>JAWRYS010001717.1:0-26237 GCA_034769895.1 Magicicada septendecula
AATGGACGGCTGAGATCATTGGGAGTAAGGAAGCTCCTCAAGACTGCACCATTTTCCACATCAGAGAAGTGATAAACCCTAGGTATCAGACACCTATTAATGAAGTTGAGTATCAACCAAAAAATAACATTTTGTGGGATGAAAAAATCCAAGAAATCCGACAATTGAAGTCGACAACAAGAGACCATTCACCAAGCCCGGACCAAATTGAAATGTTGGTCAGAATATACAACAGATACCGGCATGTATTCTCAGACATCCCTGGGAAGGTAAAAAATTATCAATGTGAGTTGAGATTTAAAGAACCCGTAAATTTTAATCGGAAGTCATACCCAATTGCTTATTCTTTAATAGAAGCAGTTAGGACTGAGATTAATCAATTATTAAAAGATGATATCATTGAGTGCAGTCAGTCACTCTATACTAGCCCTATTGTAGCTATAAAAAAGAAGAACGGGAAAGTGAGACTTTGCCTAGATACTAGGGAGATTAATAAAAACCTGATTAATAACCGAACATCTCCTGGCGAAATAGAGGAAATTTTAAAGAAGTTTCATGGCATACAATTTATTAGTTCATGGGACACCGTCTGCGGGTACTGGCAGGTGGAACTGCACCCCCACAGCCGGAAATATGTAGCCTTTATTTTCGAAGGGCGCAACTACCATTTCAAACGATTGCCCTTCGGATTAGTGAACTCTGTAGCAATATTTATTCAGTGTATGGACCAAGTGTTAGGCCAAGAAGCGCTCCAGTTCACTACCGTTTATGTAGATGATCTACTCATAACATCTACAAACTGGGAAGTATATTGTCATAGAATAAAACATGTGTTGAACAAATTGTCTGAAAACAACATCACATTGAAACTTGAAAAATCACAACTCATAGCCAAAGAAGTACAATTTCTAGGCTTCCAATTGACAGAACTGGGAATAACACCATCTAAGGAAAAAATAGAATCTATACAACAATTCTCCACCCCAAGAAACAAAAAACAATTACAGTCTTTTTTGGGCCTGTGCAATTATTATCGCAAATTCCAAAATAACTATTCGGAATTAACTACAACATTATCACCACAATTATCTTCAAAGGACAAATGGACATGGGGACCAACCCAAGACACAGTGTTCCAACAAATCAAAACCAAATTCCTAGAGACGGTGATGCTACATCACCCAGACTTCAATAAACCTTTTTACCTCAATTGTGATGCAAGTGACATCAGCTTAGGTTCTACACTGTACCAAGAGGATGGAGATGGGAACCATCTGGTAGAACACTAAACAAATGCGAACGAAATTACAATGTGACAGAAAAAGAGCTGTTAAGTGTTGTATTTGCCTGCGGAAAATTCCGGACCTATATTTTAGGATATTCAATAACAGTACGGACAGACCACAAGTCCATATCCTTCCTAAAAACTGTAAATTAAGCCACGGTCGTTTAGCAAGATGGACCCTAGTCTTACAAGAATATAACATCAGTTGGGAGTACATTCCAGGCAAAAAGAATATAGCAGCAGACGTATTGTCACGCATAAATATAACCAACCAGACCTATGAAGGAGAGAAGGAAACAATTGCAAAGGTCTATCACATCCTTAAGAGTCGGTCAGACTTAGAAGAAATAGTTAAAGAAATAGAGCAACACCAGAAGCAAGACAGCAAATTAATGCAAATCCATCAGAGACTAAGTGCACAAGACAATAGAGTAATACAATACTATTGTTTACACAACAATTTGTTATTCATTAAGACAAAATACCATAACAATACTGGAAATTGGTAATACCCAAAACATTAGAAAAAGATATCATAACGGATTATCACATTCGTTATGGACACATGGGAGCACTTAAAGTGGTAAGAGCACTGGAAGAACACCTGTACATTAAGGACATCAACAGAAGAGTGCGTAATTATATCAGGAGTTGCCACATATGTCAACTGGTGAAATGCACCAACGCAAGGAAAGATGGACTAATGATACCTATAACATCATCAAACAAGTTAGAAAAGTTTTTGTAGACATCTGCGGTCCATTCCCTAGAAGTGGAGGTCGACGTCATTATAAATATCTCATAAAAATTTTCGACCATTACACAAAGTTCACGAAGTTATATCCAACAAATCGTGCCACTACAAATAAGATACTTAATATCATTATACAAAGCTATATACCTGAAGTAGGGAGTCCAAAAACAATAATAACGGATCATGGTACCCAGTTCAAGGGCAAAAGATGGAGGGACACACTGCTGGACCATGGGGTGAAAACATATAAAACCTCAGTGTACCATCCCAGCAGTAACCCGTCCGAAAGAGTGCTGAGAGAAGTTGGAAGAATTTTCAGAACCTATTGTTCCAACCAGCAAAGGAAGTGGAGTGAGTATATATCAGCAACAGAAGACTTTATCAATCTAGCTCACCACCAATCAATAGAAACCACACCTTATAATGCCATGTTTGAGAAACCTCCACCACGAGAAATTTGTGACATTATTCAGTTTCCACAAAGCCAGGAATACCAATTCGACAGAATCCATTTCCATAATAAGATTGTCGAGAAATTAGCACAAAGGAAAAGAAAGTATCAACACAAGGTACCATCAAAAATCATACAGTACCATGTAGGTGACCAAATACTACTAAGAAATAGAGAATTACCCAGTACAATGGAGGGTATCGCTAAGAAACTGCTAGTACTGTATACAGGCCCTTATACAATAACAAAGAACAATCAGAAAAATACTTATGAAATTTCTGATCCAATAAGTAAGAAGGTCAAGGGTACATACAACCAAGCATCCTTGAAAAAATATTATGTATAATGAGACTTATCATGAGATGGAGAATGTCATAACGTTTACAGTACCCTGATATAAGATACTATAAGCAGAAATCAAAAATGAATCCATGAAAATGTAATTGACCCATAATGAGCCCAATAGCATGGTAAAAGCGCAAAGACCCCCTAATATACTATTGAATAAACCTAATATACTATAATAGTAAACTTATACTACAATATTACTCTAATACTCCAATATTAATTTCAACAAATGAAATAAAACATCCAGAATAAGTGGTAAACAACTATCACTTGAAGGAGCAGAGAAGCAAAACAACAAAGCGAGTAATACAGAAGAAGGCTATAACAAGGAATGAGAAAAGTAATTAAATAATAAAGAAAAATGTTTATCAAATATTGTATACAACAAAACGTTTATCAAATGAATATTGTATATAACAAAATGTTTATTAAATGAGTATTGTAAACCCCTGATAATCAATGAAGATAATGAACAAAGTGTTAAAAACCCAGTGTATAAACAGCGTTAAGAGTGAACTATGGTGAAACTAAGGAAGAATTTAAAGACCAACTGCATCATTATATAGTGATAAATTTAAGTGTGTAAATTAAAAACAGTGAAATAACCAAAACAACTTACAAACTAGTATCGAAGAATAGCAACAAGGCTGATAAATAATATAGCAAATGTGTCAAGTTATAAATAAAATAATGACCTGTGAAGAGAAGTATGTTAGATAAAATGTTAAAGCATGAACAGTGATAATAATGAAACCTCTAATCCTTTGAGATTCTATTGAATGATGTCTTATATTGAAAAAATAAATGATATATTATGTTTTATATGTTGTGATAGTGCAACTGTTGTTAAGTGCAACTTTTTATTGTCCCAGACAGAGATGAAGATTCCTCTGATTCTGAGGATGTATAGTTGAGGAACGGCGGAGAATGGATGCCAAATAGAGCCCCTCTGACTCCAAACCCACTATAAATGTTAGGGAATAGTAATATGTCAAGGGTTAAATAAAAAACTGTGAGGTAAAATGAAAGAACAAAGGAGTTTGTCACAAGAATCAAGATGTGTATATTGTAAAGAAAAAGTATTATTGAAAAACAGGGAAATTGTTAATTTAAGAACTAAGATTGTTATAACTAAATGACTAAGAGTAAAAAACTTGAACAATACTAGTAAGCTAAAAATAATACTAGCAAAGAACTCAGTCTAGAGAAACACACCAACAGACTATTGAACTTAATGCAGATAGAAGCAGTAATAATATGATTAAACAAAATAAAGTGATAATTTCTTCAAACTATAGAACCTTTCTCAAATTATCAATTTTGAGAGGGGAGTATATGTAACACCACAAAATGTTACATAACCAAAACACACACCAGAAGGGTAAATTGTGACACTAAAGTTATAAAATGAATCATTTGTGTTGAATGTAACCAAGAAGAGAAGGGACCAACATAGAAGAAAGAAGAGGAGGGATCCCAAGAAGCAGTGAAGAATACACTGCCTGACACTACAACTTAAACACAATGACTGACTTTAACTAATGGACATACAAAGTTCACAAATAAGCTGTCAAGCGAGCCAGTCCATGACATTAATGTGTAGAGTCATGTAAAAGTAAAACTAACTAACAAATGACTTTAATAAAATCAATGACAATAACAGCATTCTTGCTGAAAATAAAGGAACAATGATATGTAAATAACCAAGACTACTATTATACTAGCTGTAGCCACAGAGCTACAAAAGCTAGCTTTATCAACAAAGATGTAACATTATAGAATAAGGACTTATAAAAGGAAATCTTATGTGTATAAGCAACTTCCTAATTAGACGAAATGTAATTAGTCATAATAATTAAGGAATAAACATGGTGCTATGAATGTATCTAGACCATGCCTAGGGTAAGACTGCCTAAGAGTACGTACTTTTTATTTGTAATAACATTTCTTTAACTTTAGTCCAAATTAGAGTTGCGGAAATTAGCTTAATCTCTTCCTTGTTAAGTTAGTGAAACAATATTAAGGTGTTAACTCAATGAAAAGACCTATTTAAATACTAGGCTGCCTTTAGTTAAAATATGCAAATGCGTACTCTTAGGCATACAGCGTCCCAAGAGTACGCATTTAGTGAGCACAAAAGTACGCACTAAATAAAAACAATAAAAACGAAGTTCTATAAGGAAGAAAATTATTTATTATTGAACCAAAAACTTTTACATACACAGTTCACATTTATACATTTTTGTTCAACGTTCAACGCCGGCACATTCAGTATGGGCCCACAATTGGCAGCTCTGGCACTGGATCCAACCTTCGCGAAACTTGGATTTAGAATACAGACTGTTACAATAAATTCAGGCTGGATCATCATGTTGTTTGTCGTCAAAACATTCCCCATCATCATCGTCGTCACCTTCTTCCAATGTGAAAGTTAGTTTTTTCGCCGTATTTCTCTTGGGTTTCTTTTTTGCAATAGTTTCTTCCTCAAGAGTCTTCTTGAAAGGGGTGGAAGTCATTATTGTGGATGATTTTGATCTTCCCCCTCTTTTATTTCCTCTACATCCTTTGGGGCTAGGAAGAAGGTATTTAGCTGATATACTACTTGTAGGACTTTGAATTTCTGTGGCTGCAGACTTGCTTTGATCTTGAAATCCATTCTGGTTTCTTGGTGGGATGTTGGCTTCCTGATTTTAGCCATTTGTTACATTATTCTCCCTCTCATACGATGGGCCAGCCTCGTTTCCCAAATCAGATTCTTGAGAGGGCATTGGACCTTCTAACTCCCTCTCAGTCACTGATGCAGGCATGAAGTCTTCATCCCTAAAAACTGAGGGATTTTGTGGGAAAACTCCAGTGCATTGGAATGATTTTACAGCTCTTTCAACAGAAGCAGTCTTGGAGTAGGCCGAGCAAAAAATCTCACCCACTTGATAAATTGTTATAGGTCGACCTGGATGTTCTGTGACCCACCGATCACATTCTTCTGACAGGAACTTCTTCAAGGGTCCGAAAAATGCCGCATCAAGGGGCTGTAGTTTGTGGCTGGCATGGGGTAGCAAAGACAACAACATGATGCCTTTTCCTCGGCAATATTCAATTGCTGACAAAGTACAATGTGATATATGGTTGTCAAGTAGTAACAATTTCTTCTTTTCGAGAGATGGATTCACATATTTTGTGAAGTGTTGTAACCAGGTCATAAACAACTCTGAATTTATGAAACCTGAATCAGATACCATTCCCAAAGTGTCTGGTGGTGTTCTATCACAAAATTCTGGTTTGAATCTCTTTCGTGGAAAGATGAGAGCAGGTGGAACATAGTAACCAGCAGCGCTGACACAGCAAACTGCAGTCACCGACTCTCCTCGTTTTTGGGAGACAACCTTTGACACGAGCCGTTTCCCTTTTGGAGAAATTACTTTCGGAAGCTTGTTGGGAACAGTTGACACATTTGTTTCGTCCATATTAAAGATGTCGCTTGCAGAAAGTGCAGGGTTCTCATCTAAAATTATTTTAAGGTTTTTATGGAACTTGTCAAATTGTACTCTATTAAACCCAATGGCTCTTCCTAGAGAGCATTTCTCCGGTTGCCGTAATGTTAAGGAGTGCCTTTCGCAGAAATTTCTCACCCATTTATCACCTGCCATCTTCTTATTCTTGTTGAATGGATGAGCAATATTATTCTGTGTAGCATATTGGAACACTACAGCCATTAATTGTTTCCTTGTTATGCCAAAACATTTGCTGTCTAAAATCTTAATACGAGCCACCAAGGATTCCTCTTCCTGCTTCGAAAATGTTTGTTTAAATCTGCCCAAGGAAGTTGGTATTGTTCCCTGAAAATAACATTTAAAAATTAATATTCATTCCTAAAGGATACATTTGTTATTATTATTATTATTATTATTATTATTATTAAAAATCTGTGGCTCAACAGCTTCGAGGAGTCTAGGCCGGTCGGCCATGTTGCCACCACTGTCTAGCAGCTGGCGGATAGAGGGGTGATGTGGTTAGCACCACGCACCTCTCAACCTGTTAAGATGCCAACCTTCTTAACCAGATCCGCTACCAATCGGTCAAGTAGCTACCCATTTGTCCTCACTAGGCTGGGTGGACCCCGTTCCAGATCCATTTCCCTCGGAAAAATTTCCGGGGGTGCCAGGGATCGAACGCGGAACCTCCGGATTAGTAGTCAGACGTGCTGACCACTACATCACGGAGGCGGTCATTATTATTATTATTATTATTATTATCAAAAATAATTAATAGGCTATCACCATAATTATTATTAGGCCTTTTTATTATTTTAGGGATAGTAGGCCTAGGCCTACTATTGTTAGTATGCCATAAGACGACCAAATGAATAAATATATTGCACTTACTGATTTCAAACTCTTTCGCAGCGTTGCCTCATGTACTCCCACAAATTTCGCTGCAGCTCTCACACTACTGCCTGCTGCAATTTTATCTTGAGCTGTGGTCAATTGCGCTTGAGTGAACTACTGCCTATCACTTTTACGTTTATATTTTGATGACATGGTACATGGAATGAAGAAAACTCATTGAAGGCACAATCTCATATGAAGTGTCCCAAGAGTACGCATTAAAGAAACCAGTGCGTACTCTTACGACATCGCGCCATTTTGATTTTTGGACATCTTAATATCGAAACTATTTCATATATTAAATAAATTTGCCAATAAATATGAACCAGGAACATGTAATAATAAAATATAAAAAATACAATTTAAAATATTAACATTTACATGTAAAAACAATATACTACTTTGCGACAAATATAAGAACAAAATAGTAGTAACGCAACAAATTCAACATACCTCCTCTCTTGGTGAAAGAATCTCGACTGCCGCGTGCCAACGGGATTTGGCTGGTTAAGAAGCACATCCCCTGCTTGCGACAGATGCTGAAATCTATCGGTTAAAAATTGAAGCTCAATGCGTACTCTTGAGCAGTGCGTACTCTTGGGCAGTCTTACCCTAAACGAATTTGTGTCATTAAGTTAATAGGGAAACAGGACCCTTAATGAACATTCAATTTACAGAATAATAAAAATAACTACTGAAGTGTGAAATACCATCATTCAATTAACATGGTATTCCTTTAAAATGAATAGGCCAAATAAAAATGTATATAGAGAGTAAGGAATGGTTAGAGTAAGGTATTATCATAATTATAGTAAGATTTAATATTGTGCAGCTGTAAACAGCTTTTAATTGTAATAATATGTATTTTTAGTCATGTAGTAATGTTCGAAAGAGAACCTAGAGCCAAATAACCAAATGTAAAAGTTAGGAAAATAATCGCATGGTGCGTTATTAGCAGACGACAATAAGAAACCATGTTTCAAAACACTATTTGTATGTATTGTCAGAGAAAGCGAGGTTAAACCCGGCATTAAGCCATATCAAATTAAAGAGCAGAGACTAAACTTTAATTTGATAGTAATAACCTAGAGATCGGAATTATAATAAGTTAATAGTGAGTGTTAGCATCATTTTTTTATCAAAATTAAGAAATTGTCAGTGAATACGGACAACAACGACAGTTAGGCGAAAGAGACGCTCCGGGGCGGTTAACAGAAACAATACGTCATCGTAACGGTTTGTTGTACCAATCACAGAGGAGTTTATATAGCGAGATTTTTCCCTAAAGGTGATCTAAGCCGGGGGTATATAACCAGAGAAACGCTAAAAATTCCGCATTCGCTTCCTTCATCTCGAGCCATCTAGTTGCCGCTCGACAGTGGGCATTTAAGTTTTAAATTTTAATAACTTAATGCAATATAATAGTAGTAAATACTTCAAAATTTACCAAAATAATTAATAGAACAGCGATTCATCACACGAAAGTGCATCGACTAGTAATAGTGAATATTTTTAATTAGTGCGTGTGTTCGGAACGAGCGAAAGCATTTTAACCAGTAAAGTTAACGACCCGCTATAAGTTAGAAAAGGGTTATTTCTCGTTCCTAGTGCGAATAAAGTGCAGTTATATAGTGATCAATATAATCCGATCACTAAAGTGTTTAATTTTTAATCTATAAGATTAAAAAAGCAAGGTAGTACAGTGACCAATTTTATTGTTTATCTGTTTTCACTGGTCATAATTATCAACACTTTTGTACTGACGCAAAGACAACCAAACTTTTAATAGCAAACACTGTATCAATTTATTTAGAGGATTAAATAATCCAATGTAAGAATATTTGTGTTAGAGTTAAGTATTATAATATTTGTTAGGATATAGGCATACGAAACGATCGTTAACCTCAAAAATAATTGCGAGTTTTTTAAAGAGGCCAAATATGAATTATTATCACAGTAATGTCTATCAAGGCAATTAATAACGTTCTATTTGTATTTCCAAGAACCTACCCGTGAGGTAATTTATAAAACAAAATTAAAATTTGTTAACGATCATAAGAGTTTTATATTGTTCTTAATTGAGCTAGGCCAGATAGTAGATGGGTAACTTACCATCCAAATTGTATTACTGTAACAATTGTATTTTTCATTTGAGTTGATTTTAAAGGGTATAATAAACCCGTAATGTTATACAGCATAAACTTTGGTTCCAATTATTTCATTTAGATAAGCAATACTCAGCATAGAGTACATTGAGATACTTTTGAGCAGAAATCTTACAGTACTATATCTGAATTGCCCTAAGCATTTAAACAAGATATAAAGTGAACACATACAATTTTAAAATTTAGCAATTTGTTTTTTCATGGGAACCTTTCATGAAGTAAACCCATGTGGCGCCCACATTACATGCAAGGAGTTGTAAAACCTTGTTTCTAAAGTATAAGCTGGTTATAAGAGAATCTTGACAGTTTATTCAGGGTAAGTGAACGTCAGAACTTCAAGTACTACTACCAGGTACGTGAAAGTATTCTTTATGCTAATTTATTTGTTCAGACAACACTTGACTGTACTTACACTGACGACATTTTTCCAACAAGAGGAGTTCCACTTCAAGATCGACGCTACCGTTACATTCATTTACCGACCAGCAATTATTATTTTATCCATAAAAAAATTATCACACTATAATTACATAAATAATATTTATCAATTATCACAAAAGATAATTACTGCATACTGCAATACACGAGAATCCACTAAACGACAATCGATAATTAAATCTATAAATTATATATTAATTAAAGAGGGGGATCTCGTTACGTTACAAATTGGCGCCCAACGTGGGGCATGATCGTTCTATTGTACTTGCCGGGCTAATTTAATATTAAAAATTTATTAATTTAATATTTTTAAAGCCGCACTCTGTTGGTCTATTTTAAATGCACCAGACAATGTCAGTGATATTCTCAACAAATAACAGACCATTAAAATATTTGATTAATAATCCAGATGACGGAATGATTAAAATAGTATTAAATACCAGTGACTATTTTATGTTAGAAGAGTTACAATACTTGTTAATTAAAAACGAATTAACCATAACTACAGACCTCAAGTTAACGGAAACATTGATAACTACGAAGTGGGAAGACGAGATGATAGTGAGGTACATTACAAGTACTGAGAACCATCCGAACATAAAGATGATCCAAACGACAAACACACCTAATATGAGTGACCATGGCTTAACCTAGAAACCATTAACCACAGAAATGAAGAGAATATTCAGCACAAAGAAGCCATCATTAAACGTGTAAAGAACCAGGTGATTCAGAAAACCGAAGAAAGGGAAATAGAGGACCACATGAATAAAAGAAAGGAAGAAAGAAGAGGAGTCAGGTAAACACACCAGACAGACGCGATGAAGAGAATGAACTCTCTTTAAACGCATCGCGGGTGAGAAACCAAATAGACCCCTCGCTGAACCATTCTGTTGGGTGCAATTACAAAATGACTTCGAATAAAACGATAACAATAATAAGAAGTCACTATTTAAAAAATATCAGACAAGAACTGCTGGAAGAGGAGGAAATTGACCACCATCAATGCAACAATGACATAGCATATGTGACTGCCAAAATAAACGGGGTGGCTACCACATTGATGATCGACACGGGCGCAAATGTCTCGTTAATGGATAGCACGGAAATCAACCGCATCCAGGAAGAAGGTAAATCGGTAATACCAACCCTACCGATTAACAATATAATATTAGTGGGAGCGACTGGACGACAGAATAAAACTGTCAAGAAACAGGTCAGTCTTGAAGTGACCAGTCATGGAGTCAAGATCCCAATGATATTTTTGGTAGCTAATGGATTACCATTTTGCAGTTTAATTGGCTGCGACATCCTGCGGAAATACTCAGCAATTATCGACATGAGTAGAGCAAAAATAACACTGAGTACTCCAGAGTTGGAATGGACGGCTGAGATCATTGGGAGTAAGGAAGCTCCTCAAGACTGCACCATTTTCCACATCAGAGAAGTGATAAACCCTAGGTATCAGACACCTATTAATGAAGTTGAGTATCAACCAAAAAATAACATTTTGTGGGATGAAAAAATCCAAGAAATCCGACAATTGAAGTCGACAACAAGAGACCATTCACCAAGCCCGGACCAAATTGAAATGTTGGTCAGAATATACAACAGATACCGGCATGTATTCTCAGACATCCCTGGGAAGGTAAAAAATTATCAATGTGAGTTGAGATTTAAAGAACCCGTAAATTTTAATCGGAAGTCATACCCAATTGCTTATTCTTTAATAGAAGCAGTTAGGACTGAGATTAATCAATTATTAAAAGATGATATCATTGAGTGCAGTCAGTCACTCTATACTAGCCCTATTGTAGCTATAAAAAAGAAGAACGGGAAAGTGAGACTTTGCCTAGATACTAGGGAGATTAATAAAAACCTGATTAATAACCGAACATCTCCTGGCGAAATAGAGGAAATTTTAAAGAAGTTTCATGGCATACAATTTATTAGTTCATGGGACACCGTCTGCGGGTACTGGCAGGTGGAACTGCACCCCCACAGCCGGAAATATGTAGCCTTTATTTTCGAAGGGCGCAACTACCATTTCAAACGATTGCCCTTCGGATTAGTGAACTCTGTAGCAATATTTATTCAGTGTATGGACCAAGTGTTAGGCCAAGAAGCGCTCCAGTTCACTACCGTTTATGTAGATGATCTACTCATAACATCTACAAACTGGGAAGTATATTGTCATAGAATAAAACATGTGTTGAACAAATTGTCTGAAAACAACATCACATTGAAACTTGAAAAATCACAACTCATAGCCAAAGAAGTACAATTTCTAGGCTTCCAATTGACAGAACTGGGAATAACACCATCTAAGGAAAAAATAGAATCTATACAACAATTCTCCACCCCAAGAAACAAAAAACAATTACAGTCTTTTTTGGGCCTGTGCAATTATTATCGCAAATTCCAAAATAACTATTCGGAATTAACTACAACATTATCACCACAATTATCTTCAAAGGACAAATGGACATGGGGACCAACCCAAGACACAGTGTTCCAACAAATCAAAACCAAATTCCTAGAGACGGTGATGCTACATCACCCAGACTTCAATAAACCTTTTTACCTCAATTGTGATGCAAGTGACATCAGCTTAGGTTCTACACTGTACCAAGAGGATGGAGATGGGAACCATCTGGTAGAACACTAAACAAATGCGAACGAAATTACAATGTGACAGAAAAAGAGCTGTTAAGTGTTGTATTTGCCTGCGGAAAATTCCGGACCTATATTTTAGGATATTCAATAACAGTACGGACAGACCACAAGTCCATATCCTTCCTAAAAACTGTAAATTAAGCCACGGTCGTTTAGCAAGATGGACCCTAGTCTTACAAGAATATAACATCAGTTGGGAGTACATTCCAGGCAAAAAGAATATAGCAGCAGACGTATTGTCACGCATAAATATAACCAACCAGACCTATGAAGGAGAGAAGGAAACAATTGCAAAGGTCTATCACATCCTTAAGAGTCGGTCAGACTTAGAAGAAATAGTTAAAGAAATAGAGCAACACCAGAAGCAAGACAGCAAATTAATGCAAATCCATCAGAGACTAAGTGCACAAGACAATAGAGTAATACAATACTATTGTTTACACAACAATTTGTTATTCATTAAGACAAAATACCATAACAATACCTGGAAATTGGTAATACCCAAAACATTAGAAAAAGATATCATAACGGATTATCACATTCGTTATGGACACATGGGAGCACTTAAAGTGGTAAGAGCACTGGAAGAACACCTGTACATTAAGGACATCAACAGAAGAGTGCGTAATTATATCAGGAGTTGCCACATATGTCAACTGGTGAAATGCACCAACGCAAGGAAAGATGGACTAATGATACCTATAACATCATCAAACAAGTTAGAAAAAGTTTTTGTAGACATCTGCGGTCCATTCCCTAGAAGTGGAGGTCGACGTCATTATAAATATCTCATAAAAATTTTCGACCATTACACAAAGTTCACGAAGTTATATCCAACAAATCGTGCCACTACAAATAAGATACTTAATATCATTATACAAAGCTATATACCTGAAGTAGGGAGTCCAAAAACAATAATAACGGATCATGGTACCCAGTTCAAGGGCAAAAGATGGAGGGACACACTGCTGGACCATGGGGTGAAAACATATAAAACCTCAGTGTACCATCCCAGCAGTAACCCGTCCGAAAGAGTGCTGAGAGAAGTTGGAAGAATTTTCAGAACCTATTGTTCCAACCAGCAAAGGAAGTGGAGTGAGTATATATCAGCAACAGAAGACTTTATCAATCTAGCTCACCACCAATCAATAGAAACCACACCTTATAATGCCATGTTTGAGAAACCTCCACCACGAGAAATTTGTGACATTATTCAGTTTCCACAAAGCCAGGAATACCAATTCGACAGAATCCATTTCCATAATAAGATTGTCGAGAAATTAGCACAAAGGAAAAGAAAGTATCAACACAAGGTACCATCAAAAATCATACAGTACCATGTAGGTGACCAAATACTACTAAGAAATAGAGAATTACCCAGTACAATGGAGGGTATCGCTAAGAAACTGCTAGTACTGTATACAGGCCCTTATACAATAACAAAGAACAATCAGAAAAATACTTATGAAATTTCTGATCCAATAAGTAAGAAGGTCAAGGGTACATACAACCAAGCATCCTTGAAAAAATATTATGTATAATGAGACTTATCATGAGATGGAGAATGTCATAACGTTTACAGTACCCTGATATAAGATACTATAAGCAGAAATCAAAAATGAATCCATGAAAATGTAATTGACCCATAATGAGCCCAATAGCATGGTAAAAGCGCAAAGACCCCCTAATATACTATTGAATAAACCTAATATACTATAATAGTAAACTTATACTACAATATTACTCTAATACTCCAATATTAATTTCAACAAATGAAATAAAACATCCAGAATAAGTGGTAAACAACTATCACTTGAAGGAGCAGAGAAGCAAAACAACAAAGCGAGTAATACAGAAGAAGGCTATAACAAGGAATGAGAAAAGTAATTAAATAATAAAGAAAAATGTTTATCAAATATTGTATACAACAAAACGTTTATCAAATGAATATTGTATATAACAAAATGTTTATTAAATGAGTATTGTAAACCCCTGATAATCAATGAAGATAATGAACAAAGTGTTAAAAACCCAGTGTATAAACAGCGTTAAGAGTGAACTATGGTGAAACTAAGGAAGAATTTAAAGACCAACTGCATCATTATATAGTGATAAATTTAAGTGTGTAAATTAAAAACAGTGAAATAACCAAAACAACTTACAAACTAGTATCGAAGAATAGCAACAAGGCTGATAAATAATATAGCAAATGTGTCAAGTTATAAATAAAATAATGACCTGTGAAGAGAAGTATGTTAGATAAAATGTTAAAGCATGAACAGTGATAATAATGAAACCTCTAATCCTTTGAGATTCTATTGAATGATGTCTTATATTGAAAAAATAAATGATATATTATGTTTTATATGTTGTGATAGTGCAACTGTTGTTAAGTGCAACTTTTTATTGTCCCAGACAGAGATGAAGATTCCTCTGATTCTGAGGATGTATAGTTGAGGAACGGCGGAGAATGGATGCCAAATAGAGCCCCTCTGACTCCAAACCCACTATAAATGTTAGGGAATAGTAATATGTCAAGGGTTAAATAAAAAACTGTGAGGTAAAATGAAAGAACAAAGGAGTTTGTCACAAGAATCAAGATGTGTATATTGTAAAGAAAAAGTATTATTGAAAAACAGGGAAATTGTTAATTTAAGAACTAAGATTGTTATAACTAAATGACTAAGAGTAAAAAACTTGAACAATACTAGTAAGCTAAAAATAATACTAGCAAAGAACTCAGTCTAGAGAAACACACCAACAGACTATTGAACTTAATGCAGATAGAAGCAGTAATAATATGATTAAACAAAATAAAGTGATAATTTCTTCAAACTATAGAACCTTTCTCAAATTATCAATTTTGAGAGGGGAGTATATGTAACACCACAAAATGTTACATAACCAAAACACACACCAGAAGGGTAAATTGTGACACTAAAGTTATAAAATGAATCATTTGTGTTGAATGTAACCAAGAAGAGAAGGGACCAACATAGAAGAAAGAAGAGGAGGGATCCCAAGAAGCAGTGAAGAATACACTGCCTGACACTACAACTTAAACACAATGACTGACTTTAACTAATGGACATACAAAGTTCACAAATAAGCTGTCAAGCGAGCCAGTCCATGACATTAATGTGTAGAGTCATGTAAAAGTAAAACTAACTAACAAATGACTTTAATAAAATCAATGACAATAACAGCATTCTTGCTGAAAATAAAGGAACAATGATATGTAAATAACCAAGACTACTATTATACTAGCTGTAGCCACAGAGCTACAAAAGCTAGCTTTATCAACAAAGATGTAACATTATAGAATAAGGACTTATAAAAGGAAATCTTATGTGTATAAGCAACTTCCTAATTAGACGAAATGTAATTAGTCATAATAATTAAGGAATAAACATGGTGCTATGAATGTATCTAGACCATGCCTAGGGTAAGACTGCCTAAGAGTACGTACTTTTTATTTGTAATAACATTTCTTTAACTTTAGTCCAAATTAGAGTTGCGGAAATTAGCTTAATCTCTTCCTTGTTAAGTTAGTGAAACAATATTAAGGTGTTAACTCAATGAAAAGACCTATTTAAATACTAGGCTGCCTTTAGTTAAAATATGCAAATGCGTACTCTTAGGCATACAGCGTCCCAAGAGTACGCATTTAGTGAGCACAAAAGTACGCACTAAATAAAAACAATAAAAACGAAGTTCTATAAGGAAGAAAATTATTTATTATTGAACCAAAAACTTTTACATACACAGTTCACATTTATACATTTTTGTTCAACGTTCAACGCCGGCACATTCAGTATGGGCCCACAATTGGCAGCTCTGGCACTGGATCCAACCTTCGCGAAACTTGGATTTAGAATACAGACTGTTACAATAAATTCAGGCTGGATCATCATGTTGTTTGTCGTCAAAACATTCCCCATCATCATCGTCGTCACCTTCTTCCAATGTGAAAGTTAGTTTTTTCGCCGTATTTCTCTTGGGTTTCTTTTTTGCAATAGTTTCTTCCTCAAGAGTCTTCTTGAAAGGGGTGGAAGTCATTATTGTGGATGATTTTGATCTTCCCCCTCTTTTATTTCCTCTACATCCTTTGGGGCTAGGAAGAAGGTATTTAGCTGATATACTACTTGTAGGACTTTGAATTTCTGTGGCTGCAGACTTGCTTTGATCTTGAAATCCATTCTGGTTTCTTGGTGGGATGTTGGCTTCCTGATTTTAGCCATTTGTTACATTATTCTCCCTCTCATACGATGGGCCAGCCTCGTTTCCCAAATCAGATTCTTGAGAGGGCATTGGACCTTCTAACTCCCTCTCAGTCACTGATGCAGGCATGAAGTCTTCATCCCTAAAAACTGAGGGATTTTGTGGGAAAACTCCAGTGCATTGGAATGATTTTACAGCTCTTTCAACAGAAGCAGTCTTGGAGTAGGCCGAGCAAAAAATCTCACCCACTTGATAAATTGTTATAGGTCGACCTGGATGTTCTGTGACCCACCGATCACATTCTTCTGACAGGAACTTCTTCAAGGGTCCGAAAAATGCCGCATCAAGGGGCTGTAGTTTGTGGCTGGCATGGGGTAGCAAAGACAACAACATGATGCCTTTTCCTCGGCAATATTCAATTGCTGACAAAGTACAATGTGATATATGGTTGTCAAGTAGTAACAATTTCTTCTTTTCGAGAGATGGATTCACATATTTTGTGAAGTGTTGTAACCAGGTCATAAACAACTCTGAATTTATGAAACCTGAATCAGATACCATTCCCAAAGTGTCTGGTGGTGTTCTATCACAAAATTCTGGTTTGAATCTCTTTCGTGGAAAGATGAGAGCAGGTGGAACATAGTAACCAGCAGCGCTGACACAGCAAACTGCAGTCACCGACTCTCCTCGTTTTTGGGAGACAACCTTTGACACGAGCCGTTTCCCTTTTGGAGAAATTACTTTCGGAAGCTTGTTGGGAACAGTTGACACATTTGTTTCGTCCATATTAAAGATGTCGCTTGCAGAAAGTGCAGGGTTCTCATCTAAAATTATTTTAAGGTTTTTATGGAACTTGTCAAATTGTACTCTATTAAACCCAATGGCTCTTCCTAGAGAGCATTTCTCCGGTTGCCGTAATGTTAAGGAGTGCCTTTCGCAGAAATTTCTCACCCATTTATCACCTGCCATCTTCTTATTCTTGTTGAATGGATGAGCAATATTATTCTGTGTAGCATATTGGAACACTACAGCCATTAATTGTTTCCTTGTTATGCCAAAACATTTGCTGTCTAAAATCTTAATACGAGCCACCAAGGATTCCTCTTCCTGCTTCGAAAATGTTTGTTTAAATCTGCCCAAGGAAGTTGGTATTGTTCCCTGAAAATAACATTTAAAAATTAATATTCATTCCTAAAGGATACATTTGTTATTATTATTATTATTATTATTATTATTATTAAAAATCTGTGGCTCAACAGCTTCGAGGAGTCTAGGCCGGTCGGCCATGTTGCCACCACTGTCTAGCAGCTGGCGGATAGAGGGGTGATGTGGTTAGCACCACGCACCTCTCAACCTGTTAAGATGCCAACCTTCTTAACCAGATCCGCTACCAATCGGTCAAGTAGCTACCCATTTGTCCTCACTAGGCTGGGTGGACCCCGTTCCAGATCCATTTCCCTCGGAAAAATTTCCGGGGGTGCCAGGGATCGAACGCGGAACCTCCGGATTAGTAGTCAGACGTGCTGACCACTACATCACGGAGGCGGTCATTATTATTATTATTATTATTATTATCAAAAATAATTAATAGGCTATCACCATAATTATTATTAGGCCTTTTTATTATTTTAGGGATAGTAGGCCTAGGCCTACTATTGTTAGTATGCCATAAGACGACCAAATGAATAAATATATTGCACTTACTGATTTCAAACTCTTTCGCAGCGTTGCCTCATGTACTCCCACAAATTTCGCTGCAGCTCTCACACTACTGCCTGCTGCAATTTTATCTTGAGCTGTGGTCAATTGCGCTTGAGTGAACTACTGCCTATCACTTTTACGTTTATATTTTGATGACATGGTACATGGAATGAAGAAAACTCATTGAAGGCACAATCTCATATGAAGTGTCCCAAGAGTACGCATTAAAGAAACCAGTGCGTACTCTTACGACATCGCGCCATTTTGATTTTTGGACATCTTAATATCGAAACTATTTCATATATTAAATAAATTTGCCAATAAATATGAACCAGGAACATGTAATAATAAAATATAAAAAATACAATTTAAAATATTAACATTTACATGTAAAAACAATATACTACTTTGCGACAAATATAAGAACAAAATAGTAGTAACGCAACAAATTCAACATACCTCCTCTCTTGGTGAAAGAATCTCGACTGCCGCGTGCCAACGGGATTTGGCTGGTTAAGAAGCACATCCCCTGCTTGCGACAGATGCTGAAATCTATCGGTTAAAAATTGAAGCTCAATGCGTACTCTTGAGCAGTGCGTACTCTTGGGCAGTCTTACCCTAAACGAATTTGTGTCATTAAGTTAATAGGGAAACAGGACCCTTAATGAACATTCAATTTACAGAATAATAAAAATAACTACTGAAGTGTGAAATACCATCATTCAATTAACATGGTATTCCTTTAAAATGAATAGGCCAAATAAAAATGTATATAGAGAGTAAGGAATGGTTAGAGTAAGGTATTATCATAATTATAGTAAGATTTAATATTGTGCAGCTGTAAACAGCTTTTAATTGTAATAATATGTATTTTTAGTCATGTAGTAATGTTCGAAAGAGAACCTAGAGCCAAATAACCAAATGTAAAAGTTAGGAAAATAATCGCATGGTGCGTTATTAGCAGACGACAATAAGAAACCATGTTTCAAAACACTATTTGTATGTATTGTCAGAGAAAGCGAGGTTAAACCCGGCATTAAGCCATATCAAATTAAAGAGCAGAGACTAAACTTTAATTTGATAGTAATAACCTAGAGATCGGAATTATAATAAGTTAATAGTGAGTGTTAGCATCATTTTTTTATCAAAATTAAGAAATTGTCAGTGAATACGGACAACAACGACAGTTAGGCGAAAGAGACGCTCCGGGGCGGTTAACAGAAACAATACGTCATCGTAACGGTTTGTTGTACCAATCACAGAGGAGTTTATATAGCGAGATTTTTCCCTAAAGGTGATCTAAGCCGGGGGTATATAACCAGAGAAACGCTAAAAATTCCGCATTCGCTTCCTTCATCTCGAGCCATCTAGTTGCCGCTCGACAGTGGGCATTTAAGTTTTAAATTTTAATAACTTAATGCAATATAATAGTAGTAAATACTTCAAAATTTACCAAAATAATTAATAGAACAGCGATTCATCACACGAAAGTGCATCGACTAGTAATAGTGAATATTTTTAATTAGTGCGTGTGTTCGGAACGAGCGAAAGCATTTTAACCAGTAAAGTTAACGACCCGCTATAAGTTAGAAAAGGGTTATTTCTCGTTCCTAGTGCGAATAAAGTGCAGTTATATAGTGATCAATATAATCCGATCACTAAAGTGTTTAATTTTTAATCTATAAGATTAAAAAAGCAAGGTAGTACAGTGACCAATTTTATTGTTTATCTGTTTTCACTGGTCATAATTATCAACACTTTTGTACTGACGCAAAGACAACCAAACTTTTAATAGCAAACACTGTATCAATTTATTTAGAGGATTAAATAATCCAATGTAAGAATATTTGTGTTAGAGTTAAGTATTATAATATTTGTTAGGATATAGGCATACGAAACGATCGTTAACCTCAAAAATAATTGCGAGTTTTTTAAAGAGGCCAAATATGAATTATTATCACAGTAATGTCTATCAAGGCAATTAATAACGTTCTATTTGTATTTCCAAGAACCTACCCGTGAGGTAATTTATAAAACAAAATTAAAATTTGTTAACGATCATAAGAGTTTTATATTGTTCTTAATTGAGCTAGGCCAGATAGTAGATGGGTAACTTACCATCCAAATTGTATTACTGTAACAATTGTATTTTTCATTTGAGTTGATTTTAAAGGGTATAATAAACCCGTAATGTTATACAGCATAAACTTTGGTTCCAATTATTTCATTTAGATAAGCAATACTCAGCATAGAGTACATTGAGATACTTTTGAGCAGAAATCTTACAGTACTATATCTGAATTGCCCTAAGCATTTAAACAAGATATAAAGTGAACACATACAATTTTAAAATTTAGCAATTTGTTTTTTCATGGGAACCTTTCATGAAGTAAACCCATGTGGCGCCCACATTACATGCAAGGAGTTGTAAAACCTTGTTTCTAAAGTATAAGCTGGTTATAAGAGAATCTTGACAGTTTATTCAGGGTAAGTGAACGTCAGAACTTCAAGTACTACTACCAGGTACGTGAAAGTATTCTTTATGCTAATTTATTTGTTCAGACAACACTTGACTGTACTTACACTGACGACATTTTTCCAACAAGAGGAGTTCCACTTCAAGATCGACGCTACCGTTACATTCATTTACCGACCAGCAATTATTATTTTATCCATAAAAAAATTATCACACTATAATTACATAAATAATATTTATCAATTATCACAAAAGATAATTACTGCATACTGCAATACACGAGAATCCACTAAACGACAATCGATAATTAAATCTATAAATTATATATTAATTAAAGAGGGGGATCTCGTTACGTTACAAATTGGCGCCCAACGTGGGGCATGATCGTTCTATTGTACTTGCCGGGCTAATTTAATATTAAAAATTTATTAATTTAATATTTTTAAAGCCGCACTCTGTTGGTCTATTTTAAATGCACCAGACAATGTCAGTGATATTCTCAACAAATAACAGACCATTAAAATATTTGATTAATAATCCAGATGACGGAATGATTAAAATAGTATTAAATACCAGTGACTATTTTATGTTAGAAGAGTTACAATACTTGTTAATTAAAAACGAATTAACCATAACTACAGACCTCAAGTTAACGGAAACATTGATAACTACGAAGTGGGAAGACGAGATGATAGTGAGGTACATTACAAGTACTGAGAACCATCCGAACATAAAGATGATCCAAACGACAAACACACCTAATATGAGTGACCATGGCTTAACCTAGAAACCATTAACCACAGAAATGAAGAGAATATTCAGCACAAAGAAGCCATCATTAAACGTGTAAAGAACCAGGTGATTCAGAAAACCGAAGAAAGGGAAATAGAGGACCACATGAATAAAAGAAAGGAAGAAAGAAGAGGAGTCAGGTAAACACACCAGACAGACGCGATGAAGAGAATGAACTCTCTTTAAACGCATCGCGGGTGAGAAACCAAATAGACCCCTCGCTGAACCATTCTGTTGGGTGCAATTACAAAATGACTTCGAATAAAACGATAACAATAATAAGAAGTCACTATTTAAAAAATATCAGACAAGAACTGCTGGAAGAGGAGGAAATTGACCACCATCAATGCAACAATGACATAGCATATGTGACTGCCAAAATAAACGGGGTGGCTACCACATTGATGATCGACACGGGCGCAAATGTCTCGTTAATGGATAGCACGGAAATCAACCGCATCCAGGAAGAAGGTAAATCGGTAATACCAACCCTACCGATTAACAATATAATATTAGTGGGAGCGACTGGACGACAGAATAAAACTGTCAAGAAACAGGTCAGTCTTGAAGTGACCAGTCATGGAGTCAAGATCCCAATGATATTTTTGGTAGCTAATGGATTACCATTTTGCAGTTTAATTGGCTGCGACATCCTGCGGAAATACTCAGCAATTATCGACATGAGTAGAGCAAAAATAACACTGAGTACTCCAGAGTTGGAATGGACGGCTGAGATCATTGGGAGTAAGGAAGCTCCTCAAGACTGCACCATTTTCCACATCAGAGAAGTGATAAACCCTAGGTATCAGACACCTATTAATGAAGTTGAGTATCAACCAAAAAATAACATTTTGTGGGATGAAAAAATCCAAGAAATCCGACAATTGAAGTCGACAACAAGAGACCATTCACCAAGCCCGGACCAAATTGAAATGTTGGTCAGAATATACAACAGATACCGGCATGTATTCTCAGACATCCCTGGGAAGGTAAAAAATTATCAATGTGAGTTGAGATTTAAAGAACCCGTAAATTTTAATCGGAAGTCATACCCAATTGCTTATTCTTTAATAGAAGCAGTTAGGACTGAGATTAATCAATTATTAAAAGATGATATCATTGAGTGCAGTCAGTCACTCTATACTAGCCCTATTGTAGCTATAAAAAAGAAGAACGGGAAAGTGAGACTTTGCCTAGATACTAGGGAGATTAATAAAAACCTGATTAATAACCGAACATCTCCTGGCGAAATAGAGGAAATTTTAAAGAAGTTTCATGGCATACAATTTATTAGTTCATGGGACACCGTCTGCGGGTACTGGCAGGTGGAACTGCACCCCCACAGCCGGAAATATGTAGCCTTTATTTTCGAAGGGCGCAACTACCATTTCAAACGATTGCCCTTCGGATTAGTGAACTCTGTAGCAATATTTATTCAGTGTATGGACCAAGTGTTAGGCCAAGAAGCGCTCCAGTTCACTACCGTTTATGTAGATGATCTACTCATAACATCTACAAACTGGGAAGTATATTGTCATAGAATAAAACATGTGTTGAACAAATTGTCTGAAAACAACATCACATTGAAACTTGAAAAATCACAACTCATAGCCAAAGAAGTACAATTTCTAGGCTTCCAATTGACAGAACTGGGAATAACACCATCTAAGGAAAAAATAGAATCTATACAACAATTCTCCACCCCAAGAAACAAAAAACAATTACAGTCTTTTTTGGGCCTGTGCAATTATTATCGCAAATTCCAAAATAACTATTCGGAATTAACTACAACATTATCACCACAATTATCTTCAAAGGACAAATGGACATGGGGACCAACCCAAGACACAGTGTTCCAACAAATCAAAACCAAATTCCTAGAGACGGTGATGCTACATCACCCAGACTTCAATAAACCTTTTTACCTCAATTGTGATGCAAGTGACATCAGCTTAGGTTCTACACTGTACCAAGAGGATGGAGATGGGAACCATCTGGTAGAACACTAAACAAATGCGAACGAAATTACAATGTGACAGAAAAAGAGCTGTTAAGTGTTGTATTTGCCTGCGGAAAATTCCGGACCTATATTTTAGGATATTCAATAACAGTACGGACAGACCACAAGTCCATATCCTTCCTAAAAACTGTAAATTAAGCCACGGTCGTTTAGCAAGATGGACCCTAGTCTTACAAGAATATAACATCAGTTGGGAGTACATTCCAGGCAAAAAGAATATAGCAGCAGACGTATTGTCACGCATAAATATAACCAACCAGACCTATGAAGGAGAGAAGGAAACAATTGCAAAGGTCTATCACATCCTTAAGAGTCGGTCAGACTTAGAAGAAATAGTTAAAGAAATAGAGCAACACCAGAAGCAAGACAGCAAATTAATGCAAATCCATCAGAGACTAAGTGCACAAGACAATAGAGTAATACAATACTATTGTTTACACAACAATTTGTTATTCATTAAGACAAAATACCATAACAATACCTGGAAATTGGTAATACCCAAAACATTAGAAAAAGATATCATAACGGATTATCACATTCGTTATGGACACATGGGAGCACTTAAAGTGGTAAGAGCACTGGAAGAACACCTGTACATTAAGGACATCAACAGAAGAGTGCGTAATTATATCAGGAGTTGCCACATATGTCAACTGGTGAAATGCACCAACGCAAGGAAAGATGGACTAATGATACCTATAACATCATCAAACAAGTTAGAAAAAGTTTTTGTAGACATCTGCGGTCCATTCCCTAGAAGTGGAGGTCGACGTCATTATAAATATCTCATAAAAATTTTCGACCATTACACAAAGTTCACGAAGTTATATCCAACAAATCGTGCCACTACAAATAAGATACTTAATATCATTATACAAAGCTATATACCTGAAGTGGGGAGTCCAAAAACAATAATAACGGATCATGGTACCCAGTTCAAGGGCAAAAGATGGAGGGACACACTGCTGGACCATGGGGTGAAAACATATAAAACCTCAGTGTACCATCCCAGCAGTAACCCGTCCGAAAGAGTGCTGAGAGAAGTTGGAAGAATTTTCAGAACCTATTGTTCCAACCAGCAAAGGAAGTGGAGTGAGTATATATCAGCAACAGAAGACTTTATCAATCTAGCTCACCACCAATCAATAGAAACCACACCTTATAATGCCATGTTTGAGAAACCTCCACCACGAGAAATTTGTGACATTATTCAGTTTCCACAAAGCCAGGAATACCAATTCGACAGAATCCATTTCCATAATAAGATTGTCGAGAAATTAGCACAAAGGAAAAGAAAGTATCAACACAAGGTACCATCAAAAATCATACAGTACCATGTAGGTGACCAAATACTACTAAGAAATAGAGAATTACCCAGTACAATGGAGGGTATCGCTAAGAAACTGCTAGTACTGTATACAGGCCCTTATACAATAACAAAGAACAATCAGAAAAATACTTATGAAATTTCTGATCCAATAAGTAAGAAGGTCAAGGGTACATACAACCAAGCATCCTTGAAAAAATATTATGTATAATGAGACTTATCATGAGATGGAGAATGTCATAACGTTTACAGTACCCTGATATAAGATACTATAAGCAGAAATCAAAAATGAATCCATGAAAATGTAATTGACCCATAATGAGCCCAATAGCATGGTAAAAGCGCAAAGACCCCCTAATATACTATTGAATAAACCTAATATACTATAATAGTAAACTTATACTACAATATTACTCTAATACTCCAATATTAATTTCAACAAATGAAATAAAACATCCAGAATAAGTGGTAAACAACTATCACTTGAAGGAGCAGAGAAGCAAAACAACAAAGCGAGTAATACAGAAGAAGGCTATAACAAGGAATGAGAAAAGTAATTAAATAATAAAGAAAAATGTTTATCAAATATTGTATACAACAAAACGTTTATCAAATGAATATTGTATATAACAAAATGTTTATTAAATGAGTATTGTAAACCCCTGATAATCAATGAAGATAATGAACAAAGTGTTAAAAACCCAGTGTATAAACAGCGTTAAGAGTGAACTATGGTGAAACTAAGGAAGAATTTAAAGACCAACTGCATCATTATATAGTGATAAATTTAAGTGTGTAAATTAAAAACAGTGAAATAACCAAAACAACTTACAAACTAGTATCGAAGAATAGCAACAAGGCTGATAAATAATATAGCAAATGTGTCAAGTTATAAATAAAATAATGACCTGTGAAGAGAAGTATGTTAGATAAAATGTTAAAGCATGAACAGTGATAATAATGAAACCTCTAATCCTTTGAGATTCTATTGAATGATGTCTTATATTGAAAAAATAAATGATATATTATGTTTTATATGTTGTGATAGTGCAACTGTTGTTAAGTGCAACTTTTTATTGTCCCAGACAGAGATGAAGATTCCTCTGATCTGAGGATGTATAGTTGAGGAACGGCGGAGAATGGATGCCAAATAGAGCCCCTCTGACTCCAAACCCACTATAAATGTTAGGGAATAGTA
>JAWRYS010001718.1:0-22274 GCA_034769895.1 Magicicada septendecula
AGTGATATAATTCTTAGCTTACTAGTATTTTTTCAAGTTTCTCACATTTTAAGTCATTTAATTACAATAGATTTCACTCCTTAAATTAACAATTTCCTGTCTTAAATACACTTTTCTTTCTCATTACTTAACTTTACCTTTGTGATTATCTCAATAGTTCTTTCATTTTTTACCTCACAGATTCTTTAATAATAGTCCTTGATACATTACTATATAATTCCCTAACATTGGTAGTGGGTTCGGAATCAGAGTGGCTCACTGTGGCATACATTCTCTGTCGTTCCTCATTACACATACTCAGATTCAGAGGCATCCTCATCTCTGTCTGAGAAAAAATAAAAATTGCACCTGGCAATAGTTGCACTATCACAACACATAAAATATCACATATCATTCATTTTCAATAATATAACATCTTCAATATAATATTCAAGGTATCAGAGGTTTTCATTTGTATCACATTTCCTTCTTTTATACTTTCTAACATACTTCCTTTTCACAGGTAATTATTTCTTTTCAGACTTGACATTCTCGGCCATGCTTTTTATTAGCCGTGTTGTTACCTTTTTATACTAGTTGACAATTTGTGTTAGTTTACTTGAGTATTCTTAAAATTACACACTTACATTGATGCTTATATAATTATGCAGTTGGTTCTTACATATAGAGTTTACAATATTTTATGCTCACAATAGTTTACAAGTTTTTCTTTTTTCGTTAATAATTTATACTTATCCTGAATTATCAGGGTTTACAGTATTCATATAGTAAATGTTTTTTTGTTAGATGTTCTCTGACATATGTTGTTACATACAATATTTGATAATGAAATAACATTTTTCTTTCTCTTCATTCCACAATATTAATAGCCATCTTTATAATTAACTCTCTTTGTTATTCTGCCTCTCTACTCCTTCAAGTGTCTGATAATTTACACTTATTCTGGATGATTTTAATTCTTGTTTATGGAGTATACAATATTTGATAATTACAATACAATGTGATAATACAATAACAACATATTAATATCTGATTTTATAGACATTCTTGGGGTTACATGGTTCATTTAATAAACATTTTTCTCTCTCTCTACTTTCCATAATAATATCCTTCTTTCATGTTACTCTCTTTGGTTTTCTTCTTCTCTACTCCTTCAAGTGATGGTGGTTTTCACTTATTCTGGATGGTTTTATATAATATTTTAGTTTTATGAGAGGTATATAATATTCATTTGATAAAGATTTTTGTTATATATAATATTCATTTGATAAACATTTTATTTTTTTTTCTTAAATATAGCATAGTAATTTTAGTTATAAAATAGTAGTATCTCCTCTTTAAATTAATCAAACATAGGAGTATTAGAATAATTTTATGTCATTATCCTAGGTATACTTTTTGTTATATGCTACTTTGGGTTCTTTATGATATAATAGATGTCTTTCTTCTCATTAAATTATTTGGTTTACCATACACATTTTTCTACCATTTAGTATGATAGATCTGGCTCTCATTTAATAGGTAACAAATAGTTTGGCCTATATCTTAATCCTACACACTTTTTATAACACAATATGGCAAATAGGTTCGCTATAGGCAATTAGTTACTTTCAATACCTTGGTCATAATACATGATCCTTCTAATTACTAATTGAATCCGTTTATAGTAGTTATTTTTTAAATTTTTTATACACTAAATATTCCGGTGGTAAATGTTGTCTACCACTATAATTTATTCTGTTCTTAACAATAATCACATTTATGGTCTACATATTTGGGGTTACAATGTGCTTTTCCACTCTATTGGGTTTATTGTTTGGTATAATTACGTTTCACAGGTATCCTTTTCCATATCTGTTTCTAGTCTACATGTTTGTGATATTTGGCACTCTGTAATTACCATGCGGTTCTTCCACTTCGCGGCTACCAGATAGTCATCGGCTTCCCGTTTTCTCGCCTTCTTCTTCTCCTTATCTTCGATATTCATGTGTCCCGTGTACTCCGGGTCTTTGTTATTATTGACGTCTAGTACCTCTTCTAACTCTGGTTGATCGTCATTAGTTTCCTGGTTGGATTTTTCCATTGATTGGTCCCTCTTCCTTCGCAATTCTTTTATTTCTTGGGCATACCCTTCAATGATCCGGTCCAGCTGTTCTTGATACCCTTTCCTTTTCTTAAAACGTTTTATTCTCCCTTTGGAAATATCTGCTTTAAGTATGTTATTGGTTATAGTCTTCTTTGTTGTAACACATTTCATCTCTTCGCTCATCTTCATGAAGCTCCTTCGGTACTCCTTCCTATAGATTCCTTCTTTACGGTTGTTGACTGGGAAATAAATCATATTAATTAGACCACTTCGAGTCATTTCGATTAATTCTTTTGTTACCCTAGTCTTCTTTGGGCGTATTATTCTTCTTATCGCCGCCTCCTTTTCTTCCGTTTTCTTAATTATTTTGTTCCTTTCTTCACGATTTTTAATTTTTAAATTCACTTGTTCAGTGTTTTTATTTCCGGGTAATTCTTGTGTCTCCACTTGATCATCACACATGGGCAGATTATTTTGTTCTACACTTCATTCTCGGCTACTAACTCTTCCGCTTCCTTAATTACCTGAGTGTTCTCTATACTTCCGGTATCGATCTCCTTATATTGAACATCTTCCTGATTTCTGTCAAACTCATTTTCAGACGATGATGTATTTGAGTCCCCTTCATTCTCAGTTTGTTCGACCTCATCTTCAGGTTGCAATTCTTCTGTGGTTTCATCCTTGGGTATCTCTTCAGTTTCTGAGTTGCTGTCGTTTTGTAATTCACCTCTTGTTGTCTGATCCACCTCTTCCGTATATTTCTTATTCATTTCATCCAGTTTCTGGCTTATCTTATTTAATGTGGTGTTCAACTCTTCTCTTAAGGCTCTACTGCTGTCATCTATTTTATTGTTTAACATGTCCATGGATCTATGGGTATTGTCTATCTTTTTATTCAAGTCTTCTTTCAGTGACTCCATATTCTTACTAATAGACTCCATATTTTTATTATTGTCGTCTAATTTCGTGTGGAGATCCTCTTTTAACGATTCCATGTTTTTGTTGATTGACTCCGTATTTTTATTCATCGAGTCATTATTTCTGTTCAAGCTTTCTTCCATCTTCTTCTGGTTATCTTCCATCATTTTTCTTATCATCTCGAACACGCTCATATCGCCTGGTTGTGGGAGTCCTTCAGGTCGTCTGGGTCGGTTGTCGACCGTTACTTCCACTTCCGGTTCTACATGGAGTGTTTCTTCGGGTCGAGTTTCTATATTATTAATGGTAATGACTTCCATCTCGTGTGTGGGTTGTGTCTCATAAGTCTCTGTATCTAGTTGTACCTCTCCTACTCGGCTGTCCTTGTATCTTGTATCGTATTGATGTGTGTGTGGCATGTTTGTTCTTTTGTGTCTGCCGGGCTGATTTAAAATATAAAAAATATTTTCGTTTAATATTTTTCAGCCACGCGTTGTTGGCCGCCAATTTATAACTAATTATTATGGGGTACTTCCTTTATTCTTAAAGCCCCGCGTTGGGTTCGTCAATTTGTAATGAATTAAAAAGTTTAGTGTTTATATTTAAACTATTATTTGAAATATTGAAGGTTGTAGTTGTTGAAAATTGAAAGTTACTAATTTTATAAAGTAGTTAAATTGTAGCATCAGATGTTATTAAAAGTGTGTTTACAATTGCAAAATTATAATTGTCTGAAAAGAATTCCCTTATATAAATAAAATAAAATAGTTGTGTTAATATTATTTAAACACTAATGTTGCTAAAATTTAAAATAAAGTGTGCTAGCTGGTCGCTTGATGTTGATGACCGTCTTTATGATACTAGCAGCGAAACTCCTCCTCCAGGTTGATTGTCGTCTAAGTACGTAAAGTCTAGTAATGTCTGGACAATAGAATTAATAAAATACACTTCCACGTACCTGTTCGTGTTTTCTGGAAGTTCAGAAGTTCAATAAATCAGTAAGCTGCCAATACGGTTTACAAAACCAACTCACTTTATCTACAAGGTTATGCTACCTGGTTTAATAATGGGCGCCACACAGGTTTATTTCGGGAAAATCCCGTGGAAAACCCATTAATAGAATCAAATAACAATTTAAAAAAAATTAAAATAATTGTTTATTGCCCTTATGGCAATGCAATTCAACAATGTTCAATCACAACTGAAGGTTGATTTGATTCTTCTAATTGAATTATTTATCTGTTTTTTAAGAAATAAATTAAGTCGAGTTATGCTGTTAATAATGGGGTTTTATTCATACCCTTGATAGAGAATTCAAACAAATATAATTAAAAGAATACATTGATGTACAATTGCAAATATGATGTTACATACCCTATATGACTGGTTCAGAGCATATACAATGATTCTGGTTAAGTCCAGATACTCTTTACTTTAAACATTAATATTATTTAAATCTCAGGCGTAAGTTCTTTGAAACACAAAAAAGAATGCTCATGCCTACACAAAAGCTAAATATTTGATAACATAAGATCGACTAGTAATGCCTTTGAGGTTACTAATATAAAAATAAAAATAAAAATAACCTAGTTTATAGGTTATGCATTCGTAGCGCTTGATTCATGATTTACAAAGTTATATTTTGAGATCACTTATGACTAACATCCAACTTAACTATGATTTACAAATTCATTAAATAAATTCAGACATGGTGTAGTACAGAAAATGTTAGTGTTATGCGTCAGTACAGATTTGTTTATCAAAACATACAGGTTATGGCGCTCGGAGTAATGAATAAATTGTTACACTGTTACCTTTGTGTTTTAATCTTTCGATTAAAATTCAATTACACATCAATGATCGGATTATAATGATCATTGTTATTCACTACACTCGCACATGAACAGAGAAAATTTGCCTGCTTCTGACTAACAAAGGCTGTATCTGATATTATTTAATTACTTCTTCTGTTCGTTATTTTCCCGCACTAAATAAAATAATACTGCACTTAAACGCACTGGTTCTTCGTAGAATATCTTGTAGTTAAATGTTGTTGTTGCCGAAAAGGTTCCATCACTGCACTGTTACAATGACGCTATCAGTTATTAGAAATTTGGATGGGACGAGCGCACCTTCCGCGCTGAATGAAAGTAAGAAGTGTCTAACGGCCATACGCCGCTGTTCCTTATATACTCGGTCGTTTGATCGGCTTTAGGCGATTGTATTAATTACTAAGCTATTTTTTGATTGGCTTATCCAGGTGTTATGAAAGTGACGTATTGTCTCCCCAACTGTCACTAACGGTTTTTAACTGACTCGTCACCAGAATGATTGACAGCTGACGTTGTTGTTAGTGTTGATAAACAGATTTCTTATGCATTTTTTGCAAATGATGCTAACGCTTTTCACGCACTTATTATAGTTGCGATCGGGGTCGTATCGCTATCAAATTAAAGGATATTTTGTCCTCTTCAATTTGATATAGTTTGATACTGGTTTATTTATACTTTTACTGACATTGTTTTAATAAACAATGTTCAGGTACTCGGCTTCACTCTGTCGTCTGCTAATCGAAACCGACGATTACGTTCTCTTATCAATATTGTTTGTGTTCCACATCGCGTTTTTTCCACTTAAACGTTTATGTTAGAACACTATTATATCTGTACTGATATTTATTTACTGAACATTATGATTAAACCTTAATTTTCTACATTGCTATGAACTATCCTTACTCACTATGATATTTTGTTTCACATTATTTTGCTCCGTTCTATTAACTAACAATTGAACTATTAATTATATCATATTAATAATGCTTATCGCTATGGTTGGGTATACAGATTGATCAGTGTATATGATTTACACTTCTAGTACTGTCTACTAATCACCTTACTGATGATGGTTTGTTTTAGGCCTTGCTGAGGCATACCGTCTGTATCGGACTTCCGCCTTAATAACATTTATTAGGTCACAATTCGGTACTTTGATGAGGTAGCTTATTTGTATAAGGTTCCCTCTTACAAACATGTTTACTTGTCATAAGCATATTTGAAACTGTAATATAGCTTCATTCTCATATTGTGGCCATATCTAATCTTAGTTCTTGGCATTAATAATTACTAGTTATAGTTGATTAATTCTCAGCCAACTGCTGATTCTGATATCACATTATTCAGATTCTTATTTAACCATTTTTATTAACATGTCATATTCCATTTAAGTTATTCACTGACTCGCTTGACAGCTTAAAGTGAATTTAATTTGTCCATTAGTTTGTGTCAGTTATAGTATGGTTGTAGTGTCAAGCAGTGTTTAGGTTTACTGCTTCTTGTGGCACTTCTTCTTCTTTCTTCTTCCATGGTTCCTCCCTTCTTGGTTACTCTTATCATTACATTATCTATTTACATTATCGTTATGCATTTATTAAATCTGATGTCATAAGTCTAGGTTATGTAACATCTGGTTATGTTACGTATACTCCCCCCTCAAAATTGATAATTTGAGAGAAAATTTGATTTTTTGATAAAATTATCATTTCATTTCAGTTTTTTAGTATATTACTTCTGTTTTTTGTCTTGTACTCTTTACATTGACCTTTAACATACTATTAGTGTGTTACACTAGCTTGAGTTCTCGGCTAGTGATATAATTCTTAGCTTACTAGTATTTTTTCAAGTTTCTCACATTTTAAGTCATTTAATTACAATAGATTTCACTCCTTAAATTAACAATTTCCTGTCTTAAATACACTTTTCTTTCTCATTACTTAACTTTACCTTTGTGATTATCTCAATAGTTCTTTCATTTTTTACCTCACAGATTCTTTAATAATAGTCCTTGATACATTACTATATAATTCCCTAACATTGGTAGTGGGTTCGGAATCAGAGTGGCTCACTGTGGCATACATTCTCTGTCGTTCCTCATTACACATACTCAGATTCAGAGGCATCCTCATCTCTGTCTGAGAAAAAATAAAAATTGCACCTGGCAATAGTTGCACTATCACAACACATAAAATATCACATATCATTCATTTTCAATAATATAACATCTTCAATATAATATTCAAGGTATCAGAGGTTTTCATTTGTATCACATTTCCTTCTTTTATACTTTCTAACATACTTCCTTTTCACAGGTAATTATTTCTTTTCAGACTTGACATTCTCGGCCATGCTTTTTATTAGCCGTGTTGTTACCTTTTTATACTAGTTGACAATTTGTGTTAGTTTACTTGAGTATTCTTAAAATTACACACTTACATTGATGCTTATATAATTATGCAGTTGGTTCTTACATATAGAGTTTACAATATTTTATGCTCACAATAGTTTACAAGTTTTTCTTTTTTCGTTAATAATTTATACTTATCCTGAATTATCAGGGTTTACAGTATTCATATAGTAAATGTTTTTTTGTTAGATGTTCTCTGACATATGTTGTTACATACAATATTTGATAATGAAATAACATTTTTCTTTCTCTTCATTCCACAATATTAATAGCCATCTTTATAATTAACTCTCTTTGTTATTCTGCCTCTCTACTCCTTCAAGTGTCTGATAATTTACACTTATTCTGGATGATTTTAATTCTTGTTTATGGAGTATACAATATTTGATAATTACAATACAATGTGATAATACAATAACAACATATTAATATCTGATTTTATAGACATTCTTGGGGTTACATGGTTCATTTAATAAACATTTTTCTCTCTCTCTACTTTCCATAATAATATCCTTCTTTCATGTTACTCTCTTTGGTTTTCTTCTTCTCTACTCCTTCAAGTGATGGTGGTTTTCACTTATTCTGGATGGTTTTATATAATATTTTAGTTTTATGAGAGGTATATAATATTCATTTGATAAAGATTTTTGTTATATATAATATTCATTTGATAAACATTTTATTTTTTTTTCTTAAATATAGCATAGTAATTTTAGTTATAAAATAGTAGTATCTCCTCTTTAAATTAATCAAACATAGGAGTATTAGAATAATTTTATGTCATTATCCTAGGTATACTTTTTGTTATATGCTACTTTGGGTTCTTTATGATATAATAGATGTCTTTCTTCTCATTAAATTATTTGGTTTACCATACACATTTTTCTACCATTTAGTATGATAGATCTGGCTCTCATTTAATAGGTAACAAATAGTTTGGCCTATATCTTAATCCTACACACTTTTTATAACACAATATGGCAAATAGGTTCGCTATAGGCAATTAGTTACTTTCAATACCTTGGTCATAATACATGATCCTTCTAATTACTAATTGAATCCGTTTATAGTAGTTATTTTTTAAATTTTTTATACACTAAATATTCCGGTGGTAAATGTTGTCTACCACTATAATTTATTCTGTTCTTAACAATAATCACATTTATGGTCTACATATTTGGGGTTACAATGTGCTTTTCCACTCTATTGGGTTTATTGTTTGGTATAATTACGTTTCACAGGTATCCTTTTCCATATCTGTTTCTAGTCTACATGTTTGTGATATTTGGCACTCTGTAATTACCATGCGGTTCTTCCACTTCGCGGCTACCAGATAGTCATCGGCTTCCCGTTTTCTCGCCTTCTTCTTCTCCTTATCTTCGATATTCATGTGTCCCGTGTACTCCGGGTCTTTGTTATTATTGACGTCTAGTACCTCTTCTAACTCTGGTTGATCGTCATTAGTTTCCTGGTTGGATTTTTCCATTGATTGGTCCCTCTTCCTTCGCAATTCTTTTATTTCTTGGGCATACCCTTCAATGATCCGGTCCAGCTGTTCTTGATACCCTTTCCTTTTCTTAAAACGTTTTATTCTCCCTTTGGAAATATCTGCTTTAAGTATGTTATTGGTTATAGTCTTCTTTGTTGTAACACATTTCATCTCTTCGCTCATCTTCATGAAGCTCCTTCGGTACTCCTTCCTATAGATTCCTTCTTTACGGTTGTTGACTGGGAAATAAATCATATTAATTAGACCACTTCGAGTCATTTCGATTAATTCTTTTGTTACCCTAGTCTTCTTTGGGCGTATTATTCTTCTTATCGCCGCCTCCTTTTCTTCCGTTTTCTTAATTATTTTGTTCCTTTCTTCACGATTTTTAATTTTTAAATTCACTTGTTCAGTGTTTTTATTTCCGGGTAATTCTTGTGTCTCCACTTGATCATCACACATGGGCAGATTATTTTGTTCTACACTTCATTCTCGGCTACTAACTCTTCCGCTTCCTTAATTACCTGAGTGTTCTCTATACTTCCGGTATCGATCTCCTTATATTGAACATCTTCCTGATTTCTGTCAAACTCATTTTCAGACGATGATGTATTTGAGTCCCCTTCATTCTCAGTTTGTTCGACCTCATCTTCAGGTTGCAATTCTTCTGTGGTTTCATCCTTGGGTATCTCTTCAGTTTCTGAGTTGCTGTCGTTTTGTAATTCACCTCTTGTTGTCTGATCCACCTCTTCCGTATATTTCTTATTCATTTCATCCAGTTTCTGGCTTATCTTATTTAATGTGGTGTTCAACTCTTCTCTTAAGGCTCTACTGCTGTCATCTATTTTATTGTTTAACATGTCCATGGATCTATGGGTATTGTCTATCTTTTTATTCAAGTCTTCTTTCAGTGACTCCATATTCTTACTAATAGACTCCATATTTTTATTATTGTCGTCTAATTTCGTGTGGAGATCCTCTTTTAACGATTCCATGTTTTTGTTGATTGACTCCGTATTTTTATTCATCGAGTCATTATTTCTGTTCAAGCTTTCTTCCATCTTCTTCTGGTTATCTTCCATCATTTTTCTTATCATCTCGAACACGCTCATATCGCCTGGTTGTGGGAGTCCTTCAGGTCGTCTGGGTCGGTTGTCGACCGTTACTTCCACTTCCGGTTCTACATGGAGTGTTTCTTCGGGTCGAGTTTCTATATTATTAATGGTAATGACTTCCATCTCGTGTGTGGGTTGTGTCTCATAAGTCTCTGTATCTAGTTGTACCTCTCCTACTCGGCTGTCCTTGTATCTTGTATCGTATTGATGTGTGTGTGGCATGTTTGTTCTTTTGTGTCTGCCGGGCTGATTTAAAATATAAAAAATATTTTCGTTTAATATTTTTCAGCCACGCGTTGTTGGCCGCCAATTTATAACTAATTATTATGGGGTACTTCCTTTATTCTTAAAGCCCCGCGTTGGGTTCGTCAATTTGTAATGAATTAAAAAGTTTAGTGTTTATATTTAAACTATTATTTGAAATATTGAAGGTTGTAGTTGTTGAAAATTGAAAGTTACTAATTTTATAAAGTAGTTAAATTGTAGCATCAGATGTTATTAAAAGTGTGTTTACAATTGCAAAATTATAATTGTCTGAAAAGAATTCCCTTATATAAATAAAATAAAATAGTTGTGTTAATATTATTTAAACACTAATGTTGCTAAAATTTAAAATAAAGTGTGCTAGCTGGTCGCTTGATGTTGATGACCGTCTTTATGATACTAGCAGCGAAACTCCTCCTCCAGGTTGATTGTCGTCTAAGTACGTAAAGTCTAGTAATGTCTGGACAATAGAATTAATAAAATACACTTCCACGTACCTGTTCGTGTTTTCTGGAAGTTCAGAAGTTCAATAAATCAGTAAGCTGCCAATACGGTTTACAAAACCAACTCACTTTATCTACAAGGTTATGCTACCTGGTTTAATAATGGGCGCCACACAGGTTTATTTCGGGAAAATCCCGTGGAAAACCCATTAATAGAATCAAATAACAATTTAAAAAAAATTAAAATAATTGTTTATTGCCCTTATGGCAATGCAATTCAACAATGTTCAATCACAACTGAAGGTTGATTTGATTCTTCTAATTGAATTATTTATCTGTTTTTTAAGAAATAAATTAAGTCGAGTTATGCTGTTAATAATGGGGTTTTATTCATACCCTTGATAGAGAATTCAAACAAATATAATTAAAAGAATACATTGATGTACAATTGCAAATATGATGTTACATACCCTATATGACTGGTTCAGAGCATATACAATGATTCTGGTTAAGTCCAGATACTCTTTACTTTAAACATTAATATTATTTAAATCTCAGGCGTAAGTTCTTTGAAACACAAAAAAGAATGCTCATGCCTACACAAAAGCTAAATATTTGATAACATAAGATCGACTAGTAATGCCTTTGAGGTTACTAATATAAAAATAAAAATAAAAATAACCTAGTTTATAGGTTATGCATTCGTAGCGCTTGATTCATGATTTACAAAGTTATATTTTGAGATCACTTATGACTAACATCCAACTTAACTATGATTTACAAATTCATTAAATAAATTCAGACATGGTGTAGTACAGAAAATGTTAGTGTTATGCGTCAGTACAGATTTGTTTATCAAAACATACAGGTTATGGCGCTCGGAGTAATGAATAAATTGTTACACTGTTACCTTTGTGTTTTAATCTTTCGATTAAAATTCAATTACACATCAATGATCGGATTATAATGATCATTGTTATTCACTACACTCGCACATGAACAGAGAAAATTTGCCTGCTTCTGACTAACAAAGGCTGTATCTGATATTATTTAATTACTTCTTCTGTTCGTTATTTTCCCGCACTAAATAAAATAATACTGCACTTAAACGCACTGGTTCTTCGTAGAATATCTTGTAGTTAAATGTTGTTGTTGCCGAAAAGGTTCCATCACTGCACTGTTACAATGACGCTATCAGTTATTAGAAATTTGGATGGGACGAGCGCACCTTCCGCGCTGAATGAAAGTAAGAAGTGTCTAACGGCCATACGCCGCTGTTCCTTATATACTCGGTCGTTTGATCGGCTTTAGGCGATTGTATTAATTACTAAGCTATTTTTTGATTGGCTTATCCAGGTGTTATGAAAGTGACGTATTGTCTCCCCAACTGTCACTAACGGTTTTTAACTGACTCGTCACCAGAATGATTGACAGCTGACGTTGTTGTTAGTGTTGATAAACAGATTTCTTATGCATTTTTTGCAAATGATGCTAACGCTTTTCACGCACTTATTATAGTTGCGATCGGGGTCGTATCGCTATCAAATTAAAGGATATTTTGTCCTCTTCAATTTGATATAGTTTGATACTGGTTTATTTATACTTTTACTGACATTGTTTTAATAAACAATGTTCAGGTACTCGGCTTCACTCTGTCGTCTGCTAATCGAAACCGACGATTACGTTCTCTTATCAATATTGTTTGTGTTCCACATCGCGTTTTTTCCACTTAAACGTTTATGTTAGAACACTATTATATCTGTACTGATATTTATTTACTGAACATTATGATTAAACCTTAATTTTCTACATTGCTATGAACTATCCTTACTCACTATGATATTTTGTTTCACATTATTTTGCTCCGTTCTATTAACTAACAATTGAACTATTAATTATATCATATTAATAATGCTTATCGCTATGGTTGGGTATACAGATTGATCAGTGTATATGATTTACACTTCTAGTACTGTCTACTAATCACCTTACTGATGATGGTTTGTTTTAGGCCTTGCTGAGGCATACCGTCTGTATCGGACTTCCGCCTTAATAACATTTATTAGGTCACAATTCGGTACTTTGATGAGGTAGCTTATTTGTATAAGGTTCCCTCTTACAAACATGTTTACTTGTCATAAGCATATTTGAAACTGTAATATAGCTTCATTCTCATATTGTGGCCATATCTAATCTTAGTTCTTGGCATTAATAATTACTAGTTATAGTTGATTAATTCTCAGCCAACTGCTGATTCTGATATCACATTATTCAGATTCTTATTTAACCATTTTTATTAACATGTCATATTCCATTTAAGTTATTCACTGACTCGCTTGACAGCTTAAAGTGAATTTAATTTGTCCATTAGTTTGTGTCAGTTATAGTATGGTTGTAGTGTCAAGCAGTGTTTAGGTTTACTGCTTCTTGTGGCACTTCTTCTTCTTTCTTCTTCCATGGTTCCTCCCTTCTTGGTTACTCTTATCATTACATTATCTATTTACATTATCGTTATGCATTTATTAAATCTGATGTCATAAGTCTAGGTTATGTAACATCTGGTTATGTTACGTATACTCCCCCCTCAAAATTGATAATTTGAGAGAAAATTTGATTTTTTGATAAAATTATCATTTCATTTCAGTTTTTTAGTATATTACTTCTGTTTTTTGTCTTGTACTCTTTACATTGACCTTTAACATACTATTAGTGTGTTACACTAGCTTGAGTTCTCGGCTAGTGATATAATTCTTAGCTTACTAGTATTTTTTCAAGTTTCTCACATTTTAAGTCATTTAATTACAATAGATTTCACTCCTTAAATTAACAATTTCCTGTCTTAAATACACTTTTCTTTCTCATTACTTAACTTTACCTTTGTGATTATCTCAATAGTTCTTTCATTTTTTACCTCACAGATTCTTTAATAATAGTCCTTGATACATTACTATATAATTCCCTAACATTGGTAGTGGGTTCGGAATCAGAGTGGCTCACTGTGGCATACATTCTCTGTCGTTCCTCATTACACATACTCAGATTCAGAGGCATCCTCATCTCTGTCTGAGAAAAAATAAAAATTGCACCTGGCAATAGTTGCACTATCACAACACATAAAATATCACATATCATTCATTTTCAATAATATAACATCTTCAATATAATATTCAAGGTATCAGAGGTTTTCATTTGTATCACATTTCCTTCTTTTATACTTTCTAACATACTTCCTTTTCACAGGTAATTATTTCTTTTCAGACTTGACATTCTCGGCCATGCTTTTTATTAGCCGTGTTGTTACCTTTTTATACTAGTTGACAATTTGTGTTAGTTTACTTGAGTATTCTTAAAATTACACACTTACATTGATGCTTATATAATTATGCAGTTGGTTCTTACATATAGAGTTTACAATATTTTATGCTCACAATAGTTTACAAGTTTTTCTTTTTTCGTTAATAATTTATACTTATCCTGAATTATCAGGGTTTACAGTATTCATATAGTAAATGTTTTTTTGTTAGATGTTCTCTGACATATGTTGTTACATACAATATTTGATAATGAAATAACATTTTTCTTTCTCTTCATTCCACAATATTAATAGCCATCTTTATAATTAACTCTCTTTGTTATTCTGCCTCTCTACTCCTTCAAGTGTCTGATAATTTACACTTATTCTGGATGATTTTAATTCTTGTTTATGGAGTATACAATATTTGATAATTACAATACAATGTGATAATACAATAACAACATATTAATATCTGATTTTATAGACATTCTTGGGGTTACATGGTTCATTTAATAAACATTTTTCTCTCTCTCTACTTTCCATAATAATATCCTTCTTTCATGTTACTCTCTTTGGTTTTCTTCTTCTCTACTCCTTCAAGTGATGGTGGTTTTCACTTATTCTGGATGGTTTTATATAATATTTTAGTTTTATGAGAGGTATATAATATTCATTTGATAAAGATTTTTGTTATATATAATATTCATTTGATAAACATTTTATTTTTTTTTCTTAAATATAGCATAGTAATTTTAGTTATAAAATAGTAGTATCTCCTCTTTAAATTAATCAAACATAGGAGTATTAGAATAATTTTATGTCATTATCCTAGGTATACTTTTTGTTATATGCTACTTTGGGTTCTTTATGATATAATAGATGTCTTTCTTCTCATTAAATTATTTGGTTTACCATACACATTTTTCTACCATTTAGTATGATAGATCTGGCTCTCATTTAATAGGTAACAAATAGTTTGGCCTATATCTTAATCCTACACACTTTTTATAACACAATATGGCAAATAGGTTCGCTATAGGCAATTAGTTACTTTCAATACCTTGGTCATAATACATGATCCTTCTAATTACTAATTGAATCCGTTTATAGTAGTTATTTTTTAAATTTTTTATACACTAAATATTCCGGTGGTAAATGTTGTCTACCACTATAATTTATTCTGTTCTTAACAATAATCACATTTATGGTCTACATATTTGGGGTTACAATGTGCTTTTCCACTCTATTGGGTTTATTGTTTGGTATAATTACGTTTCACAGGTATCCTTTTCCATATCTGTTTCTAGTCTACATGTTTGTGATATTTGGCACTCTGTAATTACCATGCGGTTCTTCCACTTCGCGGCTACCAGATAGTCATCGGCTTCCCGTTTTCTCGCCTTCTTCTTCTCCTTATCTTCGATATTCATGTGTCCCGTGTACTCCGGGTCTTTGTTATTATTGACGTCTAGTACCTCTTCTAACTCTGGTTGATCGTCATTAGTTTCCTGGTTGGATTTTTCCATTGATTGGTCCCTCTTCCTTCGCAATTCTTTTATTTCTTGGGCATACCCTTCAATGATCCGGTCCAGCTGTTCTTGATACCCTTTCCTTTTCTTAAAACGTTTTATTCTCCCTTTGGAAATATCTGCTTTAAGTATGTTATTGGTTATAGTCTTCTTTGTTGTAACACATTTCATCTCTTCGCTCATCTTCATGAAGCTCCTTCGGTACTCCTTCCTATAGATTCCTTCTTTACGGTTGTTGACTGGGAAATAAATCATATTAATTAGACCACTTCGAGTCATTTCGATTAATTCTTTTGTTACCCTAGTCTTCTTTGGGCGTATTATTCTTCTTATCGCCGCCTCCTTTTCTTCCGTTTTCTTAATTATTTTGTTCCTTTCTTCACGATTTTTAATTTTTAAATTCACTTGTTCAGTGTTTTTATTTCCGGGTAATTCTTGTGTCTCCACTTGATCATCACACATGGGCAGATTATTTTGTTCTACACTTCATTCTCGGCTACTAACTCTTCCGCTTCCTTAATTACCTGAGTGTTCTCTATACTTCCGGTATCGATCTCCTTATATTGAACATCTTCCTGATTTCTGTCAAACTCATTTTCAGACGATGATGTATTTGAGTCCCCTTCATTCTCAGTTTGTTCGACCTCATCTTCAGGTTGCAATTCTTCTGTGGTTTCATCCTTGGGTATCTCTTCAGTTTCTGAGTTGCTGTCGTTTTGTAATTCACCTCTTGTTGTCTGATCCACCTCTTCCGTATATTTCTTATTCATTTCATCCAGTTTCTGGCTTATCTTATTTAATGTGGTGTTCAACTCTTCTCTTAAGGCTCTACTGCTGTCATCTATTTTATTGTTTAACATGTCCATGGATCTATGGGTATTGTCTATCTTTTTATTCAAGTCTTCTTTCAGTGACTCCATATTCTTACTAATAGACTCCATATTTTTATTATTGTCGTCTAATTTCGTGTGGAGATCCTCTTTTAACGATTCCATGTTTTTGTTGATTGACTCCGTATTTTTATTCATCGAGTCATTATTTCTGTTCAAGCTTTCTTCCATCTTCTTCTGGTTATCTTCCATCATTTTTCTTATCATCTCGAACACGCTCATATCGCCTGGTTGTGGGAGTCCTTCAGGTCGTCTGGGTCGGTTGTCGACCGTTACTTCCACTTCCGGTTCTACATGGAGTGTTTCTTCGGGTCGAGTTTCTATATTATTAATGGTAATGACTTCCATCTCGTGTGTGGGTTGTGTCTCATAAGTCTCTGTATCTAGTTGTACCTCTCCTACTCGGCTGTCCTTGTATCTTGTATCGTATTGATGTGTGTGTGGCATGTTTGTTCTTTTGTGTCTGCCGGGCTGATTTAAAATATAAAAAATATTTTCGTTTAATATTTTTCAGCCACGCGTTGTTGGCCGCCAATTTATAACTAATTATTATGGGGTACTTCCTTTATTCTTAAAGCCCCGCGTTGGGTTCGTCAATTTGTAATGAATTAAAAAGTTTAGTGTTTATATTTAAACTATTATTTGAAATATTGAAGGTTGTAGTTGTTGAAAATTGAAAGTTACTAATTTTATAAAGTAGTTAAATTGTAGCATCAGATGTTATTAAAAGTGTGTTTACAATTGCAAAATTATAATTGTCTGAAAAGAATTCCCTTATATAAATAAAATAAAATAGTTGTGTTAATATTATTTAAACACTAATGTTGCTAAAATTTAAAATAAAGTGTGCTAGCTGGTCGCTTGATGTTGATGACCGTCTTTATGATACTAGCAGCGAAACTCCTCCTCCAGGTTGATTGTCGTCTAAGTACGTAAAGTCTAGTAATGTCTGGACAATAGAATTAATAAAATACACTTCCACGTACCTGTTCGTGTTTTCTGGAAGTTCAGAAGTTCAATAAATCAGTAAGCTGCCAATACGGTTTACAAAACCAACTCACTTTATCTACAAGGTTATGCTACCTGGTTTAATAATGGGCGCCACACAGGTTTATTTCGGGAAAATCCCGTGGAAAACCCATTAATAGAATCAAATAACAATTTAAAAAAAATTAAAATAATTGTTTATTGCCCTTATGGCAATGCAATTCAACAATGTTCAATCACAACTGAAGGTTGATTTGATTCTTCTAATTGAATTATTTATCTGTTTTTTAAGAAATAAATTAAGTCGAGTTATGCTGTTAATAATGGGGTTTTATTCATACCCTTGATAGAGAATTCAAACAAATATAATTAAAAGAATACATTGATGTACAATTGCAAATATGATGTTACATACCCTATATGACTGGTTCAGAGCATATACAATGATTCTGGTTAAGTCCAGATACTCTTTACTTTAAACATTAATATTATTTAAATCTCAGGCGTAAGTTCTTTGAAACACAAAAAAGAATGCTCATGCCTACACAAAAGCTAAATATTTGATAACATAAGATCGACTAGTAATGCCTTTGAGGTTACTAATATAAAAATAAAAATAAAAATAACCTAGTTTATAGGTTATGCATTCGTAGCGCTTGATTCATGATTTACAAAGTTATATTTTGAGATCACTTATGACTAACATCCAACTTAACTATGATTTACAAATTCATTAAATAAATTCAGACATGGTGTAGTACAGAAAATGTTAGTGTTATGCGTCAGTACAGATTTGTTTATCAAAACATACAGGTTATGGCGCTCGGAGTAATGAATAAATTGTTACACTGTTACCTTTGTGTTTTAATCTTTCGATTAAAATTCAATTACACATCAATGATCGGATTATAATGATCATTGTTATTCACTACACTCGCACATGAACAGAGAAAATTTGCCTGCTTCTGACTAACAAAGGCTGTATCTGATATTATTTAATTACTTCTTCTGTTCGTTATTTTCCCGCACTAAATAAAATAATACTGCACTTAAACGCACTGGTTCTTCGTAGAATATCTTGTAGTTAAATGTTGTTGTTGCCGAAAAGGTTCCATCACTGCACTGTTACAATGACGCTATCAGTTATTAGAAATTTGGATGGGACGAGCGCACCTTCCGCGCTGAATGAAAGTAAGAAGTGTCTAACGGCCATACGCCGCTGTTCCTTATATACTCGGTCGTTTGATCGGCTTTAGGCGATTGTATTAATTACTAAGCTATTTTTTGATTGGCTTATCCAGGTGTTATGAAAGTGACGTATTGTCTCCCCAACTGTCACTAACGGTTTTTAACTGACTCGTCACCAGAATGATTGACAGCTGACGTTGTTGTTAGTGTTGATAAACAGATTTCTTATGCATTTTTTGCAAATGATGCTAACGCTTTTCACGCACTTATTATAGTTGCGATCGGGGTCGTATCGCTATCAAATTAAAGGATATTTTGTCCTCTTCAATTTGATATAGTTTGATACTGGTTTATTTATACTTTTACTGACATTGTTTTAATAAACAATGTTCAGGTACTCGGCTTCACTCTGTCGTCTGCTAATCGAAACCGACGATTACGTTCTCTTATCAATATTGTTTGTGTTCCACATCGCGTTTTTTCCACTTAAACGTTTATGTTAGAACACTATTATATCTGTACTGATATTTATTTACTGAACATTATGATTAAACCTTAATTTTCTACATTGCTATGAACTATCCTTACTCACTATGATATTTTGTTTCACATTATTTTGCTCCGTTCTATTAACTAACAATTGAACTATTAATTATATCATATTAATAATGCTTATCGCTATGGTTGGGTATACAGATTGATCAGTGTATATGATTTACACTTCTAGTACTGTCTACTAATCACCTTACTGATGATGGTTTGTTTTAGGCCTTGCTGAGGCATACCTGTCTGTATCGGACTTCCGCCTTAATAACATTTATTAGGTCACAATTCGGTACTTTGATGAGGTAGCTTATTTGTATAAGGTTCCCTCTTACAAACATGTTTACTTGTCATAAGCATATTTGAAACTGTAATATAGCTTCATTCTCATATTGTGGCCATATCTAATCTTAGTTCTTGGCATTAATAATTACTAGTTATAGTTGATTAATTCTCAGCCAACTGCTGATTCTGATGATATCATTATTCAGATTCTTATCATTTTATTACCATTTTTATACATGTCATATTCCATTTAAGTTATTCACTGACTCGCTTGACAGCTTAAAGTGAATTTAATTTTGTCCATTAGTTTGTGTCAGTTATAGTATGGTTGTAGTGTCAAGCAGTGTTTAGGTTTACTGCTTCTTGTGGCACTTCTTCTTCTTTCTTCTTCCATGGTTCCTCCCTTCTTGGTTACTCTTATCATTACATTATCTATTTACATTATCGTTATGCATTTATTAAATCTGATGTCATAAGTCTAGGTTATGTAACATCTGGTTATGTTACGTATACTCCCCCCTCAAAATTGATAATTTGAGAGAAAATTTGATTTTTTGATAAAATTATCATTTCATTTCAGTTTTTTAGTATATTACTTCTGTTTTTTGTCTTGTACTCTTTACATTGACCTTTAACATACTATTAGTGTGTTACACTAGCTTGAGTTCTCGGCTAGTGATATAATTCTTAGCTTACTAGTATTTTTTCAAGTTTCTCACATTTTAAGTCATTTAATTACAATAGATTTCACTCCTTAAATTAACAATTTCCTGTCTTAAATACACTTTTCTTTCTCATTACTTAACTTTACCTTTGTGATTATCTCAATAGTTCTTTCATTTTTTACCTCACAGATTCTTTAATAATAGTCCTTGATACATTAATTCCCTAACATTGGTAGTGGGTTCGGAATCAGAGTGGCTCACTGTGGCATACATTCTCTGCCGTTCCTCATTACACATACTCAGATTCAGAGGCATCCTCATCTCTGTCTGAGAAAAAATAAAAATTGCACCTGGCAATAGTTGCACTATCACAACACATAAAATATCACATATCATTCATTTTCAATAATATAACATCTTCAATATAATATTCAAGGTATCAGAGGTTTTCATTTGTATCACATTTCCTTCTTTTATACTTTCTAACATACTTCCTTTTCACAGGTAATTATTTCTTTTCAGACTTGACATTCTCGGCCATGCTTTTTATTAGCCGTGTTGTTACCTTTTTATACTAGTTGACAATTTGTGTTAGTTTACTTGAGTATTCTTAAAATTACACACTTACATTGATGCTTATATAATTATGCAGTTGGTTCTTACATATAGAGTTTACAATATTTTATGCTCACAATAGTTTACAAGTTTTTCTTTTTTCGTTAATAATTTATACTTATCCTGAATTATCAGGGTTTACAGTATTCATATACTAAATGTTTTTTTGTTAGATGTTCTCTGACATATGTTGTTACATACAATATTTGATAATGAAATAACATTTTTCTTTCTCTTCATTCCACAATATTAATAGCCATCTTTATAATTAACTCTCTTTGTTATTCTGCCTCTCTACTCCTTCAAGTGTCTGATAATTTACACTTATTCTGGATGATTTTAATTCTTGTTTATGGAGTATACAATATTTGATAATTACAATACAATGTGATAATACAATAACAACATATTAATATCTGATTTTATAGACATTCTTGGGGTTACATGGTTCATTTAATAAACATTTTTCTCTCTCTCTACTTTCCATAATAATATCCTTCTTTCATGTTACTCTCTTTGGTTTTCTTCTTCTCTACTCCTTCAAGTGATGGTGGTTTTCACTTATTCTGGATGGTTTTATATAATATTTTAGTTTTATGAGAGGTATATAATATTCATTTGATAAAGATTTTTGTTATATATAATATTCATTTGATAAACATTTTATTTTTTTTCTTAAATATAGCATAGTAATTTTAGTTATAAAATAGTAGTATCTCCTCTTTAAATTAATCAAACATAGGAGTATTAGAATAATTTTATGTCATTATCCTAGGTATACTTTTTGTTATATGCTACTTTGGGTTCTTTATGATATAATAGATGTCTTTCTTCTCATTAAATTATTTGGTTTACCATACACATTTTTCTACCATTTAGTATGATAGATCTGGCTCTCATTTAATAGGTAACAAATAGTTTGGCCTATATCTTAATCCTACACACTTTTTATAACACAATATGGCAAATAGGTTCGCTATAGGCAATTAGTTACTTTCAATACCTTGGTCATAATACATGATCCTTCTAATTACTAATTGAATCCGTTTATAGTAGTTATTTTTTAAATTTTTTATACACTAAATATTCCGGTGGTAAATGTTGTCTACCACTATAATTTATTCTGTTCTTAACAATAATCACATTTATGGTCTACATATTTGGGGTTACAATGTGCTTTTCCACTCTATTGGGTTTATTGTTTGGTATAATTACGTTTCACAGGTATCCTTTTCCATATCTGTTTCTAGTCTACATGTTTGTGATATTTGGCACTCTGTAATTACCATGCGGTTCTTCCACTTCGCGGCTACCAGATAGTCATCGGCTTCCCGTTTTCTCGCCTTCTTCTTCTCCTTATCTTCGATATTCATGTGTCCCGTGTACTCCGGGTCTTTGTTATTATTGACGTCTAGTACCTCTTCTAACTCTGGTTGATCGTCATTAGTTTCCTGGTTGGATTTTTCCATTGATTGGTCCCTCTTCCTTCGCAATTCTTTTATTTCTTGGGCATACCCTTCAATGATCCGGTCCAGCTGTTCTTGATACCCTTTCCTTTTCTTAAAACGTTTTATTCTCCCTTTGGAAATATCTGCTTTCTTAAGTATGTTATTGGTTATAGTCTTCTTTGTTGTAACACATTTCTTCTCTTCGTTCATCTTCATGAAGCTCCTTCGGCACTCCTTCCTATAGATTCCTTCTTTACGGTTGTTGACTGGGAAAT
>JAWRYS010001719.1:0-75359 GCA_034769895.1 Magicicada septendecula
CAAACATAAATAAAATGGTATTTTATTTATATAGCATGACAATTTTTCTGTTTACCTTCCGGTTTAGACTTACTAAAATACGCCTTATGGCTGAATTGTGAAACTACGTCAAATTATGATTTCTACTGTAGTTATGCTTTTTCTACCAATAACCCTCCGAACAATATTTGATTCACCTAGCCATGCTATCAAGATTTATTTATTACTGACTATATATATACTTACGACTAACTTATTTTCTACTCAAAAAACGACCCAGTATATGCTCACTCTCTCCCTCTCATACTGTAAAATTCCCCATAATTTAGATTTAGCGCTTTTTTATTGAATTTTCATCATTAATATTGGTGACTTGAAATTAATTAAAATTGAAATATTTTATCTGTTCAAACTGCTTAAATTAGGTACTCATCCCTTCATCCACGTGGTTATGCCATCACTGTTAACACTTGATTCTGCTGACACACTCCGAATATAAGTTTAGAATGTTATTATTTGTCGGTTACTTCTGTTCGATCACTATAACATGATTGACTGTTATTTTAAATCAAAATAGCAAGATTTACTGGTCGGCCGACCCTAACTAGCTTGAGCAATGTTTTATGTGACCTCGCGAGGTCTGGAGTTCTAAGTCGACTAACTTACGCTACTCTTAGCATCACTCCCGCCACAGTTCACCAGCTTGCGCTCTGATTCGTGGATAAAATCACATGACATTATGGTCATTAGTGAAATTACAGTTTACGCTCTTGGTAGCGAGTTTGGGTATTTTTGTTCTGTCCTGGGGCTCGCCACAAAGTTTGTGCTTTTTGCCAACGGAAAACGCAATCATCCGCGCACCGGTTCGCATTCCAACACCTCAAGGAGCAGTGCTTATTGCAGGGCTCTGACAAAATGTGAGTCTTGGTGCCCCGACAAAGTAAAACAAGGAATGTTAATTGTTCAAAACTGAGGCCCTGTTTGGGTAGACCTTATGTTACACTTATAATTGCAATAAAAAATAAAACCCCTCAAAATTGTCCCATTACAATACCCCCCCAATGAGAGGTTTTCTGTCGAAACAGAAAAACTCTCATTGCTAACCCTAAGAGGATCGGTGAGGATATGGAGCCAACAACCCCCCTTTAATTTCTTAACACATCATGGGTAAACTACCCCCCTGGCTCGGCGACTATGGACGCATCTGAACGAGATCACTGGACTTCTCCGTAAGAGATCCCAACACCGAAAAATCGAACAGACACGCATCACAGCGTACCTTACCTTCTCTCATGCTACCCCCAAAAATCCTCAAATCCCTGGCTTATATCATGCCAGATCCTCAACCGATATGTTCCCCCTTATATGCAAACTGGGTCGCCTTCAGCAATACTGGGCGCATACATGTACTTGTTAATTCCTACCTATCAAATTTTAAAAGTTTCAGTTAAATTAACATCAAAAATTTTTTTTTTTTTCAAAACAAAAAAATTTAAATTCAAAAATTTACATTTTATAAAATTTTGTTCTCAATAGGAAATTTATTTGAACTTATTTAAATTAATGAATAAACAAAATTGGTATCGCTTCCTTGCCAAAACTGGTTTAGTATAGAACACCACCCATCAGCTGACCAAAACTGGGTCAAGTCCAGATCCTTGACCTACATACGTTATGTACAAGTTACATCTGTGAATACATTAAACTCCTGTAAAATTCTGTCTTGCAACGCAAAAACATAATAAAATACAACATTTAAAATTAACAAAATATTATTATAATTAACAATTGGATTGACATTTAAATTATTGAAATAGACACTTTATAATTTTACATTTTCAAATTCTACTAAAATTTTCCCTGGTTTCAATCAAAATTTTACCTTTTTACTATGAACCTCTTTTCTTTGATAATGTCATCTCCATTACTTTGGGTGATTTAGTTATTTATACTAGCTTGAACAAATTGCAAATCATTCCTAAGTGATATTCTACAGCTGATCAGCTGACATCCCTAGCTAATTGTAAACACATTTCAAAATTGAGCAAATTGCATGAAATATATCTTTATCAATTCTTATATCTAACCTACTACAATAAAATAATACATTTAAAAATATAGAATGGATACATTATACTGAATGTATGAGCATCTAGTTATTTAAACGGAGAACACAAGCATTTTTAATTAGATCAGCATGAGAGTTAGCAATCTTTATGATATAAAATTTAAATTCGTGGCTCATCTGAGTCACCCCCCATCCACACACAAAATTTTCAAATTTATTATTAATAATTATTATATATCATCTTTCAGTTATCATTTAAATTTTTTAATTATCATTTTTTATTTAACACAATTATTTCAAATCATCTCAATATTGAATTACAATCTTTAACCATCTGAGTTATACCTGTAAACATTTTTATTATACATGATTCATACTATAAAATTTCTATACTTACAGTCCATTTAAAACGACATACACAAAACATATTCACACCACTACTTTCACCTCACCTCTGAAACATTTGACACAAATGTTAGTTTAAATCAAACAATTTATTATTTAATTACCAAATTTCCAAATCTCGTAAAAATAATTTAAATTCCTTAGACAATTTAATTTATTAACATTTAAATAATCAATCAAAATATTTAAACATATCAAATTGTTTTAATTACATTAATTATTGAAAATACAAATTACCTAGCCATCAAAACAATTACAACTCTCTAATTACTGTTTTCAACATTAATTCTGTTTATTTATTTAAATTGCAAAATATTATCATTATTATCACTTACCTACATACATACATTGTTTACATAACATTTTACAATACCTACAATTGAATTCACTACATATTTATTTACAAATTATTCGTCATTATTATATATTCAATTTATCACATTCATTTGGTAAAGCAGTCCATTCCAAAACCATTAATTACATGATTAAACGTTCAATAAACATACATTGTCTCTACCCCCAATCATCGTACAAAAATCTGGTTTTACGTTTACACAGTTCATTCTTTACTAAACACATTATATTATTTTTATTAATATAAAGATTATCCAAATTCTTATATTCTTCCACAATATCAACAGGATTATTCCCTGTTATTAAAGTCTAGTAATTTATTACATCAATAGCTGTCTACTATTTCACAAGGTAAGTACTTATAATAACTCTTTCAATGTCTAATCTCTGCAATAATTCGTCATAATCTCTACTAACCTTAAATAACATTACCTTCTTGTCAACATATCTTTCATCATAACACCAATTCACACTTTTTCTATCATTCCGTACAAAGGGTATTAAATCATAAAAATGCCTACTAAAAATTAAATAATTATTAAGATATACTTCGCTTTCTTGTAAGGGACTCTTGCCCTTCAAAAACATTCGTAACCAGCTTGTTTTAACATAAAACTGGGGAAAATTTACCCTCTGCCCTATATTCACAAACTCTCTCTCTAACTTATAAACACTCTCTCCTCTCTCTCTCACTGTTTCTATATTATTATGATCGCTAATTATTTTCACTGTATTATTTTTATATATCTCGTTTTCAACTATCTTACTACTATCGGTTGTTAATTTATTTTCGTAATTGTTTGTTATTTTATTATTACTCTGGTCGTCTGTTATTTCGTCACAATCATTCGTAACTGTGTTATTTTCTACCTCCTCCTTCCTCGTTCTACTCTCGTTTATTTCGTCTTGACTATTATTTATATTTATAATTATCTCACTTCTCATGCCCGCAATAGTTTTATTCATACTTTCTAACTTATTGTCTATTTCTCTTAATTTTTGGTATTGTTTGTCTATTTCTGTTTTCAATTCTATGTTACTAGCATTTATTTCTGATTTGATTTCAGTTTTCATTCCTGACATCATCTCCATTATTAACGCTAACTGATTAAATATATTTACATTATCGATTATTTTTGCGTCTACTGTCTCAATCGTTAATTCGTGTGTTGTATTGTCTACGCTCTCGTTAATATTTGTCGATACTAAATCGTCTTGCGTAACATTTAAAATTGACCCCTTCACATAAATTTGCACTCTCCGCTTTTCTCTGCCATTTCGATCAGGTTGTAAATTAATTTATTTTAATTTTTAATTCACAACGTCCCTGTTAAATGGGCGCCAACTAAAGCAGATCATTGCTTTAGTAATTAAAATATTTAAAATTCGCCCCCGTTTCGGGCGTCGACTAAAGCTGAACGAGTTTAAAATAAATATTAAAAATCTAGAAATCTGTGTATACAACTGAAACTCTACTTGTGTAATGAAAAAATTTAAATTGGTATCACTTACCTTCTTAGCGAATTATCAGGGTGTCGTCTGATGTACTTAGGCAGAGAAAAACAACAGGTAATGCAATGACACACACGTATTTTACAAACATAAATAAAATGGTATTTTATTTATATAGCATGACAATTTTTCTGTTTACCTTCCGGTTTAGACTTACTAAAATACGCCTTATGGCTGAATTGTGAAACTACGTCAAATTATGATTTCTACTGTAGTTATGCTTTTTCTACCAATAACCCTCCGAACAATATTTGATTCACCTAGCCATGCTATCAAGATTTATTTATTACTGACTATATATATACTTACGACTAACTTATTTTCTACTCAAAAAACGACCCAGTATATGCTCACTCTCTCCCTCTCATACTGTAAAATTCCCCATAATTTAGATTTAGCGCTTTTTTATTGAATTTTCATCATTAATATTGGTGACTTGAAATTAATTAAAATTGAAATATTTTATCTGTTCAAACTGCTTAAATTAGGTACTCATCCCTTCATCCACGTGGTTATGCCATCACTGTTAACACTTGATTCTGCTGACACACTCCGAATATAAGTTTAGAATGTTATTATTTGTCGGTTACTTCTGTTCGATCACTATAACATGATTGACTGTTATTTTAAATCAAAATAGCAAGATTTACTGGTCGGCCCGACCCTAACTAGCTTGAGCAATGTTTTATGTGACCTCGCGAGGTCTGGAGTTCTAAGTCGACTAACTTACGCTACTCTTAGCATCACTCCCGCCACAGTTCACCAGCTTGCGCTCTGATTCGTGGATAAAATCACATGACATTATGGTCATTAGTGAAATTACAGTTTACGCTCTTGGTAGCGAGTTTGGGTATTTTTGTTCTGTCCTGGGGCTCGCCACAAAGTTTGTGCTTTTTGCCAACGGAAAACGCAATCATCCGCGCACCGGTTCGCATTCCAACACCTCAAGGAGCAGTGCTTATTGCAGGGCTCTGACAAAATGTGAGTCTTGGTGCCCCGACAAAGTAAAACAAGGAATGTTAATTGTTCAAAACTGAGGCCCTGTTTGGGTAGACCTTATGTTACACTTATAATTGCAATAAAAAATAAAACCCCTCAAAATTGTCCCATTACAATACCCCCCCAATGAGAGGTTTTCTGTCGAAACAGAAAAACTCTCATTGCTAACCCTAAGAGGATCGGTGAGGATATGGAGCCAACAACCCCCCTTTAATTTCTTAACACATCATGGGTAAACTACCCCCCTGGCTCGGCGACTATGGACGCATCTGAACGAGATCACTGGACTTCTCCGTAAGAGATCCCAACACCGAAAAATCGAACAGACACGCATCACAGCGTACCTTACCTTCTCTCATGCTACCCCAAAAATCCTCAAATCCCTGGCTTATATCATGCCAGATCCTCAACCGATATGTTCCCCCTTATATGCAAACTGGGTCGCCTTCAGCAATACTGGGCGCATACATGTACTTGTTAATTCCTACCTATCAAATTTTAAAAGTTTCAGTTAAATTAACATCAAAAATTTTTTTTTTTTTCAAAACAAAAAAATTTAAATTCAAAAATTTACATTTTATAAAATTTTGTTCTCAATAGGAAATTTATTTGAACTTATTTAAATTAATGAATAAACAAAATTGGTATCGCTTCCTTGCCAAAACTGGTTTAGTATAGAACACCACCCATCAGCTGACCAAAACTGGGTCAAGTCCAGATCCTTGACCTACATACGTTATGTACAAGTTACATCTGTGAATACATTAAACTCCTGTAAAATTCTGTCTTGCAACGCAAAAACATAATAAAATACAACATTTAAAATTAACAAAATATTATTATAATTAACAATTGGATTGACATTTAAATTATTGAAATAGACACTTTATAATTTTACATTTTCAAATTCTACTAAAATTTTCCCTGGTTTCAATCAAAATTTTACCTTTTTACTATGAACCTCTTTTCTTTGATAATGTCATCTCCATTACTTTGGGTGATTTAGTTATTTATACTAGCTTGAACAAATTGCAAATCATTCCTAAGTGATATTCTACAGCTGATCAGCTGACATCCCTAGCTAATTGTAAACACATTTCAAAATTGAGCAAATTGCATGAAATATATCTTTATCAATTCTTATATCTAACCTACTACAATAAAATAATACATTTAAAAATATAGAATGGATACATTATACTGAATGTATGAGCATCTAGTTATTTAAACGGAGAACACAAGCATTTTTATTAGATCAACATGAGAGTTAGCAATCTTTATGATATAAAATTTAAATTCGTGGCTCATCTGAGTCACCCCCCATCCACACACAAAATTTTCAAATTTATTATTAATAATTATTATATATCATCTTTCAGTTATCATTTAAATTTTTTAATTATCATTTTTATTTAACACAATTATTTCAAATCATCTCAATATTGAATTACAATCTTTCCATCTGAGTTATACCTGTAAACATTTTTTATTATACATGATTCATACTATAAAATTTCTATACTTACAGTCCATTTAAAACGACATACACAAAACATATTCACACCACTACTTTCACCTCACCTCTGAAACATTTGACACAAATGTTAGTTTAAATCAAACAATTTATTATTTAATTACCAAATTTCCAAATCTCGTAAAAATAATTTAAATTCCTTAGACAATTTAATTTATTAACATTTAAATAATCAATCAAAATATTTAAAACATATCAAATTGTTTTAATTACATTAATTATTGAAAATACAAATTACCTAGCCATCAAAACAATTACAACTCTCTAATTACTGTTTTCAACATTAATTCTGTTTATTTATTTAAATTGCAAAATATTATCATTATTATCACTTACCTACATACATACATTGTTTACATAACATTTTACAATACCTACAATTGAATTCACTACATATTTATTTACAAATTATTCGTCATTATTATATATTCAATTTATCACACTTCATTTGGTAAAGCAGTCCATTCCAAAACCATTAATTACATGATTAAACGTTCAATAAACATACATTGTCTCTACCCCCAATCATCGTACAAAAATCTGGTTTTACGTTTACACAGTTCATTCTTTACTAAACACATTATATTATTTTTATTAATATAAAGATTATCCAAATTCTTATATTCTTCCACAATATCAACAGGATTATTCCCTGTTATTAAATTATGTAATTTATTATTATCGAGTACAGTCCAGTCGCCTTTAGTACGATCTGTCATAGTTAAGTCAATTACAGTTTCATTATCATTATTATCTGCTGCTGTATTCGCTTTGTCATAAAGTAAGTAGTCTATTACATCAGTTGCTGTACTAACTATTTCACAAGGTAAGTACTTATTATTAATAACTCTTTCAATGTCTAATCTCTGCAATAATTCGTCATAATCTCTACTAACCTTAAATAACATTACCTTCTTGTCAACATATCTTTCATCATAACACCAATTCACACTTTTTCTATCATTCCGTACAAAGGGTATTAAATCATAAAAATGCCTACTAAAAATTAAATAATTATTAAGATATACTTCGCTTTCTTGTAAGGGACTCTTGCCCTTCAAAAACATTCGTAACCAGCTTGTTTTAACATAAAACTGGGGAAAATTTACCCTCTGCCCTATATTCACAAACTCTCTCTCTAACTTATAAACACTCTCTCCTCTCTCTCTCACTGTTTCTATATTATTATGATCGCTAATTATTTTCACTGTATTATTTTTATATATCTCGTTTTCAACTATCTTACTACTATCGGTTGTTAATTTATTTTCGTAATTGTTTGTTATTTTATTATTACTCTGGTCGTCTGTTATTTCGTCACAATCATTCGTAACTGTGTTATTTTCTACCTCCTCCTTCCTCGTTCTACTCTCGTTTATTTCGTCTTGACTATTATTTATATTTATAATTATCTCACTTCTCATGCCCGCAATAGTTTTATTCATACTTTCTAACTTATTGTCTATTTCTCTTAATTTTTGGTATTGTTTGTCTATTTCTGTTTTCAATTCTATGTTACTAGCATTTATTTCTGATTTGATTTCAGTTTTCATTCCTGACATCATCTCCATTATTAACGCTAACTGATTAAATATATTTACATTATCGATTATTTTTGCGTCTACTGTCTCAATCGTTAATTCGTGTGTTGTATTGTCTACGCTCTCGTTAATATTTGTCGATACTAAATCGTCTTGCGTAACATTTAAAATTGACCCCTTCACATAAATTTGCACTCTCGCTTTTCTCTGCCATTTCGATCAGGTTGTAAATTAATTTATTTTAATTTTTAATTCACAACGTCCCTGTTAAATGGGCGCCAACTAAAGCAGATCATTGCTTTAGTAATTAAAATATTTAAAATTCGCCCCCGTTTCGGGCGTCGACTAAAGCTGAACGAGTTTAAAATAAATATTAAAAATCTAGAAATCTGTGTATACAACTGAAACTCTACTTGTGTAATGAAAAAATTTAAATTGGTATCACTTACCTTCTTAGCGAATTATCAGGGTGTCGTCTGATGTACTTAGGCAGAGAAAAACAACAGGTAATGCAATGACACACACGTATTTTACAAACATAAATAAAATGGTATTTTATTTATATAGCATGACAATTTTTCTGTTTACCTTCCGGTTTAGACTTACTAAAATACGCCTTATGGCTGAATTGTGAAACTACGTCAAATTATGATTTCTACTGTAGTTATGCTTTTTCTACCAATAACCCTCCGAACAATATTTGATTCACCTAGCCATGCTATCAAGATTTATTTATTACTGACTATATATATACTTACGACTAACTTATTTTCTACTCAAAAAACGACCCAGTATATGCTCACTCTCTCCCTCTCATACTGTAAAATTCCCCATAATTTAGATTTAGCGCTTTTTTATTGAATTTTCATCATTAATATTGGTGACTTGAAATTAATTAAAATTGAAATATTTTATCTGTTCAAACTGCTTAAATTAGGTACTCATCCCTTCATCCACGTGGTTATGCCATCACTGTTAACACTTGATTCTGCTGACACACTCCGAATATAAGTTTAGAATGTTATTATTTGTCGGTTACTTCTGTTCGATCACTATAACATGATTGACTGTTATTTTAAATCAAAATAGCAAGATTTACTGGTCGGCCGACCCTAACTAGCTTGAGCAATGTTTTATGTGACCTCGCGAGGTCTGGAGTTCTAAGTCGACTAACTTACGCTACTCTTAGCATCACTCCCGCCACAGTTCACCAGCTTGCGCTCTGATTCGTGGATAAAATCACATGACATTATGGTCATTAGTGAAATTACAGTTTACGCTCTTGGTAGCGAGTTTGGGTATTTTTGTTCTGTCCTGGGGCTCGCCACAAAGTTTGTGCTTTTTGCCAACGGAAAACGCAATCATCCGCGCACCGGTTCGCATTCCAACACCTCAAGGAGCAGTGCTTATTGCAGGGCTCTGACAAAATGTGAGTCTTGGTGCCCCGACAAAGTAAAACAAGGAATGTTAATTGTTCAAAACTGAGGCCCTGTTTGGGTAGACCTTATGTTACACTTATAATTGCAATAAAAAATAAAACCCCTCAAAATTGTCCCATTACAATACCCCCCCAATGAGAGGTTTTCTGTCGAAACAGAAAAACTCTCATTGCTAACCCTAAGAGGATCGGTGAGGATATGGAGCCAACAACCCCCCTTTAATTTCTTAACACATCATGGGTAAACTACCCCCCTGGCTCGGCGACTATGGACGCATCTGAACGAGATCACTGGACTTCTCCGTAAGAGATCCCAACACCGAAAAATCGAACAGACACGCATCACAGCGTACCTTACCTTCTCTCATGCTACCCCAAAAATCCTCAAATCCCTGGCTTATATCATGCCAGATCCTCAACCGATATGTTCCCCCTTATATGCAAACTGGGTCGCCTTCAGCAATACTGGGCGCATACATGTACTTGTTAATTCCTACCTATCAAATTTTAAAAGTTTCAGTTAAATTAACATCAAAAATTTTTTTTTTTTTTCAAAACAAAAAAATTTAAATTCAAAAATTTACATTTTATAAAATTTTGTTCTCAATAGGAAATTTATTTGAACTTATTTAAATTAATGAATAAACAAAATTGGTATCGCTTCCTTGCCAAAACTGGTTTAGTATAGAACACCACCCATCAGCTGACCAAAACTGGGTCAAGTCCAGATCCTTGACCTACATACGTTATGTACAAGTTACATCTGTGAATACATTAAACTCCTGTAAAATTCTGTCTTGCAACGCAAAAACATAATAAAATACAACATTTAAAATTAACAAAATATTATTATAATTAACAATTGGATTGACATTTAAATTATTGAAATAGACACTTTATAATTTTACATTTTCAAATTCTACTAAAATTTTCCCTGGTTTCAATCAAAATTTTACCTTTTTACTATGAACCTCTTTTCTTTGATAATGTCATCTCCATTACTTTGGGTGATTTAGTTATTTATACTAGCTTGAACAAATTGCAAATCATTCCTAAGTGATATTCTACAGCTGATCAGCTGACATCCCTAGCTAATTGTAAACACATTTCAAAATTGAGCAAATTGCATGAAATATATCTTTATCAATTCTTATATCTAACCTACTACAATAAAATAATACATTTAAAAATATAGAATGGATACATTATACTGAATGTATGAGCATCTAGTTATTTAAACGGAGAACACAAGCATTTTTATTAGATCAGCATGAGAGTTAGCAATCTTTATGATATAAAATTTAAATTCGTGGCTCATCTGAGTCACCCCCCATCCACACACAAAATTTTCAAATTTATTATTAATAATTATTATATATCATCTTTCAGTTATCATTTAAATTTTTTAATTATCATTTTTATTTAACACAATTATTTCAAATCATCTCAATATTGAATTACAATCTTTCCATCTGAGTTATACCTGTAAACATTTTTTATTATACATGATTCATACTATAAAATTTCTATACTTACAGTCCATTTAAAACGACATACACAAAACATATTCACACCACTACTTTCACCTCACCTCTGAAACATTTGACACAAATGTTAGTTTAAATCAAACAATTTATTATTTAATTACCAAATTTCCAAATCTCGTAAAAATAATTTAAATTCCTTAGACAATTTAATTTATTAACATTTAAATAATCAATCAAAATATTTAAAACATATCAAATTGTTTTAATTACATTAATTATTGAAAATACAAATTACCTAGCCATCAAAACAATTACAACTCTCTAATTACTGTTTTCAACATTAATTCTGTTTATTTATTTAAATTGCAAAATATTATCATTATTATCACTTACCTACATACATACATTGTTTACATAACATTTTACAATACCTACAATTGAATTCACTACATATTTATTTACAAATTATTCGTCATTATTATATATTCAATTTATCACACTTCATTTGGTAAAGCAGTCCATTCCAAAACCATTAATTACATGATTAAACGTTCAATAAACATACATTGTCTCTACCCCCAATCATCGTACAAAAATCTGGTTTTACGTTTACACAGTTCATTCTTTACTAAACACATTATATTATTTTTATTAATATAAAGATTATCCAAATTCTTATATTCTTCCACAATATCAACAGGATTATTCCCTGTTATTAAATTATGTAATTTATTATTATCGAGTACAGTCCAGTCGCCTTTAGTACGATCTGTCATAGTTAAGTCAATTACAGTTTCATTATCATTATTATCTGCTGCTGTATTCGCTTTGTCATAAAGTAAGTAGTCTATTACATCAATTGCTGTACTAACTATTTCACAAGGTAAGTACTTATTATTAATAACTCTTTCAATGTCTAATCTCTGCAATAATTCGTCATAATCTCTACTAACCTTAAATAACATTACCTTCTTGTCAACATATCTTTCATCATAACACCAATTCACACTTTTTCTATCATTCCGTACAAAGGGTATTAAATCATAAAAATGCCTACTAAAAATTAAATAATTATTAAGATATACTTCGCTTTCTTGTAAGGGACTCTTGCCCTTCAAAAACATTCGTAACCAGCTTGTTTTAACATAAAACTGGGGAAAATTTACCCTCTGCCCTATATTCACAAACTCTCTCTCTAACTTATAAACACTCTCTCCTCTCTCTCTCACTGTTTCTATATTATTATGATCGCTAATTATTTTCACTGTATTATTTTTATATATCTCGTTTTCAACTATCTTACTACTATCGGTTGTTAATTTATTTTCGTAATTGTTTGTTATTTTATTATTACTCTGGTCGTCTGTTATTTCGTCACAATCATTCGTAACTGTGTTATTTTCTACCTCCTCCTTCCGCGTTCTACTCTCGTTTATTTCGTCTTGACTATTATTTATATTTATAATTATCTCACTTCTCATGCCCGCAATAGTTTTATTCATACTTTCTAACTTATTGTCTATTTCTCTTAATTTTTGGTATTGTTTGTCTATTTCTGTTTTCAATTCTATGTTACTAGCATTTATTTCTGATTTGATTTCAGTTTTCATTCCTGACATCATCTCCATTATTAACGCTAACTGATTAAATATATTTACATTATCGATTATTTTTGCGTCTACTGTCTCAATCGTTAATTCGTGTGTTGTATTGTCTACGCTCTCGTTAATATTTGTCGATACTAAATCGTCTTGCGTAACATTTAAAATTGACCCCTTCACATAAATTTGCACTCTCGCTTTTCTCTGCCATTTCGATCAGGTTGTAAATTAATTTATTTTAATTTTTAATTCACAACGTCCCTGTTAAATGGGCGCCAACTAAAGCAGATCATTGCTTTAGTAATTAAAATATTTAAAATTCGCCCCCGTTTCGGGCGTCGACTAAAGCTGAACGAGTTTAAAATAAATATTAAAAATCTAGAAATCTGTGTATACAACTGAAACTCTACTTGTGTAATGAAAAAATTTAAATTGGTATCACTTACCTTCTTAGCGAATTATCAGGGTGTCGTCTGATGTACTTAGGCAGAGAAAAACAACAGGTAATGCAATGACACACACGTATTTTACAAACATAAATAAAATGGTATTTTATTTATATAGCATGACAATTTTTCTGTTTACCTTCCGGTTTAGACTTACTAAAATACGCCTTATGGCTGAATTGTGAAACTACGTCAAATTATGATTTCTACTGTAGTTATGCTTTTTCTACCAATAACCCTCCGAACAATATTTGATTCACCTAGCCATGCTATCAAGATTTATTTATTACTGACTATATATATACTTACGACTAACTTATTTTCTACTCAAAAAACGACCCAGTATATGCTCACTCTCTCCCTCTCATACTGTAAAATTCCCCATAATTTAGATTTAGCGCTTTTTTATTGAATTTTCATCATTAATATTGGTGACTTGAAATTAATTAAAATTGAAATATTTTATCTGTTCAAACTGCTTAAATTAGGTACTCATCCCTTCATCCACGTGGTTATGCCATCACTGTTAACACTTGATTCTGCTGACACACTCCGAATATAAGTTTAGAATGTTATTATTTGTCGGTTACTTCTGTTCGATCACTATAACATGATTGACTGTTATTTTAAATCAAAATAGCAAGATTTACTGGTCGGCCGACCCTAACTAGCTTGAGCAATGTTTTATGTGACCTCGCGAGGTCTGGAGTTCTAAGTCGACTAACTTACGCTACTCTTAGCATCACTCCCGCCACAGTTCACCAGCTTGCGCTCTGATTCGTGGATAAAATCACATGACATTATGGTCATTAGTGAAATTACAGTTTACGCTCTTGGTAGCGAGTTTGGGTATTTTTGTTCTGTCCTGGGGCTCGCCACAAAGTTTGTGCTTTTTGCCAACGGAAAACGCAATCATCCGCGCACCGGTTCGCATTCCAACACCTCAAGGAGCAGTGCTTATTGCAGGGCTCTGACAAAATGTGAGTCTTGGTGCCCCGACAAAGTAAAACAAGGAATGTTAATTGTTCAAAACTGAGGCCCTGTTTGGGTAGACCTTATGTTACACTTATAATTGCAATAAAAAATAAAACCCCTCAAAATTGTCCCATTACAATACCCCCCCAATGAGAGGTTTTCTGTCGAAACAGAAAAACTCTCATTGCTAACCCTAAGAGGATCGGTGAGGATATGGAGCCAACAACCCCCCTTTAATTTCTTAACACATCATGGGTAAACTACCCCCCTGGCTCGGCGACTATGGACGCATCTGAACGAGATCACTGGACTTCTCCGTAAGAGATCCCAACACCGAAAAATCGAACAGACACGCATCACAGCGTACCTTACCTTCTCTCATGCTACCCCAAAAATCCTCAAATCCCTGGCTTATATCATGCCAGATCCTCAACCGATATGTTCCCCCTTATATGCAAACTGGGTCGCCTTCAGCAATACTGGGCGCATACATGTACTTGTTAATTCCTACCTATCAAATTTTAAAAGTTTCAGTTAAATTAACATCAAAAATTTTTTTTTTTTTCAAAACAAAAAAATTTAAATTCAAAAATTTACATTTTATAAAATTTTGTTCTCAATAGGAAATTTATTTGAACTTATTTAAATTAATGAATAAACAAAATTGGTATCGCTTCCTTGCCAAAACTGGTTTAGTATAGAACACCACCCATCAGCTGACCAAAACTGGGTCAAGTCCAGATCCTTGACCTACATACGTTATGTACAAGTTACATCTGTGAATACATTAAACTCCTGTAAAATTCTGTCTTGCAACGCAAAAACATAATAAAATACAACATTTAAAATTAACAAAATATTATTATAATTAACAATTGGATTGACATTTAAATTATTGAAATAGACACTTTATAATTTTACATTTTCAAATTCTACTAAAATTTTCCCTGGTTTCAATCAAAATTTTACCTTTTTACTATGAACCTCTTTTCTTTGATAATGTCATCTCCATTACTTTGGGTGATTTAGTTATTTATACTAGCTTGAACAAATTGCAAATCATTCCTAAGTGATATTCTACAGCTGATCAGCTGACATCCCTAGCTAATTGTAAACACATTTCAAAATTAAGCAAATTGCATGAAATATATCTTTATCAATTCTTATATCTAACCTACTACAATAAAATAATACATTTAAAAATATAGAATGGATACATTATACTGAATGTATGAGCATCTAGTTATTTAAACGGAGAACACAAGCATTTTTATTAGATCAGCATGAGAGTTAGCAATCTTTATGATATAAAATTTAAATTCGTGGCTCATCTGAGTCACCCCCCATCCACACACAAAATTTTCAAATTTATTATTAATAATTATTATATATCATCTTTCAGTTATCATTTAAATTTTTTAATTATCATTTTTATTTAACACAATTATTTCAAATCATCTCAATATTGAATTACAATCTTTCCATCTGAGTTATACCTGTAAACATTTTTTATTATACATGATTCATACTATAAAATTTCTATACTTACAGTCCATTTAAAACGACATACACAAAACATATTCACACCACTACTTTCACCTCACCTCTGAAACATTTGACACAAATGTTAGTTTAAATCAAACAATTTATTATTTAATTACCAAATTTCCAAATCTCGTAAAAATAATTTAAATTCCTTAGACAATTTAATTTATTAACATTTAAATAATCAATCAAAATATTTAAAACATATCAAATTGTTTTAATTACATTAATTATTGAAAATACAAATTACCTAGCCATCAAAACAATTACAACTCTCTAATTACTGTTTTCAACATTAATTCTGTTTATTTATTTAAATTGCAAAATATTATCATTATTATCACTTACCTACATACATACATTGTTTACATAACATTTTACAATACCTACAATTGAATTCACTACATATTTATTTACAAATTATTCGTCATTATTATATATTCAATTTATCACACTTCATTTGGTAAAGCAGTCCATTCCAAAACCATTAATTACATGATTAAACGTTCAATAAACATACATTGTCTCTACCCCCAATCATCGTACAAAAATCTGGTTTTACGTTTACACAGTTCATTCTTTACTAAACACATTATATTATTTTTATTAATATAAAGATTATCCAAATTCTTATATTCTTCCACAATATCAACAGGATTATTCCCTGTTATTAAATTATGTAATTTATTATTATCGAGTACAGTCCAGTCGCCTTTAGTACGATCTGTCATAGTTAAGTCAATTACAGTTTCATTATCATTATTATCTGCTGCTGTATTCGCTTTGTCATAAAGTAAGTAGTCTATTACATCAATTGCTGTACTAACTATTTCACAAGGTAAGTACTTATTATTAATAACTCTTTCAATGTCTAATCTCTGCAATAATTCGTCATAATCTCTACTAACCTTAAATAACATTACCTTCTTGTCAACATATCTTTCATCATAACACCAATTCACACTTTTTCTATCATTCCGTACAAAGGGTATTAAATCATAAAAATGCCTACTAAAAATTAAATAATTATTAAGATATACTTCGCTTTCTTGTAAGGGACTCTTGCCCTTCAAAAACATTCGTAACCAGCTTGTTTTAACATAAAACTGGGGAAAATTTACCCTCTGCCCTATATTCACAAACTCTCTCTCTAACTTATAAACACTCTCTCCTCTCTCTCTCACTGTTTCTATATTATTATGATCGCTAATTATTTTCACTGTATTATTTTTATATATCTCGTTTTCAACTATCTTACTACTATCGGTTGTTAATTTATTTTCGTAATTGTTTGTTATTTTATTATTACTCTGGTCGTCTGTTATTTCGTCACAATCATTCGTAACTGTGTTATTTTCTACCTCCTCCTTCCTCGTTCTACTCTCGTTTATTTCGTCTTGACTATTATTTATATTTATAATTATCTCACTTCTCATGCCCGCAATAGTTTTATTCATACTTTCTAACTTATTGTCTATTTCTCTTAATTTTTGGTATTGTTTGTCTATTTCTGTTTTCAATTCTATGTTACTAGCATTTATTTCTGATTTGATTTCAGTTTTCATTCCTGACATCATCTCCATTATTAACGCTAACTGATTAAATATATTTACATTATCGATTATTTTTGCGTCTACTGTCTCAATCGTTAATTCGTGTGTTGTATTGTCTACGCTCTCGTTAATATTTGTCGATACTAAATCGTCTTGCGTAACATTTAAAATTGACCCCTTCACATAAATTTGCACTCTCGCTTTTCTCTGCCATTTCGATCAGGTTGTAAATTAATTTATTTTAATTTTTAATTCACAACGTCCCTGTTAAATGGGCGCCAACTAAAGCAGATCATTGCTTTAGTAATTAAAATATTTAAAATTCGCCCCCGTTTCGGGCGTCGACTAAAGCTGAACGAGTTTAAAATAAATATTAAAAATCTAGAAATCTGTGTATACAACTGAAACTCTACTTGTGTAATGAAAAAATTTAAATTGGTATCACTTACCTTCTTAGCGAATTATCAGGGTGTCGTCTGATGTACTTAGGCAGAGAAAAACAACAGGTAATGCAATGACACACACGTATTTTACAAACATAAATAAAATGGTATTTTATTTATATAGCATGACAATTTTTCTGTTTACCTTCCGGTTTAGACTTACTAAAATACGCCTTATGGCTGAATTGTGAAACTACGTCAAATTATGATTTCTACTGTAGTTATGCTTTTTCTACCAATAACCCTCCGAACAATATTTGATTCACCTAGCCATGCTATCAAGATTTATTTATTACTGACTATATATATACTTACGACTAACTTATTTTCTACTCAAAAAACGACCCAGTATATGCTCACTCTCTCCCTCTCATACTGTAAAATTCCCCATAATTTAGATTTAGCGCTTTTTTATTGAATTTTCATCATTAATATTGGTGACTTGAAATTAATTAAAATTGAAATATTTTATCTGTTCAAACTGCTTAAATTAGGTACTCATCCCTTCATCCACGTGGTTATGCCATCACTGTTAACACTTGATTCTGCTGACACACTCCGAATATAAGTTTAGAATGTTATTATTTGTCGGTTACTTCTGTTCGATCACTATAACATGATTGACTGTTATTTTAAATCAAAATAGCAAGATTTACTGGTCGGCCGACCCTAACTAGCTTGAGCAATGTTTTATGTGACCTCGCGAGGTCTGGAGTTCTAAGTCGACTAACTTACGCTACTCTTAGCATCACTCCCGCCACAGTTCACCAGCTTGCGCTCTGATTCGTGGATAAAATCACATGACATTATGGTCATTAGTGAAATTACAGTTTACGCTCTTGGTAGCGAGTTTGGGTATTTTTGTTCTGTCCTGGGGCTCGCCACAAAGTTTGTGCTTTTTGCCAACGGAAAACGCAATCATCCGCGCACCGGTTCGCATTCCAACACCTCAAGGAGCAGTGCTTATTGCAGGGCTCTGACAAAATGTGAGTCTTGGTGCCCCGACAAAGTAAAACAAGGAATGTTAATTGTTCAAAACTGAGGCCCTGTTTGGGTAGACCTTATGTTACACTTATAATTGCAATAAAAAATAAAACCCCTCAAAATTGTCCCATTACAATACCCCCCCAATGAGAGGTTTTCTGTCGAAACAGAAAAACTCTCATTGCTAACCCTAAGAGGATCGGTGAGGATATGGAGCCAACAACCCCCCTTTAATTTCTTAACACATCATGGGTAAACTACCCCCCTGGCTCGGCGACTATGGACGCATCTGAACGAGATCACTGGACTTCTCCGTAAGAGATCCCAACACCGAAAAATCGAACAGACACGCATCACAGCGTACCTTACCTTCTCTCATGCTACCCCAAAAATCCTCAAATCCCTGGCTTATATCATGCCAGATCCTCAACCGATATGTTCCCCCTTATATGCAAACTGGGTCGCCTTCAGCAATACTGGGCGCATACATGTACTTGTTAATTCCTACCTATCAAATTTTAAAAGTTTCAGTTAAATTAACATCAAAAATTTTTTTTTTTTTTCAAAACAAAAAAATTTAAATTCAAAAATTTACATTTTATAAAATTTTGTTCTCAATAGGAAATTTATTTGAACTTATTTAAATTAATGAATAAACAAAATTGGTATCGCTTCCTTGCCAAAACTGGTTTAGTATAGAACACCACCCATCAGCTGACCAAAACTGGGTCAAGTCCAGATCCTTGACCTACATACGTTATGTACAAGTTACATCTGTGAATACATTAAACTCCTGTAAAATTCTGTCTTGCAACGCAAAAACATAATAAAATACAACATTTAAAATTAACAAAATATTATTATAATTAACAATTGGATTGACATTTAAATTATTGAAATAGACACTTTATAATTTTACATTTTCAAATTCTACTAAAATTTTCCCTGGTTTCAATCAAAATTTTACCTTTTTACTATGAACCTCTTTTCTTTGATAATGTCATCTCCATTACTTTGGGTGATTTAGTTATTTATACTAGCTTGAACAAATTGCAAATCATTCCTAAGTGATATTCTACAGCTGATCAGCTGACATCCCTAGCTAATTGTAAACACATTTCAAAATTGAGCAAATTGCATGAAATATATCTTTATCAATTCTTATATCTAACCTACTACAATAAAATAATACATTTAAAAATATAGAATGGATACATTATACTGAATGTATGAGCATCTAGTTATTTAAACGGAGAACACAAGCATTTTTATTAGATCAGCATGAGAGTTAGCAATCTTTATGATATAAAATTTAAATTCGTGGCTCATCTGAGTCACCCCCCATCCACACACAAAATTTTCAAATTTATTATTAATAATTATTATATATCATCTTTCAGTTATCATTTAAATTTTTTAATTATCATTTTTATTTAACACAATTATTTCAAATCATCTCAATATTGAATTACAATCTTTCCATCTGAGTTATACCTGTAAACATTTTTTATTATACATGATTCATACTATAAAATTTCTATACTTACAGTCCATTTAAAACGACATACACAAAACATATTCACACCACTACTTTCACCTCACCTCTGAAACATTTGACACAAATGTTAGTTTAAATCAAACAATTTATTATTTAATTACCAAATTTCCAAATCTCGTAAAAATAATTTAAATTCCTTAGACAATTTAATTTATTAACATTTAAATAATCAATCAAAATATTTAAAACATATCAAATTGTTTTAATTACATTAATTATTGAAAATACAAATTACCTAGCCATCAAAACAATTACAACTCTCTAATTACTGTTTTCAACATTAATTCTGTTTATTTATTTAAATTGCAAAATATTATCATTATTATCACTTACCTACATACATACATTGTTTACATAACATTTTACAATACCTACAATTGAATTCACTACATATTTATTTACAAATTATTCGTCATTATTATATATTCAATTTATCACACTTCATTTGGTAAAGCAGTCCATTCCAAAACCATTAATTACATGATTAAACGTTCAATAAACATACATTGTCTCTACCCCCAATCATCGTACAAAAATCTGGTTTTACGTTTACACAGTTCATTCTTTACTAAACACATTATATTATTTTTATTAATATAAAGATTATCCAAATTCTTATATTCTTCCACAATATCAACAGGATTATTCCCTGTTATTAAATTATGTAATTTATTATTATCGAGTACAGTCCAGTCGCCTTTAGTACGATCTGTCATAGTTAAGTCAATTACAGTTTCATTATCATTATTATCTGCTGCTGTATTCGCTTTGTCATAAAGTAAGTAGTCTATTACATCAATTGCTGTACTAACTATTTCACAAGGTAAGTACTTATTATTAATAACTCTTTCAATGTCTAATCTCTGCAATAATTCGTCATAATCTCTACTAACCTTAAATAACATTACCTTCTTGTCAACATATCTTTCATCATAACACCAATTCACACTTTTTCTATCATTCCGTACAAAGGGTATTAAATCATAAAAATGCCTACTAAAAATTAAATAATTATTAAGATATACTTCGCTTTCTTGTAAGGGACTCTTGCCCTTCAAAAACATTCGTAACCAGCTTGTTTTAACATAAAACTGGGGAAAATTTACCCTCTGCCCTATATTCACAAACTCTCTCTCTAACTTATAAACACTCTCTCCTCTCTCTCTCACTGTTTCTATATTATTATGATCGCTAATTATTTTCACTGTATTATTTTTATATATCTCGTTTTCAACTATCTTACTACTATCGGTTGTTAATTTATTTTCGTAATTGTTTGTTATTTTATTATTACTCTGGTCGTCTGTTATTTCGTCACAATCATTCGTAACTGTGTTATTTTCTACCTCCTCCTTCCTCGTTCTACTCTCGTTTATTTCGTCTTGACTATTATTTATATTTATAATTATCTCACTTCTCATGCCCGCAATAGTTTTATTCATACTTTCTAACTTATTGTCTATTTCTCTTAATTTTTGGTATTGTTTGTCTATTTCTGTTTTCAATTCTATGTTACTAGCATTTATTTCTGATTTGATTTCAGTTTTCATTCCTGACATCATCTCCATTATTAACGCTAACTGATTAAATATATTTACATTATCGATTATTTTTGCGTCTACTGTCTCAATCGTTAATTCGTGTGTTGTATTGTCTACGCTCTCGTTAATATTTGTCGATACTAAATCGTCTTGCGTAACATTTAAAATTGACCCCTTCACATAAATTTGCACTCTCGCTTTTCTCTGCCATTTCGATCAGGTTGTAAATTAATTTATTTTAATTTTTAATTCACAACGTCCCTGTTAAATGGGCGCCAACTAAAGCAGATCATTGCTTTAGTAATTAAAATATTTAAAATTCGCCCCCGTTTCGGGCGTCGACTAAAGCTGAACGAGTTTAAAATAAATATTAAAAATCTAGAAATCTGTGTATACAACTGAAACTCTACTTGTGTAATGAAAAAATTTAAATTGGTATCACTTACCTTCTTAGCGAATTATCAGGGTGTCGTCTGATGTACTTAGGCAGAGAAAAACAACAGGTAATGCAATGACACACACGTATTTTACAAACATAAATAAAATGGTATTTTATTTATATAGCATGACAATTTTTCTGTTTACCTTCCGGTTTAGACTTACTAAAATACGCCTTATGGCTGAATTGTGAAACTACGTCAAATTATGATTTCTACTGTAGTTATGCTTTTTCTACCAATAACCCTCCGAACAATATTTGATTCACCTAGCCATGCTATCAAGATTTATTTATTACTGACTATATATATACTTACGACTAACTTATTTTCTACTCAAAAAACGACCCAGTATATGCTCACTCTCTCCCTCTCATACTGTAAAATTCCCCATAATTTAGATTTAGCGCTTTTTTATTGAATTTTCATCATTAATATTGGTGACTTGAAATTAATTAAAATTGAAATATTTTATCTGTTCAAACTGCTTAAATTAGGTACTCATCCCTTCATCCACGTGGTTATGCCATCACTGTTAACACTTGATTCTGCTGACACACTCCGAATATAAGTTTAGAATGTTATTATTTGTCGGTTACTTCTGTTCGATCACTATAACATGATTGACTGTTATTTTAAATCAAAATAGCAAGATTTACTGGTCGGCCGACCCTAACTAGCTTGAGCAATGTTTTATGTGACCTCGCGAGGTCTGGAGTTCTAAGTCGACTAACTTACGCTACTCTTAGCATCACTCCCGCCACAGTTCACCAGCTTGCGCTCTGATTCGTGGATAAAATCACATGACATTATGGTCATTAGTGAAATTACAGTTTACGCTCTTGGTAGCGAGTTTGGGTATTTTTGTTCTGTCCTGGGGCTCGCCACAAAGTTTGTGCTTTTTGCCAACGGAAAACGCAATCATCCGCGCACCGGTTCGCATTCCAACACCTCAAGGAGCAGTGCTTATTGCAGGGCTCTGACAAAATGTGAGTCTTGGTGCCCCGACAAAGTAAAACAAGGAATGTTAATTGTTCAAAACTGAGGCCCTGTTTGGGTAGACCTTATGTTACACTTATAATTGCAATAAAAAATAAAACCCCTCAAAATTGTCCCATTACAATACCCCCCCAATGAGAGGTTTTCTGTCGAAACAGAAAAACTCTCATTGCTAACCCTAAGAGGATCGGTGAGGATATGGAGCCAACAACCCCCCTTTAATTTCTTAACACATCATGGGTAAACTACCCCCCTGGCTCGGCGACTATGGACGCATCTGAACGAGATCACTGGACTTCTCCGTAAGAGATCCCAACACTGAAAAATCGAACAGACACGCATCACAGCGTACCTTACCTTCTCTCATGCTACCCCAAAAATCCTCAAATCCCTGGCTTATATCATGCCAGATCCTCAACCGATATGTTCCCCCTTATATGCAAACTGGGTCGCCTTCAGCAATACTGGGCGCATACATGTACTTGTTAATTCCTACCTATCAAATTTTAAAAGTTTCAGTTAAATTAACATCAAAAATTTTTTTTTTTTTTCAAAACAAAAAAATTTAAATTCAAAAATTTACATTTTATAAAATTTTGTTCTCAATAGGAAATTTATTTGAACTTATTTAAATTAATGAATAAACAAAATTGGTATCGCTTCCTTGCCAAAACTGGTTTAGTATAGAACACCACCCATCAGCTGACCAAAACTGGGTCAAGTCCAGATCCTTGACCTACATACGTTATGTACAAGTTACATCTGTGAATACATTAAACTCCTGTAAAATTCTGTCTTGCAACGCAAAAACATAATAAAATACAACATTTAAAATTAACAAAATATTATTATAATTAACAATTGGATTGACATTTAAATTATTGAAATAGACACTTTATAATTTTACATTTTCAAATTCTACTAAAATTTTCCCTGGTTTCAATCAAAATTTTACCTTTTTACTATGAACCTCTTTTCTTTGATAATGTCATCTCCATTACTTTGGGTGATTTAGTTATTTATACTAGCTTGAACAAATTGCAAATCATTCCTAAGTGATATTCTACAGCTGATCAGCTGACATCCCTAGCTAATTGTAAACACATTTCAAAATTGAGCAAATTGCATGAAATATATCTTTATCAATTCTTATATCTAACCTACTACAATAAAATAATACATTTAAAAATATAGAATGGATACATTATACTGAATGTATGAGCATCTAGTTATTTAAACGGAGAACACAAGCATTTTTATTAGATCAACATGAGAGTTAGCAATCTTTATGATATAAAATTTAAATTCGTGGCTCATCTGAGTCACCCCCCATCCACACACAAAATTTTCAAATTTATTATTAATAATTATTATATATCATCTTTCAGTTATCATTTAAATTTTTTAATTATCATTTTTATTTAACACAATTATTTCAAATCATCTCAATATTGAATTACAATCTTTCCATCTGAGTTATACCTGTAAACATTTTTTATTATACATGATTCATACTATAAAATTTCTATACTTACAGTCCATTTAAAACGACATACACAAAACATATTCACACCACTACTTTCACCTCACCTCTGAAACATTTGACACAAATGTTAGTTTAAATCAAACAATTTATTATTTAATTACCAAATTTCCAAATCTCGTAAAAATAATTTAAATTCCTTAGACAATTTAATTTATTAACATTTAAATAATCAATCAAAATATTTAAAACATATCAAATTGTTTTAATTACATTAATTATTGAAAATACAAATTACCTAGCCATCAAAACAATTACAACTCTCTAATTACTGTTTTCAACATTAATTCTGTTTATTTATTTAAATTGCAAAATATTATCATTATTATCACTTACCTACATACATACATTGTTTACATAACATTTTACAATACCTACAATTGAATTCACTACATATTTATTTACAAATTATTCGTCATTATTATATATTCAATTTATCACACTTCATTTGGTAAAGCAGTCCATTCCAAAACCATTAATTACATGATTAAACGTTCAATAAACATACATTGTCTCTACCCCCAATCATCGTACAAAAATCTGGTTTTACGTTTACACAGTTCATTCTTTACTAAACACATTATATTATTTTTATTAATATAAAGATTATCCAAATTCTTATATTCTTCCACAATATCAACAGGATTATTCCCTGTTATTAAATTATGTAATTTATTATTATCGAGTACAGTCCAGTCGCCTTTAGTACGATCTGTCATAGTTAAGTCAATTACAGTTTCATTATCATTATTATCTGCTGCTGTATTCGCTTTGTCATAAAGTAAGTAGTCTATTACATCAGTTGCTGTACTAACTATTTCACAAGGTAAGTACTTATTATTAATAACTCTTTCAATGTCTAATCTCTGCAATAATTCGTCATAATCTCTACTAACCTTAAATAACATTACCTTCTTGTCAACATATCTTTCATCATAACACCAATTCACACTTTTTCTATCATTCCGTACAAAGGGTATTAAATCATAAAAATGCCTACTAAAAATTAAATAATTATTAAGATATACTTCGCTTTCTTGTAAGGGACTCTTGCCCTTCAAAAACATTCGTAACCAGCTTGTTTTAACATAAAACTGGGGAAAATTTACCCTCTGCCCTATATTCACAAACTCTCTCTCTAACTTATAAACACTCTCTCCTCTCTCTCTCACTGTTTCTATATTATTATGATCGCTAATTATTTTCACTGTATTATTTTTATATATCTCGTTTTCAACTATCTTACTACTATCGGTTGTTAATTTATTTTCGTAATTGTTTGTTATTTTATTATTACTCTGGTCGTCTGTTATTTCGTCACAATCATTCGTAACTGTGTTATTTTCTACCTCCTCCTTCCTCGTTCTACTCTCGTTTATTTCGTCTTGACTATTATTTATATTTATAATTATCTCACTTCTCATGCCCGCAATAGTTTTATTCATACTTTCTAACTTATTGTCTATTTCTCTTAATTTTTGGTATTGTTTGTCTATTTCTGTTTTCAATTCTATGTTACTAGCATTTATTTCTGATTTGATTTCAGTTTTCATTCCTGACATCATCTCCATTATTAACGCTAACTGATTAAATATATTTACATTATCGATTATTTTTGCGTCTACTGTCTCAATCGTTAATTCGTGTGTTGTATTGTCTACGCTCTCGTTAATATTTGTCGATACTAAATCGTCTTGCGTAACATTTAAAATTGACCCCTTCACATAAATTTGCACTCTCGCTTTTCTCTGCCATTTCGATCAGGTTGTAAATTAATTTATTTTAATTTTTAATTCACAACGTCCCTGTTAAATGGGCGCCAACTAAAGCAGATCATTGCTTTAGTAATTAAAATATTTAAAATTCGCCCCCGTTTCGGGCGTCGACTAAAGCTGAACGAGTTTAAAATAAATATTAAAAATCTAGAAATCTGTGTATACAACTGAAACTCTACTTGTGTAATGAAAAAATTTAAATTGGTATCACTTACCTTCTTAGCGAATTATCAGGGTGTCGTCTGATGTACTTAGGCAGAGAAAAACAACAGGTAATGCAATGACACACACGTATTTTACAAACATAAATAAAATGGTATTTTATTTATATAGCATGACAATTTTTCTGTTTACCTTCCGGTTTAGACTTACTAAAATACGCCTTATGGCTGAATTGTGAAACTACGTCAAATTATGATTTCTACTGTAGTTATGCTTTTTCTACCAATAACCCTCCGAACAATATTTGATTCACCTAGCCATGCTATCAAGATTTATTTATTACTGACTATATATATACTTACGACTAACTTATTTTCTACTCAAAAAACGACCCAGTATATGCTCACTCTCTCCCTCTCATACTGTAAAATTCCCCATAATTTAGATTTAGCGCTTTTTTATTGAATTTTCATCATTAATATTGGTGACTTGAAATTAATTAAAATTGAAATATTTTATCTGTTCAAACTGCTTAAATTAGGTACTCATCCCTTCATCCACGTGGTTATGCCATCACTGTTAACACTTGATTCTGCTGACACACTCCGAATATAAGTTTAGAATGTTATTATTTGTCGGTTACTTCTGTTCGATCACTATAACATGATTGACTGTTATTTTAAATCAAAATAGCAAGATTTACTGGTCGGCCGACCCTAACTAGCTTGAGCAATGTTTTATGTGACCTCGCGAGGTCTGGAGTTCTAAGTCGACTAACTTACGCTACTCTTAGCATCACTCCCGCCACAGTTCACCAGCTTGCGCTCTGATTCGTGGATAAAATCACATGACATTATGGTCATTAGTGAAATTACAGTTTACGCTCTTGGTAGCGAGTTTGGGTATTTTTGTTCTGTCCTGGGGCTCGCCACAAAGTTTGTGCTTTTTGCCAACGGAAAACGCAATCATCCGCGCACCGGTTCGCATTCCAACACCTCAAGGAGCAGTGCTTATTGCAGGGCTCTGACAAAATGTGAGTCTTGGTGCCCCGACAAAGTAAAACAAGGAATGTTAATTGTTCAAAACTGAGGCCCTGTTTGGGTAGACCTTATGTTACACTTATAATTGCAATAAAAAATAAAACCCCTCAAAATTGTCCCATTACAATACCCCCCCAATGAGAGGTTTTCTGTCGAAACAGAAAAACTCTCATTGCTAACCCTAAGAGGATCGGTGAGGATATGGAGCCAACAACCCCCCTTTAATTTCTTAACACATCATGGGTAAACTACCCCCCTGGCTCGGCGACTATGGACGCATCTGAACGAGATCACTGGACTTCTCCGTAAGAGATCCCAACACCGAAAAATCGAACAGACACGCATCACAGCGTACCTTACCTTCTCTCATGCTACCCCAAAAATCCTCAAATCCCTGGCTTATATCATGCCAGATCCTCAACCGATATGTTCCCCCTTATATGCAAACTGGGTCGCCTTCAGCAATACTGGGCGCATACATGTACTTGTTAATTCCTACCTATCAAATTTTAAAAGTTTCAGTTAAATTAACATCAAAAATTTTTTTTTTTTCAAAACAAAAAAATTTAAATTCAAAAATTTACATTTTATAAAATTTTGTTCTCAATAGGAAATTTATTTGAACTTATTTAAATTAATGAATAAACAAAATTGGTATCGCTTCCTTGCCAAAACTGGTTTAGTATAGAACACCACCCATCAGCTGACCAAAACTGGGTCAAGTCCAGATCCTTGACCTACATACGTTATGTACAAGTTACATCTGTGAATACATTAAACTCCTGTAAAATTCTGTCTTGCAACGCAAAAACATAATAAAATACAACATTTAAAATTAACAAAATATTATTATAATTAACAATTGGATTGACATTTAAATTATTGAAATAGACACTTTATAATTTTACATTTTCAAATTCTACTAAAATTTTCCCTGGTTTCAATCAAAATTTTACCTTTTTACTATGAACCTCTTTTCTTTGATAATGTCATCTCCATTACTTTGGGTGATTTAGTTATTTATACTAGCTTGAACAAATTGCAAATCATTCCTAAGTGATATTCTACAGCTGATCAGCTGACATTCCTAGCTAATTGTAAACACATTTCAAAATTGAGCAAATTGCATGAAATATATCTTTATCAATTCTTATATCTAACCTACTACAATAAAATAATACATTTAAAAATATAGAATGGATACATTATACTGAATGTATGAGCATCTAGTTATTTAAACGGAGAACACAAGCATTTTTATTAGATCAACATGAGAGTTAGCAATCTTTATGATATAAAATTTAAATTCGTGGCTCATCTGAGTCACCCCCCATCCACACACAAAATTTTCAAATTTATTATTAATAATTATTATATATCATCTTTCAGTTATCATTTAAATTTTTTAATTATCATTTTTATTTAACACAATTATTTCAAATCATCTCAATATTGAATTACAATCTTTCCATCTGAGTTATACCTGTAAACATTTTTTATTATACATGATTCATACTATAAAATTTCTATACTTACAGTCCATTTAAAACGACATACACAAAACATATTCACACCACTACTTTCACCTCACCTCTGAAACATTTGACACAAATGTTAGTTTAAATCAAACAATTTATTATTTAATTACCAAATTTCCAAATCTCGTAAAAATAATTTAAATTCCTTAGACAATTTAATTTATTAACATTTAAATAATCAATCAAAATATTTAAAACATATCAAATTGTTTTAATTACATTAATTATTGAAAATACAAATTACCTAGCCATCAAAACAATTACAACTCTCTAATTACTGTTTTCAACATTAATTCTGTTTATTTATTTAAATTGCAAAATATTATCATTATTATCACTTACCTACATACATACATTGTTTACATAACATTTTACAATACCTACAATTGAATTCACTACATATTTATTTACAAATTATTCGTCATTATTATATATTCAATTTATCACACTTCATTTGGTAAAGCAGTCCATTCCAAAACCATTAATTACATGATTAAACGTTCAATAAACATACATTGTCTCTACCCCCAATCATCGTACAAAAATCTGGTTTTACGTTTACACAGTTCATTCTTTACTAAACACATTATATTATTTTTATTAATATAAAGATTATCCAAATTCTTATATTCTTCCACAATATCAACAGGATTATTCCCTGTTATTAAATTATGTAATTTATTATTATCGAGTACAGTCCAGTCGCCTTTAGTACGATCTGTCATAGTTAAGTCAATTACAGTTTCATTATCATTATTATCTGCTGCTGTATTCGCTTTGTCATAAAGTAAGTAGTCTATTACATCAGTTGCTGTACTAACTATTTCACAAGGTAAGTACTTATTATTAATAACTCTTTCAATGTCTAATCTCTGCAATAATTCGTCATAATCTCTACTAACCTTAAATAACATTACCTTCTTGTCAACATATCTTTCATCATAACACCAATTCACACTTTTTCTATCATTCCGTACAAAGGGTATTAAATCATAAAAATGCCTACTAAAAATTAAATAATTATTAAGATATACTTCGCTTTCTTGTAAGGGACTCTTGCCCTTCAAAAACATTCGTAACCAGCTTGTTTTAACATAAAACTGGGGAAAATTTACCCTCTGCCCTATATTCACAAACTCTCTCTCTAACTTATAAACACTCTCTCCTCTCTCTCTCACTGTTTCTATATTATTATGATCGCTAATTATTTTCACTGTATTATTTTTATATATCTCGTTTTCAACTATCTTACTACTATCGGTTGTTAATTTATTTTCGTAATTGTTTGTTATTTTATTATTACTCTGGTCGTCTGTTATTTCGTCACAATCATTCGTAACTGTGTTATTTTCTACCTCCTCCTTCCTCGTTCTACTCTCGTTTATTTCGTCTTGACTATTATTTATATTTATAATTATCTCACTTCTCATGCCCGCAATAGTTTTATTCATACTTTCTAACTTATTGTCTATTTCTCTTAATTTTTGGTATTGTTTGTCTATTTCTGTTTTCAATTCTATGTTACTAGCATTTATTTCTGATTTGATTTCAGTTTTCATTCCTGACATCATCTCCATTATTAACGCTAACTGATTAAATATATTTACATTATCGATTATTTTTGCGTCTACTGTCTCAATCGTTAATTCGTGTGTTGTATTGTCTACGCTCTCGTTAATATTTGTCGATACTAAATCGTCTTGCGTAACATTTAAAATTGACCCCTTCACATAAATTTGCACTCTCGCTTTTCTCTGCCATTTCGATCAGGTTGTAAATTAATTTATTTTAATTTTTAATTCACAACGTCCCTGTTAAATGGGCGCCAACTAAAGCAGATCATTGCTTTAGTAATTAAAATATTTAAAATTCGCCCCCGTTTCGGGCGTCGACTAAAGCTGAACGAGTTTAAAATAAATATTAAAAATCTAGAAATCTGTGTATACAACTGAAACTCTACTTGTGTAATGAAAAATTTAAATTGGTATCACTTACCTTCTTAGCGAATTATCAGGGTGTCGTCTGATGTACTTAGGCAGAGAAAAACAACAGGTAATGCAATGACACACACGTATTTTACAAACATAAATAAAATGGTATTTTATTTATATAGCATGACAATTTTTCTGTTTACCTTCCGGTTTAGACTTACTAAAATACGCCTTATGGCTGAATTGTGAAACTACGTCAAATTATGATTTCTACTGTAGTTATGCTTTTTCTACCAATAACCCTCCGAACAATATTTGATTCACCTAGCCATGCTATCAAGATTTATTTATTACTGACTATATATATACTTACGACTAACTTATTTTCTACTCAAAAAACGACCCAGTATATGCTCACTCTCTCCCTCTCATACTGTAAAATTCCCCATAATTTAGATTTAGCGCTTTTTTATTGAATTTTCATCATTAATATTGGTGACTTGAAATTAATTAAAATTGAAATATTTTATCTGTTCAAACTGCTTAAATTAGGTACTCATCCCTTCATCCACGTGGTTATGCCATCACTGTTAACACTTGATTCTGCTGACACACTCCGAATATAAGTTTAGAATGTTATTATTTGTCGGTTACTTCTGTTCGATCACTATAACATGATTGACTGTTATTTTAAATCAAAATAGCAAGATTTACTGGTCGGCCGACCCTAACTAGCTTGAGCAATGTTTTATGTGACCTCGCGAGGTCTGGAGTTCTAAGTCGACTAACTTACGCTACTCTTAGCATCACTCCCGCCACAGTTCACCAGCTTGCGCTCTGATTCGTGGATAAAATCACATGCCATTATGGTCATTAGTGAAATTACAGTTTACGCTCTTGGTAGCGAGTTTGGGTATTTTTGTTCTGTCCTGGGGCTCGCCACAAAGTTTGTGCTTTTTGCCAACGGAAAACGCAATCATCCGCGCACCGGTTCGCATTCCAACACCTCAAGGAGCAGTGCTTATTGCAGGGCTCTGACAAAATGTGAGTCTTGGTGCCCCGACAAAGTAAAACAAGGAATGTTAATTGTTCAAAACTGAGGCCCTGTTTGGGTAGACCTTATGTTACACTTATAATTGCAATAAAAAATAAAACCCCTCAAAATTGTCCCATTACAATACCCCCCCAATGAGAGGTTTTCTGTCGAAACAGAAAAACTCTCATTGCTAACCCTAAGAGGATCGGTGAGGATATGGAGCCAACAACCCCCCTTTAATTTCTTAACACATCATGGGTAAACTACCCCCCTGGCTCGGCGACTATGGACGCATCTGAACGAGATCACTGGACTTCTCCGTAAGAGATCCCAACACCGAAAAATCGAACAGACACGCATCACAGCGTACCTTACCTTCTCTCATGCTACCCCAAAAATCCTCAAATCCCTGGCTTATATCATGCCAGATCCTCAACCGATATGTTCCCCCTTATATGCAAACTGGGTCGCCTTCAGCAATACTGGGCGCATACATGTACTTGTTAATTCCTACCTATCAAATTTTAAAAGTTTCAGTTAAATTAACATCAAAAATTTTTTTTTTTTCAAAACAAAAAAATTTAAATTCAAAAATTTACATTTTATAAAATTTTGTTCTCAATAGGAAATTTATTTGAACTTATTTAAATTAATGAATAAACAAAATTGGTATCGCTTCCTTGCCAAAACTGGTTTAGTATAGAACACCACCCATCAGCTGACCAAAACTGGGTCAAGTCCAGATCCTTGACCTACATACGTTATGTACAAGTTACATCTGTGAATACATTAAACTCCTGTAAAATTCTGTCTTGCAACGCAAAAACATAATAAAATACAACATTTAAAATTAACAAAATATTATTATAATTAACAATTGGATTGACATTTAAATTATTGAAATAGACACTTTATAATTTTACATTTCAAATTCTACTAAAATTTTCCCTGGTTTCAATCAAAATTTTACCTTTTTACTATGAACCTCTTTTCTTTGATAATGTCATCTCCATTACTTTGGGTGATTTAGTTATTTATACTAGCTTGAACAAATTGCAAATCATTCCTAAGTGATATTCTACAGAGCTGATCAGCTGACATCCCTAGCTAATTGTAAACACATTTCAAAATTGAGCAAATTGCATGAAATATATCTTTATCAATTCTTATATCTAACCTACTACAATAAAATAATACATTTAAAAATATAGAATGGATACATTATACTGAATGTATGAGCATCTAGTTATTTAAACGGAGAACACAAGCATTTTTATTAGATCAGCATGAGAGTTAGCAATCTTTATGATATAAAATTTAAATTCGTGGCTCATCTGAGTCACCCCCCATCCACACACAAAATTTTCAAATTTATTATTAATAATTATTATATATCATCTTTCAGTTATCATTTAAATTTTTTAATTATCATTTTTATTTAACACAATTATTTCAAATCATCTCAATATTGAATTACAATCTTTCCATCTGAGTTATACCTGTAAACATTTTTTATTATACATGATTCATACTATAAAATTTCTATACTTACAGTCCATTTAAAACGACATACACAAAACATATTCACACCACTACTTTCACCTCACCTCTGAAACATTTGACACAAATGTTAGTTTAAATCAAACAATTTATTATTTAATTACCAAATTTCCAAATCTCGTAAAAATAATTTAAATTCCTTAGACAATTTAATTTATTAACATTTAAATAATCAATCAAAATATTTAAAACATATCAAATTGTTTTAATTACATTAATTATTGAAAATACAAATTACCTAGCCATCAAAACAATTACAACTCTCTAATTACTGTTTTCAACATTAATTCTGTTTATTTATTTAAATTGCAAAATATTATCATTATTATCACTTACCTACATACATACATTGTTTACATAACATTTTACAATACCTACAATTGAATTCACTACATATTTATTTACAAATTATTCGTCATTATTATATATTCAATTTATCACACTTCATTTGGTAAAGCAGTCCATTCCAAAACCATTAATTACATGATTAAACGTTCAATAAACATACATTGTCTCTACCCCCAATCATCGTACAAAAATCTGGTTTTACGTTTACACAGTTCATTCTTTACTAAACACATTATATTATTTTTATTAATATAAAGATTATCCAAATTCTTATATTCTTCCACAATATCAACAGGATTATTCCCTGTTATTAAATTATGTAATTTATTATTATCGAGTACAGTCCAGTCGCCTTTAGTACGATCTGTCATAGTTAAGTCAATTACAGTTTCATTATCATTATTATCTGCTGCTGTATTCGCTTTGTCATAAAGTAAGTAGTCTATTACATCAATTGCTGTACTAACTATTTCACAAGGTAAGTACTTATTATTAATAACTCTTTCAATGTCTAATCTCTGCAATAATTCGTCATAATCTCTACTAACCTTAAATAACATTACCTTCTTGTCAACATATCTTTCATCATAACACCAATTCACACTTTTTCTATCATTCCGTACAAAGGGTATTAAATCATAAAAATGCCTACTAAAAATTAAATAATTATTAAGATATACTTCGCTTTCTTGTAAGGGACTCTTGCCCTTCAAAAACATTCGTAACCAGCTTGTTTTAACATAAAACTGGGGAAAATTTACCCTCTGCCCTATATTCACAAACTCTCTCTCTAACTTATAAACACTCTCTCCTCTCTCTCTCACTGTTTCTATATTATTATGATCGCTAATTATTTTCACTGTATTATTTTTATATATCTCGTTTTCAACTATCTTACTACTATCGGTTGTTAATTTATTTTCGTAATTGTTTGTTATTTTATTATTACTCTGGTCGTCTGTTATTTCGTCACAATCATTCGTAACTGTGTTATTTTCTACCTCCTCCTTCCTCGTTCTACTCTCGTTTATTTCGTCTTGACTATTATTTATATTTATAATTATCTCACTTCTCATGCCCGCAATAGTTTTATTCATACTTTCTAACTTATTGTCTATTTCTCTTAATTTTTGGTATTGTTTGTCTATTTCTGTTTTCAATTCTATGTTACTAGCATTTATTTCTGATTTGATTTCAGTTTTCATTCCTGACATCATCTCCATTATTAACGCTAACTGATTAAATATATTTACATTATCGATTATTTTTGCGTCTACTGTCTCAATCGTTAATTCGTGTGTTGTATTGTCTACGCTCTCGTTAATATTTGTCGATACTAAATCGTCTTGCGTAACATTTAAAATTGACCCCTTCACATAAATTTGCACTCTCGCTTTTCTCTGCCATTTCGATCAGGTTGTAAATTAATTTATTTTAATTTTTAATTCACAACGTCCCTGTTAAATGGGCGCCAACTAAAGCAGATCATTGCTTTAGTAATTAAAATATTTAAAATTCGCCCCCGTTTCGGGCGTCGACTAAAGCTGAACGAGTTTAAAATAAATATTAAAAATCTAGAAATCTGTGTATACAACTGAAACTCTACTTGTGTAATGAAAAAATTTAAATTGGTATCACTTACCTTCTTAGCGAATTATCAGGGTGTCGTCTGATGTACTTAGGCAGAGAAAAACAACAGGTAATGCAATGACACACACGTATTTTACAAACATAAATAAAATGGTATTTTATTTATATAGCATGACAATTTTTCTGTTTACCTTCCGGTTTAGACTTACTAAAATACGCCTTATGGCTGAATTGTGAAACTACGTCAAATTATGATTTCTACTGTAGTTATGCTTTTTCTACCAATAACCCTCCGAACAATATTTGATTCACCTAGCCATGCTATCAAGATTTATTTATTACTGACTATATATATACTTACGACTAACTTATTTTCTACTCAAAAAACGACCCAGTATATGCTCACTCTCTCCCTCTCATACTGTAAAATTCCCCATAATTTAGATTTAGCGCTTTTTTATTGAATTTTCATCATTAATATTGGTGACTTGAAATTAATTAAAATTGAAATATTTTATCTGTTCAAACTGCTTAAATTAGGTACTCATCCCTTCATCCACGTGGTTATGCCATCACTGTTAACACTTGATTCTGCTGACACACTCCGAATATAAGTTTAGAATGTTATTATTTGTCAGTTACTTCTGTTCGATCACTATAACATGATTGACTGTTATTTTAAATCAAAATAGCAAGATTTACTGGTCGGCCGACCCTAACTAGCTTGAGCAATGTTTTATGTGACCTCGCGAGGTCTGGAGTTCTAAGTCGACTAACTTACGCTACTCTTAGCATCACTCCCGCCACAGTTCACCAGCTTGCGCTCTGATTCGTGGATAAAATCACATGACATTATGGTCATTAGTGAAATTACAGTTTACGCTCTTGGTAGCGAGTTTGGGTATTTTTGTTCTGTCCTGGGGCTCGCCACAAAGTTTGTGCTTTTTGCCAACGGAAAACGCAATCATCCGCGCACCGGTTCGCATTCCAACACCTCAAGGAGCAGTGCTTATTGCAGGGCTCTGACAAAATGTGAGTCTTGGTGCCCCGACAAAGTAAAACAAGGAATGTTAATTGTTCAAAACTGAGGCCCTGTTTGGGTAGACCTTATGTTACACTTATAATTGCAATAAAAAATAAAACCCCTCAAAATTGTCCCATTACAATACCCCCCCAATGAGAGGTTTTCTGTCGAAACAGAAAAACTCTCATTGCTAACCCTAAGAGGATCGGTGAGGATATGGAGCCAACAACCCCCCTTTAATTTCTTAACACATCATGGGTAAACTACCCCCCTGGCTCGGCGACTATGGACGCATCTGAACGAGATCACTGGACTTCTCCGTAAGAGATCCCAACACCGAAAAATCGAACAGACACGCATCACAGCGTACCTTACCTTCTCTCATGCTACCCCAAAAATCCTCAAATCCCTGGCTTATATCATGCCAGATCCTCAACCGATATGTTCCCCCTTATATGCAAACTGGGTCGCCTTCAGCAATACTGGGCGCATACATGTACTTGTTAATTCCTACCTATCAAATTTTAAAAGTTTCAGTTAAATTAACATCAAAAATTTTTTTTTTTTTCAAAACAAAAAAATTTAAATTCAAAAATTTACATTTTATAAAATTTTGTTCTCAATAGGAAATTTATTTGAACTTATTTAAATTAATGAATAAACAAAATTGGTATCGCTTCCTTGCCAAAACTGGTTTAGTATAGAACACCACCCATCAGCTGACCAAAACTGGGTCAAGTCCAGATCCTTGACCTACATACGTTATGTACAAGTTACATCTGTGAATACATTAAACTCCTGTAAAATTCTGTCTTGCAACGCAAAAACATAATAAAATACAACATTTAAAATTAACAAAATATTATTATAATTAACAATTGGATTGACATTTAAATTATTGAAATAGACACTTTATAATTTTACATTTTCAAATTCTACTAAAATTTTCCCTGGTTTCAATCAAAATTTTACCTTTTTACTATGAACCTCTTTTCTTTGATAATGTCATCTCCATTACTTTGGGTGATTTAGTTATTTATACTAGCTTGAACAAATTGCAAATCATTCCTAAGTGATATTCTACAGCTGATCAGCTGACATCCCTAGCTAATTGTAAACACATTTCAAAATTGAGCAAATTGCATGAAATATATCTTTATCAATTCTTATATCTAACCTACTACAATAAAATAATACATTTAAAAATATAGAATGGATACATTATACTGAATGTATGAGCATCTAGTTATTTAAACGGAGAACACAAGCATTTTTATTAGATCAACATGAGAGTTAGCAATCTTTATGATATAAAATTTAAATTCGTGGCTCATCTGAGTCACCCCCCATCCACACACAAAATTTTCAAATTTATTATTAATAATTATTATATATCATCTTTCAGTTATCATTTAAATTTTTTAATTATCATTTTTATTTAACACAATTATTTCAAATCATCTCAATATTGAATTACAATCTTTCCATCTGAGTTATACCTGTAAACATTTTTTATTATACATGATTCATACTATAAAATTTCTATACTTACAGTCCATTTAAAACGACATACACAAAACATATTCACACCACTACTTTCACCTCACCTCTGAAACATTTGACACAAATGTTAGTTTAAATCAAACAATTTATTATTTAATTACCAAATTTCCAAATCTCGTAAAAATAATTTAAATTCCTTAGACAATTTAATTTATTAACATTTAAATAATCAATCAAAATATTTAAAACATATCAAATTGTTTTAATTACATTAATTATTGAAAATACAAATTACCTAGCCATCAAAACAATTACAACTCTCTAATTACTGTTTTCAACATTAATTCTGTTTATTTATTTAAATTGCAAAATATTATCATTATTATCACTTACCTACATACATACATTGTTTACATAACATTTTACAATACCTACAATTGAATTCACTACATATTTATTTACAAATTATTCGTCATTATTATATATTCAATTTATCACACTTCATTTGGTAAAGCAGTCCATTCCAAAACCATTAATTACATGATTAAACGTTCAATAAACATACATTGTCTCTACCCCCAATCATCGTACAAAAATCTGGTTTTACGTTTACACAGTTCATTCTTTACTAAACACATTATATTATTTTTATTAATATAAAGATTATCCAAATTCTTATATTCTTCCACAATATCAACAGGATTATTCCCTGTTATTAAATTATGTAATTTATTATTATCGAGTACAGTCCAGTCGCCTTTAGTACGATCTGTCATAGTTAAGTCAATTACAGTTTCATTATCATTATTATCTGCTGCTGTATTCGCTTTGTCATAAAGTAAGTAGTCTATTACATCAATTGCTGTACTAACTATTTCACAAGGTAAGTACTTATTATTAATAACTCTTTCAATGTCTAATCTCTGCAATAATTCGTCATAATCTCTACTAACCTTAAATAACATTACCTTCTTGTCAACATATCTTTCATCATAACACCAATTCACACTTTTTCTATCATTCCGTACAAAGGGTATTAAATCATAAAAATGCCTACTAAAAATTAAATAATTATTAAGATATACTTCGCTTTCTTGTAAGGGACTCTTGCCCTTCAAAAACATTCGTAACCAGCTTGTTTTAACATAAAACTGGGGAAAATTTACCCTCTGCCCTATATTCACAAACTCTCTCTCTAACTTATAAACACTCTCTCCTCTCTCTCTCACTGTTTCTATATTATTATGATCGCTAATTATTTTCACTGTATTATTTTTATATATCTCGTTTTCAACTATCTTACTACTATCGGTTGTTAATTTATTTTCGTAATTGTTTGTTATTTTATTATTACTCTGGTCGTCTGCTATTTCGTCACAATCATTCGTAACTGTGTTATTTTCTACCTCCTCCTTCCTCGTTCTACTCTCGTTTATTTCGTCTTGACTATTATTTATATTTATAATTATCTCACTTCTCATGCCCGCAATAGTTTTATTCATACTTTCTAACTTATTGTCTATTTCTCTTAATTTTTGGTATTGTTTGTCTATTTCTGTTTTCAATTCTATGTTACTAGCATTTATTTCTGATTTGATTTCAGTTTTCATTCCTGACATCATCTCCATTATTAACGCTAACTGATTAAATATATTTACATTATCGATTATTTTTGCGTCTACTGTCTCAATCGTTAATTCGTGTGTTGTATTGTCTACGCTCTCGTTAATATTTGTCGATACTAAATCGTCTTGCGTAACATTTAAAATTGACCCCTTCACATAAATTTGCACTCTCGCTTTTCTCTGCCATTTCGATCAGGTTGTAAATTAATTTATTTTAATTTTTAATTCACAACGTCCCTGTTAAATGGGCGCCAACTAAAGCAGATCATTGCTTTAGTAATTAAAATATTTAAAATTCGCCCCCGTTTCGGGCGTCGACTAAAGCTGAACGAGTTTAAAATAAATATTAAAAATCTAGAAATCTGTGTATACAACTGAAACTCTACTTGTGTAATGAAAAAATTTAAATTGGTATCACTTACCTTCTTAGCGAATTATCAGGGTGTCGTCTGATGTACTTAGGCAGAGAAAAACAACAGGTAATGCAATGACACACACGTATTTTACAAACATAAATAAAATGGTATTTTATTTATATAGCATGACAATTTTTCTGTTTACCTTCCGGTTTAGACTTACTAAAATACGCCTTATGGCTGAATTGTGAAACTACGTCAAATTATGATTTCTACTGTAGTTATGCTTTTTCTACCAATAACCCTCCGAACAATATTTGATTCACCTAGCCATGCTATCAAGATTTATTTATTACTGACTATATATATACTTACGACTAACTTATTTTCTACTCAAAAAACGACCCAGTATATGCTCACTCTCTCCCTCTCATACTGTAAAATTCCCCATAATTTAGATTTAGCGCTTTTTTATTGAATTTTCATCATTAATATTGGTGACTTGAAATTAATTAAAATTGAAATATTTTATCTGTTCAAACTGCTTAAATTAGGTACTCATCCCTTCATCCACGTGGTTATGCCATCACTGTTAACACTTGATTCTGCTGACACACTCCGAATATAAGTTTAGAATGTTATTATTTGTCGGTTACTTCTGTTCGATCACTATAACATGATTGACTGTTATTTTAAATCAAAATAGCAAGATTTACTGGTCGGCCGACCCTAACTAGCTTGAGCAATGTTTTATGTGACCTCGCGAGGTCTGGAGTTCTAAGTCGACTAACTTACGCTACTCTTAGCATCACTCCCGCCACAGTTCACCAGCTTGCGCTCTGATTCGTGGATAAAATCACATGACATTATGGTCATTAGTGAAATTACAGTTTACGCTCTTGGTAGCGAGTTTGGGTATTTTTGTTCTGTCCTGGGGCTCGCCACAAAGTTTGTGCTTTTTGCCAACGGAAAACGCAATCATCCGCGCACCGGTTCGCATTCCAACACCTCAAGGAGCAGTGCTTATTGCAGGGCTCTGACAAAATGTGAGTCTTGGTGCCCCGACAAAGTAAAACAAGGAATGTTAATTGTTCAAAACTGAGGCCCTGTTTGGGTAGACCTTATGTTACACTTATAATTGCAATAAAAAATAAAACCCCTCAAAATTGTCCCATTACAATACCCCCCCAATGAGAGGTTTTCTGTCGAAACAGAAAAACTCTCATTGCTAACCCTAAGAGGATCGGTGAGGATATGGAGCCAACAACCCCCCTTTAATTTCTTAACACATCATGGGTAAACTACCCCCCTGGCTCGGCGACTATGGACGCATCTGAACGAGATCACTGGACTTCTCCGTAAGAGATCCCAACACCGAAAAATCGAACAGACACGCATCACAGCGTACCTTACCTTCTCTCATGCTACCCCAAAAATCCTCAAATCCCTGGCTTATATCATGCCAGATCCTCAACCGATATGTTCCCCCTTATATGCAAACTGGGTCGCCTTCAGCAATACTGGGCGCATACATGTACTTGTTAATTCCTACCTATCAAATTTTAAAAGTTTCAGTTAAATTAACATCAAAAATTTTTTTTTTTTTTCAAAACAAAAAAATTTAAATTCAAAAATTTACATTTTATAAAATTTTGTTCTCAATAGGAAATTTATTTGAACTTATTTAAATTAATGAATAAACAAAATTGGTATCGCTTCCTTGCCAAAACTGGTTTAGTATAGAACACCACCCATCAGCTGACCAAAACTGGGTCAAGTCCAGATCCTTGACCTACATACGTTATGTACAAGTTACATCTGTGAATACATTAAACTCCTGTAAAATTCTGTCTTGCAACGCAAAAACATAATAAAATACAACATTTAAAATTAACAAAATATTATTATAATTAACAATTGGATTGACATTTAAATTATTGAAATAGACACTTTATAATTTTACATTTTCAAATTCTACTAAAATTTTCCCTGGTTTCAATCAAAATTTTACCTTTTTACTATGAACCTCTTTTCTTTGATAATGTCATCTCCATTACTTTGGGTGATTTAGTTATTTATACTAGCTTGAACAAATTGCAAATCATTCCTAAGTGATATTCTACAGCTGATCAGCTGACATCCCTAGCTAATTGTAAACACATTTCAAAATTGAGCAAATTGCATGAAATATATCTTTATCAATTCTTATATCTAACCTACTACAATAAAATAATACATTTAAAAATATAGAATGGATACATTATACTGAATGTATGAGCATCTAGTTATTTAAACGGAGAACACAAGCATTTTTATTAGATCAACATGAGAGTTAGCAATCTTTATGATATAAAATTTAAATTCGTGGCTCATCTGAGTCACCCCCCATCCACACACAAAATTTTCAAATTTATTATTAATAATTATTATATATCATCTTTCAGTTATCATTTAAATTTTTTAATTATCATTTTTATTTAACACAATTATTTCAAATCATCTCAATATTGAATTACAATCTTTCCATCTGAGTTATACCTGTAAACATTTTTTATTATACATGATTCATACTATAAAATTTCTATACTTACAGTCCATTTAAAACGACATACACAAAACATATTCACACCACTACTTTCACCTCACCTCTGAAACATTTGACACAAATGTTAGTTTAAATCAAACAATTTATTATTTAATTACCAAATTTCCAAATCTCGTAAAAATAATTTAAATTCCTTAGACAATTTAATTTATTAACTCAATCAAAATATTTAAAACATATCAAATTGTTTTAATTACATTAATTATTGAAAATACAAATTACCTAGCCATCAAAACAATTACAACTCTCTAATTACTGTTTTCAACATTAATTCTGTTTATTTATTTAAATTGCAAAATATTATCATTATTATCACTTACCTACATACATACATTGTTTACATAACATTTTACAATACCTACAATTGAATTCACTACATATTTATTTACAAATTATTCGTCATTATTATATATTCAATTTATCACACTTCATTTGGTAAAGCAGTCCATTCCAAAACCATTAATTACATGATTAAACGTTCAATAAACATTCATTGTCTCTACCCCCAATCATCGTACAAAAATCTGGTTTTACGTTTACACAGTTCATTCTTTACTAAACACATTATATTATTTTTATTAATATAAAGATTATCCAAATTCTTATATTCTTCCAAATATCAACAGGATTATTCCCTGTTATTAAATTATGTAATTTATTATTATCGAGTACAGTCCAGTCGCCTTTAGTACGATCTGTCATAAGTCAATTACAGTTTCATTATCATTATTATCTGCTGCTGTATTCGCTTTGTCATAAAGTAAGTAGTCTATTACATCAATTGCTGTACTAACTATTTCACAAGGTAAGTACTTATTATTAATAACTCTTTCAATGTCTAATCTCTGCAATAATTCGTCATAATCTCTACTAACCTTAAATAACATTACCTTCTTGTCAACATATCTTTCATCATAACACCAATTCACACTTTTTCTATCATTCCGTACAAAGGGTATTAAATCATAAAAATGCCTACTAAAAATTAAATAATTATTAAGATATACTTCGCTTTCTTGTAAGGGACTCTTGCCCTTCAAAAACATTCGTAACCAGCTTGGTTTAACATAAAACTGGGGAAAATTTACCCTCTGCCCTATATTCACAAACTCTCTCTGTAACTTATAAACACTCTCTCCTCTCTCTCTCACTGTTTCTATATTATTATGATCGCTAATTATTTTCACTGTATTATTTTTATATATCTCGTTTTCAACTATCTTACTACTATCGGGTGTTAATTTATTTTCGTAATTGTTTGTTATTTTATTATTACTCTGGTCGTCTGTTATTTCGTCACAATCATTCGTAACTGTGTTATTTTCTACCTCCTCCTTCCGCGTTCTACTCTCGTTTATTTCGTCTTGACTATTATTTATATTTATAATTATCTCACTTCTCATGCCCGCAATAGTTTTATTCATACTTTCTAACTTATTGTCTATTTCTCTTAATTTTTGGTATTGTTTGTCTATTTCTGTTTTCAGTTCTATGTTACTAGCATTTATTTCTGATTTGATTTCAGTTTTCATTCCTGACATCATCTCCATTATTAACGCTAACTGATTAAATATATTTACATTATCGCTTATTTTTACGTCTACTGTCTCAATCGTTAATTCGTGTGTTGTATTGTCTACGCTCTCGTAATATTTGTCGATACTAAATCGTCTTGCGTAACATTTAAAATTGACCCCTTCACATAAATTTGCACTCTCGCTTTTCTCTGCCATTTCGATCAGGTTGTAAATTAATTTATTTTAATTTTTAATTCACAACGTCCCTGTTAAATGGGCGCCAACTAAAGCAGATCATTGCTTTAGTAATTAAAATATTTAAAATTCGCCCCCGTTTCGGGCTTCGACTAAAGCTGAACGAGTTTAAAATAAATATTAAAAATCTAGAAATCTGTGTATACAACTGAAACTCTACTTGTGTAATGAAAAAATTTAAATTGGTATCACTTACCTTCTTAGCGAATTATCAGGGTGTCGTCTGATGTACTTAAACAGAGAAAAACAACAGGTAATGCAATGACACACACGTATTTTACAAACATAAATAAAATGGTATTTTATTTATATAGCATGACAATTTTTCTGTTTACCTTCCGGTTTAGACTTACTAAAATACGCCTTATGGCTGAATTGTGAAACTACGTCAAATTATGATTTCTACTGTAGTTATGCTTTTTCTACCAATAACCCTCCGAACAATATTTGATTCACCTAGCCATGCTATCAAGATTTATTTATTACTGACTATATATATACTTACGACTAACTTATTTTCTACTCAAAAAACGACCCAGTATATGCTCACTCTCTCCCTCTCATACTGTAAAATTCCCCATAATTTAGATTTAGCGCTTTTTTATTGAATTTTCATCATTAATATTGGTGACTTGAAATTAATTAAAATTGAAATATTTTATCTGTTCAAACTGCTTAAATTAGGTACTCATCCCTTCATCCACGTGGTTATGCCATCACTGTTAACACTTGATTCTGCTGACACACTCCGAATATAAGTTTAGAATGTTATTATTTGTCGGTTACTTCTGTTCGATCACTATAACATGATTGACTGTTATTTTAAATCAAAATAGCTATTTTAAATCAAAATAGCAAGATTTACTGGTCGGCCGACCCTAACTAGCTCGAGCAATGTTTTATGTGACCTCGCGAGGTCTGGAGTTCTAAGTCGACTAACTTACGCTACTCTTAGCATCACTCCCGCCACAGTTCACCAGCTTGCGCTCTGATTCGTGGATAAAATCACATGACATTATGGTCATTAGTGAAATTACAGTTTACGCTCTTGGTAGCGAGTTTGGGTATTTTTGTTCTGTCCTGGGGCTCGCCACAAAGTTTGTGCTTTTTGCCAACGGAAAACGCAATCATCCGCGCACCGGTTCGCATTCCAACACCTCAAGGAGCAGTGCTTATTGCAGGGCTCTGACAAAATGTGAGTCTTGGTGCCCCGACAAAGTAAAACAAGGAATGTTAATTGTTCAAAACTGAGGCCCTGTTTGGGTAGACCTTATGTTACACTTATAATTGCAATAAAAAATAAAACCCCTCAAAATTGTCCCATTACAATACCCCCCCAATGAGAGGTTTTCTGTCGAAACAGAAAAACTCTCATTGCTAACCCTAAGAGGATCGGTGAGGATATGGAGCCAACAACCCCCCTTTAATTTCTTAACACATCATGGGTAAACTACCCCCCTGGCTCGGCGACTATGGACGCATCTGAACGAGATCACTGGACTTCTCCGTAAGAGATCCCAACACCGAAAAATCGAACAGACACGCATCACAGCGTACCTTACCTTCTCTCATGCTACCCCAAAAATCCTCAAATCCCTGGCTTATATCATGCCAGATCCTCAACCGATATGTTCCCCCTTATATGCAAACTGGGTCGCCTTCAGCAATACTGGGCGCATACATGTACTTGTTAATTCCTACCTATCAAATTTTAAAAGTTTCAGTTAAATTAACATCAAAAATTTTTTTTTTTTTTTCAAAACAAAAAAATTTAAATTCAAAAATTTACATTTTATAAAATTTTGTTCTCAATAGGAAATTTATTTGAACTTATTTAAATTAATGAATAAACAAAATTGGTATCGCTTCCTTGCCAAAACTGGTTTAGTATAGAACACCACCCATCAGCTGACCAAAACTGGGTCAAGTCCAGATCCTTGACCTACATACGTTATGTACAAGTTACATCTGTGAATACATTAAACTCCTGTAAAATTCTGTCTTGCAACGCAAAAACATAATAAAATACAACATTTAAAATTAACAAAATATTATTATAATTAACAATTGGATTGACATTTAAATTATTCAAGTAGACACTTTATAATTTTACATTTTCAAATTCTACTAAAATTTTCCCTGGTTTCAATCAAAATTTTACCTTTTTACTATGAACCTCTTTTCTTTGATAATCTCATCTCCATTACTTTGGGTGATTTAGTTATTTATACTAGCTTGAACAAATTGCAAATCATTCCTAAGTGATATTCTACAGCTGATCAGCTGACATCCCTAGCTAATTGTAAACACATTTCAAAATTGAGCAAATTGCATGAAATATATCTTTATCAATTCTTATATCTAACCTACTACATTAAAATAATACATTTAAAAATATAGAATGGATACATTATACTGAATGTATGAGCATCTAGTTATTTAAACGGAGAACACAAGCATTTTTATTAGATCAACATGAGAGTTAGCAATCTTTATGATATAAAATTTAAATTCGTGGCTCATCTGAGTCACCCCCCATCCACACACAAAATTTTCAAATTTATTATTAATAATTATTATATATCATCTTTCAGTTATCATTTAAATTTTTTAATTATCATTTTTATTTAACACAATTATTTCAAATCATCTCAATATTGAATTACAATCTTTCCATCTGAGTTATACCTGTAAACATTTTTTATTATACATGATTCATACTATAAAATTTCTATACTTACAGTCCATTTAAAACGACATACACAAAACATATTCACACCACTACTTTCACCTCACCTCTGAAACATTTGACACAAATGTTAGTTTAAATCAAACAATTTATTATTTAATTACCAAATTTCCAAATCTCGTAAAAATAATTTAAATTCCTTAGACAATTTAATTTATTAACATTTAAATAATCAATCAAAATATTTAAAACATATCAAATTGTTTTAATTACATTAATTATTGAAAATACAAATTACCTAGCCATCAGAACAATTACAACTCTCTAATTACTGTTTTCAACATTAATTCTGTTTATTTATTTAAATTGCAAAATATTATCATTATTATCACTTACCTACATACATACATTGTTTACATAACATTTTACAATACCTACAATTGAATTCACTACATATTTATTTACAAATTATTCGTCATTATTATATATTCAATTTATCACACTTCATTTGGTAAAGCAGTCCATTCCAAAACCATTAATTACATGATTAAACATTCAATAAACATTCATTGTCTCTACCCCCAATCATCGTACAAAAATCTGGTTTTACGTTTACACAGTTCATTCTTTACTAAACACATTATATTATTTTTATTAATATAAAGATTATCCAAATTCTTATATTCTTCCACAATATCAACAGGATTATTCCCTGTTATTAAATTATGTAATTTATTATTATCGAGTACAGTCCAGTCGCCTTTAGTACGATCTGTCATAGTTAAGTCAATTACAGTTTCATTATCATTATTATCTGCTGCTGTATTCGCTTTGTCATAAAGTAAGTAGTCTATTACATCAATTGCTGTACTAACTATTTCACAAGGTAAGTACTTATTATTAATAACTCTTTCAATGTCTAATCTCTGCAATAATTCGTCATAATCTCTACTAACCTTAAATAACATTACCTTCTTGTCAACATATCTTTCATCATAACACCAATTCACACTTTTTCTATCATTCCGTACAAAGGGTATTAAATCATAAAAATGCCTACTAAAAATTAAATAATTATTAAGATATACTTCGCTTTCTTGTAAGGGACTCTTGCCCTTCAAAAACATTCGTAACCAGCTTGGTTTAACATAAAACTGGGGAAAATTTACCCTCTGCTCTATATTCACAAACTCTCTATGTAACTTATAAACACTCTCTCCTCTCTCTCTCACTGTTTCTATATTATTATGATCGCTAATTATTTTCACTGTATTATTTTTATATATCTCGTTTTCAACTATCTTACTACTATCGGGTGTTAATTTATTTTCGTAATTGTTTGTTATTTTATTATTACTCTGGTCGTCTGTTATTTCGTCACAATCATTCGTAACTGTGTTATTTTCTACCTCCTCCTTCCGCGTTCTACTCTCGTTTATTTCGTCTTGACTATTATTTATATTTATAATTATCTCACTTCTCATGCCCGCAATAGTTTTATTCATACTTTCTAACTTATTGTCTATTTCTCTTAATTTTTGGTATTGTTTGTCTATTTCTGTTTTCAATTCTATGTTACTAGCATTTATTTCTGATTTGATTTCAGTTTTCATTCCTGACATCATCTCCATTATTAACGCTAACTGATTAAATATATTTACATTATCGCTTATTTTTACGTCTACTGTCTCAATCGTTAATTCGTGTGTTGTATTGTCTACGCTCTCGTTAATATTTGTCGATACTAAATCGTCTTGCGTAACATTTAAAATTGACCCCTTCACATAAATTTGCACTCTCGCTTTTCTCTGCCATTTCGATCAGGTTGTAAATTAATTTATTTTAATTTTTAATTCACAACGTCCCTGTTAAATGGGCGCCAACTAAAGCAGATCATTGCTTTAGTAATTAAAATATTTAAAATTCGCCCCCGTTTCGGGCGTCGACTAAAGCTGAACGAGTTTAAAATAAATATTAAAAATCTAGAAATCTGTGTATACAACTGAAACTCTACTTGTGTAATGAAAAAATTTAAATTGGTATCACTTACCTTCTTAGCGAATTATCAGGGTGTCGTCTGATGTACTTAGGCAGAGAAAAACAACAGGTAATGCAATGACACACACGTATTTTACAAACATAAATAAAATGGTATTTTATTTATATAGCATGACAATTTTTCTGTTTACCTTCCGGTTTAGACTTACTAAAATACGCCTTATGGCTGAATTGTGAAACTACGTCAAATTATGATTTCTACTGTAGTTATGCTTTTTCTACCAATAACCCTCCGAACAATATTTGATTCACCTAGCCATGCTATCAAGATTTATTTATTACTGACTATATATATACTTACGACTAACTTATTTTCTACTCAAAAAACGACCCAGTATATGCTCACTCTCTCCCTCTCATACTGTAAAATTCCCCATAATTTAGATTTAGCGCTTTTTTATTGAATTTTCATCATTAATATTGGTGACTTGAAATTAATTAAAATTGAAATATTTTATCTGTTCAAACTGCTTAAATTAGGTACTCATCCCTTCATCCACGTGGTTATGCCATCACTGTTAACACTTGATTCTGCTGACACACTCCGAATATAAGTTTAGAATGTTATTATTTGTCGGTTACTTCTGTTCGATCACTATAACATGATTGACTGTTATTTTAAATCAAAATAGCAAGATTTACTGGTCGGCCGACCCTAACTAGCTCGAGCAATGTTTTATGTGACCTCGCGAGGTCTGGAGTTCTAAGTCGACTAACTTACGCTACTCTTAGCATCACTCCCGCCACAGTTCACCAGCTTGCGCTCTGATTCGTGGATAAAATCACATGACATTATGGTCATTAGTGAAATTACAGTTTACGCTCTTGGTAGCGAGTTTGGGTATTTTTGTTCTGTCCTGGGGCTCGCCACAAAGTTTGTGCTTTTTGCCAACGGAAAACGCAATCATCCGCGCACCGGTTCGCATTCCAACACCTCAAGGAGCAGTGCTTATTGCAGGGCTCTGACAAAATGTGAGTCTTGGTGCCCCGACAAAGTAAAACAAGGAATGTTAATTGTTCAAAACTGAGGCCCTGTTTGGGTAGACCTTATGTTACACTTATAATTGCAATAAAAAATAAAACCCCTCAAAATTGTCCCATTACAATACCCCCCCAATGAGAGGTTTTCTGTCGAAACAGAAAAACTCTCATTGCTAACCCTAAGAGGATCGGTGAGGATATGGAGCCAACAACCCCCCTTTAATTTCTTAACACATCATGGGTAAACTACCCCCTGGCTCGGCGACTATGGACGCATCTGAACGAGATCACTGGACTTCTCCGTAAGAGATCCCAACACCGAAAAATCGAACAGACACGCATCACAGCGTACCTTACCTTCTCTCATGCTACCCCAAAAATCCTCAAATCCCTGGCTTATATCATGCCAGATCCTCAACCGATATGTTCCCCCTTATATGCAAACTGGGTCGCCTTCAGCAATACTGGGCGCATACATGTACTTGTTAATTCCTACCTATCAAATTTTAAAAGTTTCAGTTAAATTAACATCAAAAATTTTTTTTTTTTTTTCAAAACAAAAAAATTTAAATTCAAAAATTTACATTTTATAAAATTTTGTTCTCAATAGGAAATTTATTTGAACTTATTTAAATTAATGAATAAACAAAATTGGTATCGCTTCCTTGCCAAAACTGGTTTAGTATAGAACACCACCCATCAGCTGACCAAAACTGGGTCAAGTCCAGATCCTTGACCTACATACGTTATGTACAAGTTACATCTGTGAATACATTAAACTCCTGTAAAATTCTGTCTTGCAACGCAAAAACATAATAAAATACAACATTTAAAATTAACAAAATATTATTATAATTAACAATTGGATTGACATTTAAATTATTCAAATAGACACTTTATAATTTTACATTTTCAAATTCTACTAAAATTTTCCCTGGTTTCAATCAAAATTTTACCTTTTTACTATGAACCTCTTTTCTTTGATAATCTCATCTCCATTACTTTGGGTGATTTAGTTATTTATACTAGCTTGAACAAATTGCAAATCATTCCTAAGTGATATTCTACAGCTGATCAGCTGACATCCCTAGCTAATTGTAAACACATTTCAAAATTGAGCAAATTGCATGAAATATATCTTTATCAATTCTTATATCTAACCTACTACAATAAAATAATACATTTAAAAATATAGAATGGATACATTATACTGAATGTATGAGCATCTAGTTATTTAAACGGAGAACACAAGCATTTTTATTAGATCAACATGAGAGTTAGCAATCTTTATGATATAAAATTTAAATTCGTGGCTCATCTGAGTCACCCCCCATCCACACACAAAATTTTCAAATTTATTATTAATAATTATTATATATCATCTTTCAGTTATCATTTAAATTTTTTAATTATCATTTTTATTTAACACAATTATTTCAAATCATCTCAATATTGAATTACAATCTTTCCATCTGAGTTATACCTGTAAACATTTTTTATTATACATGATTCATACTATAAAATTTCTATACTTACAGTCCATTTAAAACGACATACACAAAACATATTCACACCACTACTTTCACCTCACCTCTGAAACATTTGACACAAATGTTAGTTTAAATCAAACAATTTATTATTTAATTACCAAATTTCCAAATCTCGTAAAAATAATTTAAATTCCTTAGACAATTTAATTTATTAACATTTAAATAATCAATCAAAATATTTAAAACATATCAAATTGTTTTAATTACATTAATTATTGAAAATACAAATTACCTAGCCATCAAAACAATTACAACTCTCTAATTACTGTTTTCAACATTAATTCTGTTTATTTATTTAAATTGCAAAATATTATCATTATTATCACTTACCTACATACATACATTGTTTACATAACATTTTACAATACCTACAATTGAATTCACTACATATTTATTTACAAATTATTCGTCATTATTATATATTCAATTTATCACACTTCATTTGGTAAAGCAGTCCATTCCAAAACCATTAATTACATGATTAAACGTTCAATAAACATTCATTGTCTCTACCCCCAATCATCGTACAAAAATCTGGTTTTACGTTTACACAGTTCATTCTTTACTAAACACATTATATTATTTTTATTAATATAAAGATTATCCAAATTCTTATATTCTTCCACAATATCAACAGGATTATTCCCTGTTATTAAATTATGTAATTTATTATTATCGAGTACAGTCCAGTCGCCTTTAGTACGATCTGTCATAGTTAAGTCAATTACAGTTTCATTATCATTATTATCTGCTGCTGTATTCGCTTTGTCATAAAGTAAGTAGTCTATTACATCAATTGCTGTACTAACTATTTCACAAGGTAAGTACTTATTATTAATAACTCTTTCAATGTCTAATCTCTGCAATAATTCGTCATAATCTCTACTAACCTTAAATAACATTACCTTCTTGTCAACATATCTTTCATCATAACACCAATTCACACTTTTTCTATCATTCCGTACAAAGGGTATTAAATCATAAAAATGCCTACTAAAAATTAAATAATTATTAAGATATACTTCGCTTTCTTGTAAGGGACTCTTGCCCTTCAAAAACATTCGTAACCAGCTTGGTTTAACATAAAACTGGGGAAAATTTACCCTCTGCTCTATATTCACAAACTCTCTATGTAACTTATAAACACTCTCTCCTCTCTCTCTCACTGTTTCTATATTATTATGATCGCTAATTATTTTCACTGTATTATTTTTATATATCTCGTTTTCAACTATCTTACTACTATCGGGTGTTAATTTATTTTCGTAATTGTTTGTTATTTTATTATTACTCTGGTCGTCTGTTATTTCGTCACAATCATTCGTAACTGTGTTATTTTCTACCTCCTCCTTCCGCGTTCTACTCTCGTTTATTTCGTCTTGACTATTATTTATATTTATAATTATCTCACTTCTCATGCCCGCAATAGTTTTATTCATACTTTCTAACTTATTGTCTATTTCTCTTAATTTTTGGTATTGTTTGTCTATTTCTGTTTTCAATTCTATGTTACTAGCATTTATTTCTGATTTGATTTCAGTTTTCATTCCTGACATCATCTCCATTATTAACGCTAACTGATTAAATATATTTACATTATCGCTTATTTTTACGTCTACTGTCTCAATCGTTAATTCGTGTGTTGTATTGTCTACGCTCTCGTTAATATTTGTCGATACTAAATCGTCTTGCGTAACATTTAAAATTGACCCCTCCACAATATCTTCACATAAATTTGCACTCTCGCTTTTCTCTGCCATTTCGATCAGGTTGTAAATTAATTTATTTTAATTTTTAATTCACAACGTCCCTGTTAAATGGGCGCCAACTAAAGCAGATCATTGCTTTAGTAATTAAAATATTTAAAATTCGCCCCCGTTTCGGGCGTCGACTAAAGCTGAACGAGTTTAAAATAAATATTAAAAATCTAGAAATCTGTGTATACAACTGAAACTCTACTTGTGTAATGAAAAAATTTAAATTGGTATCACTTACCTTCTTAGCGAATTATCAGGGTGTCGTCTGATGTACTTAGGCAGAGAAAAACAACAGGTAATGCAATGACACACACGTATTTTACAAACATAAATAAAATGGTATTTTATTTATATAGCATGACAATTTTTCTGTTTACCTTCCGGTTTAGACTTACTAAAATACGCCTTATGGCTGAATTGTGAAACTACGTCAAATTATGATTTCTACTGTAGTTATGCTTTTTCTACCAATAACCCTCCGAACAATATTTGATTCACCTAGCCATGCTATCAAGATTTATTTATTACTGACTATATATATACTTACGACTAACTTATTTTCTACTCAAAAAACGACCCAGTATATGCTCACTCTCTCCCTCTCATACTGTAAAATTCCCCATAATTTAGATTTAGCGCTTTTTTATTGAATTTTCATCATTAATATTGGTGACTTGAAATTAATTAAAATTGAAATATTTTATCTGTTCAAACTGCTTAAATTAGGTACTCATCCCTTCATCCACGTGGTTATGCCATCACTGTTAACACTTGATTCTGCTGACACACTCCGAATATAAGTTTAGAATGTTATTATTTGTCGGTTACTTCTGTTCGATCACTATAACATGATTGACTGTTATTTTAAATCAAAATAGCAAGATTTACTGGTCGGCCGACCCTAACTAGCTCGAGCAATGTTTTATGTGACCTCGCGAGGTCTGGAGTTCTAAGTCGACTAACTTACGCTACTCTTAGCATCACTCCCGCCACAGTTCACCAGCTTGCGCTCTGATTCGTGGATAAAATCACATGACATTATGGTCATTAGTGAAATTACAGTTTACGCTCTTGGTAGCGAGTTTGGGTATTTTTGTTCTGTCCTGGGGCTCGCCACAAAGTTTGTGCTTTTTGCCAACGGAAAACGCAATCATCCGCGCACCGGTTCGCATTCCAACACCTCAAGGAGCAGTGCTTATTGCAGGGCTCTGACAAAATGTGAGTCTTGGTGCCCCGACAAAGTAAAACAAGGAATGTTAATTGTTCAAAACTGAGGCCCTGTTTGGGTAGACCTTATGTTACACTTATAATTGCAATAAAAAATAAAACCCCTCAAAATTGTCCCATTACAATACCCCCCCCCAATGAGAGGTTTTCTGTCGAAACAGAAAAACTCTCATTGCTAACCCTAAGAGGATCGGTGAGGATATGGAGCCAACAACCCCCCTTTAATTTCTTAACACATCATGGGTAAACTACCCCCCTGGCTCGGCGACTATGGACGCATCTGAACGAGATCACTGGACTTCTCCGTAAGAGATCCCAACACCGAAAAATCGAACAGACACGCATCACAGCGTACCTTACCTTCTCTCATGCTACCCCAAAAATCCTCAAATCCCTGGCTTATATCATGCCAGATCCTCAACCGATATGTTCCCCCTTATATGCAAACTGGGTCGCCTTCAGCAATACTGGGCGCATACATGTACTTGTTAATTCCTACCTATCAAATTTTAAAAGTTTCAGTTAAATTAACATCAAAAATTTACATTTTATAAAATTTTGTTCTCAATAGGAAATTTATTTGAACTTATTTAAATTAATGGATAAACAAAATTGGTATCGCTTCCTTGCCAAAACTGGTTTAGTATAGAACACCACCCATCAGCTGACCAAAACTGGGTCAAGTCCAGATCCTTGACCTACATACGTTATGTACAAGTTACATCTGTGAATACATTAAACTCCTGTAAAATTCTGTCTTGCAACGCAAAAACATAATAAAATACAACATTTAAAATTAACAAAATATTATTATAATTAACAATTGGATTGACATTTAAATTATTCAAATAGACACTTTATAATTTTACATTTTCAAATTCTACTAAAATTTTCCCTGGTTTCAATCAAAATTTTACCTTTTTACTATGAACCTCTTTTCTTTGATAATCTCATCTCCATTACTTTGGGTGATTTAGTTATTTATACTAGCTTGAACAAATTGCAAATCATTCCTAAGTGATATTCTACAGCTGATCAGCTGACATCCCTAGCTAATTGTAAACACATTTCAAAATTGAGCAAATTGCATGAAATATATCTTTATCAATTCTTATATCTAAGCTACTACAATAAAATAATACATTTAAAAATATAGAATGGATACATTATACTGAATGTATGAGCATCTAGTTATTTAAACGGAGAACACAAGCATTTTTATTAGATCAACATGAGAGTTAGCAATCTTTATGATATAAAATTTAAATTCGTGGCTCATCTGAGTCACCCCCCATCCACACACAAAATTTTCAAATTTATTATTAATAATTATTATATATCATCTTTCAGTTATCATTTAAATTTTTTAATTATCATTTTTATTTAACACAATTATTTCAAATCATCTCAATATTGAATTACAATCTTTCCATCTGAGTTATACCTGTAAACATTTTTTATTATACATGATTCATACTATAAAATTTCTATACTTACAGTCCATTTAAAACGACATACACAAAACATATTCACACCACTACTTTCACCTCACCTCTGAAACATTTGACACAAATGTTAGTTTAAATCAAACAATTTATTATTTAATTACCAAATTTCCAAATCTCGTAAAAATAATTTAAATTCCTTAGACAATTTAATTTATTAACATTTAAATAATCAATCAAAATATTTAAAACATATCAAATTGTTTTAATTACATTAATTATTGAAAATACAAATTACCTAGCCATCAAAACAATTACAACTCTCTAATTACTGTTTTCAACATTAATTCTGTTTATTTATTTAAATTGCAAAATATTATCATTATTATCACTTACCTACATACATACATTGTTTACATAACATTTTACAATACCTACAATTGAATTCACTACATATTTATTTACAAATTATTCGTCATTATTATATATTCAATTTATCACACTTCATTTGGTAAAGCAGTCCATTCCAAAACCATTAATTACATGATTAAACGTTCAATAAACATTCATTGTCTCTACCCCCAATCATCGTACAAAAATCTGGTTTTACGTTTACACAGTTCATTCTTTACTAAACACATTATATTATTTTTATTAATATAAAGATTATCCAAATTCTTATATTCTTCCACAATATCAACAGGATTATTCCCTGTTATTAAATTATGTAATTTATTATTATCGAGTACAGTCCAGTCGCCTTTAGTACGATCTGTCATAGTTAAGTCAATTACAGTTTCATTATCATTATTATCTGCTGCTGTATTCGCTTTGTCATAAAGTAAGTAGTCTATTACATCAATTGCTGTACTAACTATTTCACAAGGTAAGTACTTATTATTAATAACTCTTTCAATGTCTAATCTCTGCAATAATTCGTCATAATCTCTACTAACCTTAAATAACATTACCTTCTTGTCAACATATCTTTCATCATAACACCAATTCACACTTTTTCTATCATTCCGTACAAAGGGTATTAAATCATAAAAATGCCTACTAAAAATTAAATAATTATTAAGATATACTTCGCTTTCTTGTAAGGGACTCTTGCCCTTCAAAAATATTCGTAACCAGCTTGGTTTAACATAAAACTGGGGAAAATTTACCCTCTGCCCTATATTCACAAACTCTCTATGTAACTTATAAACACTCTCTCCTCTCTCTCTCACTGTTTCTATATTATTATGATCGCTAATTATTTTCACTGTATTATTTTTATATATCTCGTTTTCAACTATCTTACTACTATCGGGTGTTAATTTATTTTCGTAATTGTTTGTTATTTTATTATTACTCTGGTCGTCTGTTATTTCGTCACAATCATTCGTAACTGTGTTATTTTCTACCTCCTCCTTCCGCGTTCTACTCTCGTTTATTTCGTCTTGACTATTATTTATATTTATAATTATCTCACTTCTCATGCCCGCAATAGTTTTATTCATACTTTCTAACTTATTGTCTATTTCTCTTAATTTTTGGTATTGTTTGTCTATTTCTGTTTTCAATTCTATGTTACTAGCATTTATTTCTGATTTGATTTCAGTTTTCATTCCTGACATCATCTCCATTATTAACGCTAACTGATTAAATATATTTACATTATCGCTTATTTTTACGTCTACTGTCTCAATCGTTAATTCGTGTGTTGTATTGTCTACGCTCTCGTTAATATTTGTCGATACTAAATCGTCTTGCGTAACATTTAAAATTGACCCCTCCACAATATCTTCACATAAATTTGCACTCTCGCTTTTCTCTGCCATTTCGATCAGGTTGTAAATTAATTTATTTTAATTTTTAATTCACAACGTCCCTGTTAAATGGGCGCCAACTAAAGCAGATCATTGCTTTAGTAATTAAAATATTTAAAATTCGCCCCCGTTTCGGGCGTCGACTAAAGCTGAACGAGTTTAAAATAAATATTAAAAATCTAGAAATCTGTGTATACAACTGAAACTCTACTTGTGTAATGAAAAAATTTAAATTGGTATCACTTACCTTCTTAGCGAATTATCAGGGTGTCGTCTGATGTACTTAGGCAGAGAAAAACAACAGGTAATGCAATGACACACACGTATTTTACAAACATAAATAAAATGGTATTTTATTTATATAGCATGACAATTTTTCTGTTTACCTTCCGGTTTAGACTTACTAAAATACGCCTTATGGCTGAATTGTGAAACTACGTCAAATTATGATTTCTACTGTAGTTATGCTTTTTCTACCAATAACCCTCCGAACAATATTTGATTCACCTAGCCATGCTATCAAGATTTATTTATTACTGACTATATATATACTTACGACTAACTTATTTTCTACTCAAAAAACGACCCAGTATATGCTCACTCTCTCCCTCTCATACTGTAAAATTCCCCATAATTTAGATTTAGCGCTTTTTTATTGAATTTTCATCATTAATATTGGTGACTTGAAATTAATTAAAATTGAAATATTTTATCTGTTCAAACTGCTTAAATTAGGTACTCATCCCTTCATCCACGTGGTTATGCCATCACTGTTAACACTTGATTCTGCTGACACACTCCGAATATAAGTTTAGAATGTTATTATTTGTCGGTTACTTCTGTTCGATCACTATAACATGATTGACTGTTATTTTAAATCAAAATAGCAAGATTTACTGGTCGGCCGACCCTAACTAGCTCGAGCAATGTTTTATGTGACCTCGCGAGGTCTGGAGTTCTAAGTCGACTAACTTACGCTACTCTTAGCATCACTCCCGCCACAGTTCACCAGCTTGCGCTCTGATTCGTGGATAAAATCACATGACATTATGGTCATTAGTGAAATTACAGTTTACGCTCTTGGTAGCGAGTTTGGGTATTTTTGTTCTGTCCTGGGGCTCGCCACAAAGTTTGTGCTTTTTGCCAACGGAAAACGCAATCATCCGCGCACCGGTTCGCATTCCAACACCTCAAGGAGCAGTGCTTATTGCAGGGCTCTGACAAAATGTGAGTCTTGGTGCCCCGACAAAGTAAAACAAGGAATGTTAATTGTTCAAAACTGAGGCCCTGTTTGGGTAGACCTTATGTTACACTTATAATTGCAATAAAAAATAAAACCCCTCAAAATTGTCCCATTACAATACCCCCCCCAATGAGAGGTTTTCTGTCGAAACAGAAAAACTCTCATTGCTAACCCTAAGAGGATCGGTGAGGATATGGAGCCAACAACCCCCCTTTAATTTCTTAACACATCATGGGTAAACTACCCCCCTGGCTCGGCGACTATGGACGCATCTGAACGAGATCACTGGACTTCTCCGTAAGAGATCCCAACACCGAAAAATCGAACAGACACGCATCACAGCGTACCTTACCTTCTCTCATGCTACCCCAAAAATCCTCAAATCCCTGGCTTATATCATGCCAGATCCTCAACCGATATGTTCCCCCTTATATGCAAACTGGGTCGCCTTCAGCAATACTGGGCGCATACATGTACTTGTTAATTCCTACCTATCAAATTTTAAAAGTTTCAGTTAAATTAACATCAAAAATTTTTTTTTTTTTTTCAAAACAAAAAAATTTAAATTCAAAAATTTACATTTTATAAAATTTTGTTCTCAATAGGAAATTTATTTGAACTTATTTAAATTAATGAATAAACAAAATTGGTATCGCTTCCTTGCCAAAACTGGTTTAGTATAGAACACCACCCATCAGCTGACCAAAACTGGGTCAAGTCCAGATCCTTGACCTACATACGTTATGTACAAGTTACATCTGTGAATACATTAAACTCCTGTAAAATTCTGTCTTGCAACGCAAAAACATAATAAAATACAACATTTAAAATTAACAAAATATTATTATAATTAACAATTGGATTGACATTTAAATTATTCAAATAGACACTTTATAATTTTACATTTTCAAATTCTACTAAAATTTTCCCTGGTTTCAATCAAAATTTTACCTTTTTACTATGAACCTCTTTTCTTTGATAATCTCATCTCCATTACTTTGGGTGATTTAGTTATTTATACTAGCTTGAACAAATTGCAAATCATTCCTAAGTGATATTCTACAGCTGATCAGCTGACATCCCTAGCTAATTGTAAACACATTTCAAAATTGAGCAAATTGCATGAAATATATCTTTATCAATTCTTATATCTAACCTACTACAATAAAATAATACATTTAAAAATATAGAATGGATACATTATACTGAATGTATGAGCATCTAGTTATTTAAACGGAGAACACAAGCATTTTTATTAGATCAACATGAGAGTTAGCAATCTTTATGATATAAAATTTAAATTCGTGGCTCATCTGAGTCACCCCCCATCCACACACAAAATTTTCAAATTTATTATTAATAATTATTATATATCATCTTTCAGTTATCATTTAAATTGTTTAATTATCATTTTTATTTAACACAATTATTTCAAATCATCTCAATATTGAATTACAATCTTTCCATCTGAGTTATACCTGTAAACATTTTTTATTATACATGATTCATACTATAAAATTTCTATACTTACAGTCCATTTAAAACGACATACACAAAACATATTCACACCACTACTTTCACCTCACCTCTGAAACATTTGACACAAATGTTAGTTTAAATCAAACAATTTATTATTTAATTACCAAATTTCCAAATCTCGTAAAAATAATTTAAATTCCTTAGACAATTTAATTTATTAACATTTAAATAATCAATCAAAATATTTAAAACATATCAAATTGTTTTAATTACATTAATTATTGAAAATACAAATTACCTAGCCATCAAAACAATTACAACTCTCTAATTACTGTTTTCAACATTAATTCTGTTTATTTATTTAAATTGCAAAATATTATCATTATTATCACTTACCTACATACATACATTGTTTACATAACATTTTACAATACCTACAATTGAATTCACTACATATTTATTTACAAATTATTCGTCATTATTATATATTCAATTTATCACACTACATTTGGTAAAGCAGTCCATTCCAAAACCATTAATTACATGATTAAACGTTCAATAAACATTCATTGTCTCTACCCCCAATCATCGTACAAAAATCTGGTTTTACGTTTACACAGTTCATTCTTTACTAAACACATTATATTATTTTTATTAATATAAAGATTATCCAAATTCTTATATTCTTCCACAATATCAACAGGATTATTCCCTGTTATTAAATTATGTAATTTATTATTATCGAGTACAGTCCAGTCGCCTTTAGTACAATCTGTCATAGTTAAGTCAATTACAGTTTCATTATCATTATTATCTGCTGCTGTATTCGCTTTGTCATAAAGTAAGTAGTCTATTACATCAATTGCTGTACTAACTATTTCACAAGGTAAGTACTTATTATTAATAACTCTTTCAATGTCTAATCTCTGCAATAATTCGTCATAATCTCTACTAACCTTAAATAACATTACCTTCTTGTCAACATATCTTTCATCATAACACCAATTCACACTTTTTCTATCATTCCGTACAAAGGGTATTAAATCATAAAAATGCCTACTAAAAATTAAATAATTATTAAGATATACTTCGCTTTCTTGTAAGGGACTCTTGCCCTTCAAAAACATTCGTAACCAGCTTGGTTTAACATAAAACTGGGGAAAATTTACCCTCTGCCCTATATTCACAAACTCTCTATGTAACTTATAAACACTCTCTCCTCTCTCTCTCACTGTTTCTATATTATTATGATCGCTAATTATTTTCACTGTATTATTTTTATATATCTCGTTTTCAACTATCTTACTACTATCGGGTGTTAATTTATTTTCGTAATTGTTTGTTATTTTATTATTACTCTGGTCGTCTGTTATTTCGTCACAATCATTCGTAACTGTGTTATTTTCTACCTCCTCCTTCCGCGTTCTACTCTCGTTTATTTCGTCTTGACTATTATTTATATTTATAATTATCTCACTTCTCATGCCCGCAATAGTTTTATTCATACTTTCTAACTTATTGTCTATTTCTCTTAATTTTTGGTATTGTTTGTCTATTTCTGTTTTCAATTCTATGTTACTAGCATTTATTTCTGATTTGATTTCAGTTTTCATTCCTGACATCATCTCCATTATTAACGCTAACTGATTAAATATATTTACATTATCGCTTATTTTTACGTCTACTGTCTCAATCGTTAATTCGTGTGTTGTATTGTCTACGCTCTCGTTAATATTTGTCGATACTAAATCGTCTTGCGTAACATTTAAAATTGACCCCTCCACAATATCTTCACATAAATTTGCACTCTCGCTTTTCTCTGCCATTTCGATCAGGTTGTAAATTAATTTATTTTAATTTTTAATTCACAACGTCCCTGTTAAATGGGCGCCAACTAAAGCAGATCATTGCTTTAGTAATTAAAATATTTAAAATTCGCCCCCGTTTCGGGCGTCGACTAAAGCTGAACGAGTTTAAAATAAATATTAAAAATCTAGAAATCTGTGTATACAACTGAAACTCTACTTGTGTAATGAAAAAATTTAAATTGGTATCACTTACCTTCTTAGCGAATTATCAGGGTGTCGTCTGATGTACTTAGGCAGAGAAAAACAACAGGTAATGCAATGACACACACGTATTTTACAAACATAAATAAAATGGTATTTTATTTATATAGCATGACAGTTTTTCTGTTTACCTTCCGGTTTAGACTTACTAAAATACGCCTTATGGCTGAATTGTGAAACTACGTCAAATTATGATTTCTACTGTAGTTATGCTTTTTCTACCAATAACCCTCCGAACAATATTTGATTCACCTAGCCATGCTATCAAGATTTATTTATTACTGACTATATATATACTTACGACTAACTTATTTTCTACTCAAAAAACGACCCAGTATATGCTCACTCTCTCCCTCTCATACTGTAAAATTCCCCATAATTTAGATTTAGCGCTTTTTTATTGAATTTTCATCATTAATATTGGTGACTTGAAATTAATTAAAATTGAAATATTTTATCTGTTCAAACTGCTTAAATTAGGTACTCATCCCTTCATCCACGTGGTTATGCCATCACTGTTAACACTTGATTCTGCTGACACACTCCGAATATAAGTTTAGAATGTTATTATTTGTCGGTTACTTCTGTTCGATCACTATAACATGATTGACTGTTATTTTAAATCAAAATAGCAAGATTTACTGGTCGGCCGACCCTAACTAGCTCGAGCAATGTTTTATGTGACCTCGCGAGGTCTGGAGTTCTAAGTCGACTAACTTACGCTACTCTTAGCATCACTCCCGCCACAGTTCACCAGCTTGCGCTCTGATTCGTGGATAAAATCACATGACATTATGGTCATTAGTGAAATTACAGTTTACGCTCTTGGTAGCGAGTTTGGGTATTTTTGTTCTGTCCTGGGGCTCGCCACAAAGTTTGTGCTTTTTGCCAACGGAAAACGCAATCATCCGCGCACCGGTTCGCATTCCAACACCTCAAGGAGCAGTGCTTATTGCAGGGCTCTGACAAAATGTGAGTCTTGGTGCCCCGACAAAGTAAAACAAGGAATGTTAATTGTTCAAAACTGAGGCCTTGTTTGGGTAGACCTTATGTTACACTTATAATTGCAATAAAAAATAAAACCCCTCAAAATTGTCCCATTACAATACCCCCCCAATGAGAGGTTTTCTGTCGAAACAGAAAAACTCTCATTGCTAACCCTAAGAGGATCGGTGAGGATATGGAGCCAACAACCCCCCTTTAATTTCTTAACACATCATGGGTAAACTACCCCCCTGGCTCGGCGACTATGGACGCATCTGAACGAGATCACTGGACTTCTCCGTAAGAGATCCCAACACCGAAAAATCGAACAGACACGCATCACAGCGTACCTTACCTTCTCTCATGCTACCCCAAAAATCCTCAAATCCCTGGCTTATATCATGCCAGATCCTCAACCGATATGTTCCCCCTTATATGCAAACTGGGTCGCCTTCAGCAATACTGGGCGCATACATGTACTTGTTAATTCCTACCTATCAAATTTTAAAAGTTTCAGTTAAATTAACATCAAAAATTTTTTTTTTTTTCAAAACAAAAAAATTTAAATTCAAAAATTTACATTTTATAAAATTTTGTTCTCAATAGGAAATTTATTTGAACTTATTTAAATTAATGAATAAACAAAATTGGTATCGCTTCCTTGCCAAAACTGGTTTAGTATAGAACACCACCCATCAGCTGACCAAAACTGGGTCAAGTCCAGATCCTTGACCTACATACGTTATGTACAAGTTACATCTGTGAATACATTAAACTCCTGTAAAATTCTGTCTTGCAACGCAAAAACATAATAAAATACAACATTTAAAATTAACAAAATATTATTATAATTAACAATTGGATTGACATTTAAATTATTCAAATAGACACTTTATAATTTTACATTTTCAAATTCTACTAAAATTTTCCCTGGTTTCAATCAAAATTTTACCTTTTTACTATGAACCTCTTTTCTTTGATAATCTCATCTCCATTACTTTGGGTGATTTAGTTATTTATACTAGCTTGAACAAATTGCAAATCATTCCTAAGTGATATTCTACAGCTGATCAGCTGACATCCCTAGCTAATTGTAAACACATTTCAAAATTGAGCAAATTGCATGAAATATATCTTTATCAATTCTTATATCTAACCTACTACAATAAAATAATACATTTAAAAATATAGAATGGATACATTATACTGAATGTATGAGCATCTAGTTATTTAAACGGAGAACACAAGCATTTTTATTAGATCAACATGAGAGTTAGCAATCTTTATGATATAAAATTTAAATTCGTGGCTCATCTGAGTCACCCCCCATCCACACACAAAATTTTCAAATTTATTATTAATAATTATTATATATCATCTTTCAGTTATCATTTAAATTGTTTAATTATCATTTTTATTTAACACAATTATTTCAAATCATCTCAATATTGAATTACAATCTTTCCATCTGAGTTATACCTGTAAACATTTTTTATTATACATGATTCATACTATAAAATTTCTATACTTACAGTCCATTTAAAACGACATACACAAAACATATTCACACCACTACTTTCACCTCACCTCTGAAACATTTGACACAAATGTTAGTTTAAATCAAACAATTTATTATTTAATTACCAAATTTCCAAATCTCGTAAAAATAATTTAAATTCCTTAGACAATTTAATTTATTAACATTTAAATAATCAATCAAAATATTTAAAACATATCAAATTGTTTTAATTACATTAATTATTGAAAATACAAATTACCTAGCCATCAAAACAATTACAACTCTCTAATTACTGTTTTCAACATTAATTCTGTTTATTTATTTAAATTGCAAAATATTATCATTATTATCACTTACCTACATACATACATTGTTTACATAACATTTTACAATACCTACAATTGAATTCACTACATATTTATTTACAAATTATTCGTCATTATTATATATTCAATTTATCACACTTCATTTGGTAAAGCAGTCCATTCCAAAACCATTAATTACATGATTAAACGTTCAATAAACATTCATTGTCTCTACCCCCAATCATCGTACAAAAATCTGGTTTTACGTTTACACAGTTCATTCTTTACTAAACACATTATATTATTTTTATTAATATAAAGATTATCCAAATTCTTATATTCTTCCACAATATCAACAGGATTATTCCCTGTTATTAAATTATGTAATTTATTATTATCGAGTACAGTCCAGTCGCCTTTAGTACGATCTGTCATAGTTAAGTCAATTACAGTTTCATTATCATTATTATCTGCTGCTGTATTCGCTTTGTCATAAAGTAAGTAGTCTATTACATCAATTGCTGTACTAACTATTTCACAAGGTAAGTACTTATTATTAATAACTCTTTCAATGTCTAATCTCTGCAATAATTCGTCATAATCTCTACTAACCTTAAATAACATTACCTTCTTGTCAACATATCTTTCATCATAACACCAATTCACACTTTTTCTATCATTCCGTACAAAGGGTATTAAATCATAAAAATGCCTACTAAAAATTAAATAATTATTAAGATATACTTCGCTTTCTTGTAAGGGACTCTTGCCCTTCAAAAATATTCGTAACCAGCTTGGTTTAACATAAAACTGGGGAAAATTTACCCTCTGCCCTATATTCACAAACTCTCTATGTAACTTATAAACACTCTCTCCTCTCTCTCTCACTGTTTCTATATTATTATGATCGCTAATTATTTTCACTGTATTATTTTTATATATCTCGTTTTCAACTATCTTACTACTATCGGGTGTTAATTTATTTTCGTAATTGTTTGTTATTTTATTATTACTCTGGTCGTCTGTTATTTCGTCACAATCATTCGTAACTGTGTTATTTTCTACCTCCTCCTTCCGCGTTCTACTCTCGTTTATTTCGTCTTGACTATTATTTATATTTATAATTATCTCACTTCTCATGCCCGCAATAGTTTTATTCATACTTTCTAACTTATTGTCTATTTCTCTTAATTTTTGGTATTGTTTGTCTATTTCTGTTTTCAATTCTATGTTACTAGCATTTATTTCTGATTTGATTTCAGTTTTCATTCCTGACATCATCTCCATTATTAACGCTAACTGATTAAATATATTTACATTATCGCTTATTTTTACGTCTACTGTCTCAATCGTTAATTCGTGTGTTGTATTGTCTACGCTCTCGTTAATATTTGTCGATACTAAATCGTCTTGCGTAACATTTAAAATTGACCCCTCCACAATATCTTCACATAAATTTGCACTCTCGCTTTTCTCTGCCATTTCGATCAGGTTGTAAATTAATTTATTTTAATTTTTAATTCACAACGTCCCTGTTAAATGGGCGCCAACTAAAGCAGATCATTGCTTTAGTAATTAAAATATTTAAAATTCGCCCCCGTTTCGGGCGTCGACTAAAGCTGAACGAGTTTAAAATAAATATTAAAAATCTAGAAATCTGTGTATACAACTGAAACTCTACTTGTGTAATGAAAAAATTTAAATTGGTATCACTTACCTTCTTAGCGAATTATCAGGGTGTCGTCTGATGTACTTAGGCAGAGAAAAACAACAGGTAATGCAATGACACACACGTATTTTACAAACATAAATAAAATGGTATTTTATTTATATAGCATGACAATTTTTCTGTTTACCTTCCGGTTTAGACTTACTAAAATACGCCTTATGGCTGAATTGTGAAACTACGTCAAATTATGATTTCTACTGTAGTTATGCTTTTTCTACCAATAACCCTCCGAACAATATTTGATTCACCTAGCCATGCTATCAAGATTTATTTATTACTGACTATATATATACTTACGACTAACTTATTTTCTACTCAAAAAACGACCCAGTATATGCTCACTCTCTCCCTCTCATACTGTAAAATTCCCCATAATTTAGATTTAGCGCTTTTTTATTGAATTTTCATCATTAATATTGGTGACTTGAAATTAATTAAAATTGAAATATTTTATCTGTTCAAACTGCTTAAATTAGGTACTCATCCCTTCATCCACGTGGTTATGCCATCACTGTTAACACTTGATTCTGCTGACACACTCCGAATATAAGTTTAGAATGTTATTATTTGTCGGTTACTTCTGTTCGATCACTATAACATGATTGACTGTTATTTTAAATCAAAATAGCAAGATTTACTGGTCGGCCGACCCTAACTAGCTCGAGCAATGTTTTATGTGACCTCGCGAGGTCTGGAGTTCTAAGTCGACTAACTTACGCTACTCTTAGCATCACTCCCGCCACAGTTCACCAGCTTGCGCTCTGATTCGTGGATAAAATCACATGACATTATGGTCATTAGTGAAATTACAGTTTACGCTCTTGGTAGCGAGTTTGGGTATTTTTGTTCTGTCCTGGGGCTCGCCACAAAGTTTGTGCTTTTTGCCAACGGAAAACGCAATCATCCGCGCACCGGTTCGCATTCCAACACCTCAAGGAGCAGTGCTTATTGCAGGGCTCTGACAAAATGTGAGTCTTGGTGCCCCGACAAAGTAAAACAAGGAATGTTAATTGTTCAAAACTGAGGCCCTGTTTGGGTAGACCTTATGTTACACTTATAATTGCAATAAAAAATAAAACCCCTCAAAATTGTCCCATTACAATACCCCCCCCCAATGAGAGGTTTTCTGTCGAAACAGAAAAACTCTCATTGCTAACCCTAAGAGGATCGGTGAGGATATGGAGCCAACAACCCCCCTTTAATTTCTTAACACATCATGGGTAAACTACCCCCCTGGCTCGGCGACTATGGACGCATCTGAACGAGATCACTGGACTTCTCCGTAAGAGATCCCAACACCGAAAAATCGAACAGACACGCATCACAGCGTACCTTACCTTCTCTCATGCTACCCCAAAAATCCTCAAATCCCTGGCTTATATCATGCCAGATCCTCAACCGATATGTTCCCCCTTATATGCAAACTGGGTCGCCTTCAGCAATACTGGGCGCATACATGTACTTGTTAATTCCTACCTATCAAATTTTAAAAGTTTCAGTTAAATTAACATCAAAAATTTTTTTTTTTTTTTCAAAACAAAAAAATTTAAATTCAAAAATTTACATTTTATAAAATTTTGTTCTCAATAGGAAATTTATTTGAACTTATTTAAATTAATGAATAAACAAAATTGGTATCGCTTCCTTGCCAAAACTGGTTTAGTATAGAACACCACCCATCAGCTGACCAAAACTGGGTCAAGTCCAGATCCTTGACCTACATACGTTATGTACAAGTTACATCTGTGAATACATTAAACTCCTGTAAAATTCTGTCTTGCAACGCAAAAACATAATAAAATACAACATTTAAAATTAACAAAATATTATTATAATTAACAATTGGATTGACATTTAAATTATTCAAATAGACACTTTATAATTTTACATTTTCAAATTCTACTAAAATTTTCCCTGGTTTCAATCAAAATTTTACCTTTTTACTATGAACCTCTTTTCTTTGATAATCTCATCTCCATTACTTTGGGTGATTTAGTTATTTATACTAGCTTGAACAAATTGCAAATCATTCCTAAGTGATATTCTACAGCTGATCAGCTGACATCCCTAGCTAATTGTAAACACATTTCAAAATTGAGCAAATTGCATGAAATATATCTTTATCAATTCTTATATCTAACCTACTACAATAAAATAATACATTTAAAAATATAGAATGGATACATTATACTGAATGTATGAGCATCTAGTTATTTAAACGGAGAACACAAGCATTTTTATTAGATCAACATGAGAGTTAGCAATCTTTATGATATAAAATTTAAATTCGTGGCTCATCTGAGTCACCCCCCATCCACACACAAAATTTTCAAATTTATTATTAATAATTATTATATATCATCTTTCAGTTATCATTTAAATTGTTTAATTATCATTTTTATTTAACACAATTATTTCAAATCATCTCAATATTGAATTACAATCTTTCCATCTGAGTTATACCTGTAAACATTTTTTATTATACATGATTCATACTATAAAATTTCTATACTTACAGTCCATTTAAAACGACATACACAAAACATATTCACACCACTACTTTCACCTCACCTCTGAAACATTTGACACAAATGTTAGTTTAAATCAAACAATTTATTATTTAATTACCAAATTTCCAAATCTCGTAAAAATAATTTAAATTCCTTAGACAATTTAATTTATTAACATTTAAATAATCAATCAAAATATTTAAAACATATCAAATTGTTTTAATTACATTAATTATTGAAAATACAAATTACCTAGCCATCAAAACAATTACAACTCTCTAATTACTGTTTTCAACATTAATTCTGTTTATTTATTTAAATTGCAAAATATTATCATTATTATCACTTACCTACATACATACATTGTTTACATAACATTTTACAATACCTACAATTGAATTCACTACATATTTATTTACAAATTATTCGTCATTATTATATATTCAATTTATCACACTTCATTTGGTAAAGCAGTCCATTCCAAAACCATTAATTACATGATTAAACGTTCAATAAACATTCATTGTCTCTACCCCCAATCATCGTACAAAAATCTGGTTTTACGTTTACACAGTTCATTCTTTACTAAACACATTATATTATTTTTATTAATATAAAGATTATCCAAATTCTTATATTCTTCCACAATATCAACAGGATTATTCCCTGTTATTAAATTATGTAATTTATTATTATCGAGTACAGTCCAGTCGCCTTTAGTACGATCTGTCATAGTTAAGTCAATTACAGTTTCATTATCATTATTATCTGCTGCTGTATTCGCTTTGTCATAAAGTAAGTAGTCTATTACATCAATTGCTGTACTAACTATTTCACAAGGTAAGTACTTATTATTAATAACTCTTTCAATGTCTAATCTCTGCAATAATTCGTCATAATCTCTACTAACCTTAAATAACATTACCTTCTTGTCAACATATCTTTCATCATAACACCAATTCACACTTTTTCTATCATTCCGTACAAAGGGTATTAAATCATAAAAATGCCTACTAAAAATTAAATAATTATTAAGATATACTTCGCTTTCTTGTAAGGGACTCTTGCCCTTCAAAAACATTCGTAACCAGCTTGGTTTAACATAAAACTGGGGAAAATTTACCCTCTGCCCTATATTCACAAACTCTCTATGTAACTTATAAACACTCTCTCCTCTCTCTCTCACTGTTTCTATATTATTATGATCGCTAATTATTTTCACTGTATTATTTTTATATATCTCGTTTTCAACTATCTTACTACTATCGGGTGTTAATTTATTTTCGTAATTGTTTGTTATTTTATTATTACTCTGGTCGTCTGTTATTTCGTCACAATCATTCGTAACTGTGTTATTTTCTACCTCCTCCTTCCGCGTTCTACTCTCGTTTATTTCGTCTTGACTATTATTTATATTTATAATTATCTCACTTCTCATGCCCGCAATAGTTTTATTCATACTTTCTAACTTATTGTCTATTTCTCTTAATTTTTGGTATTGTTTGTCTATTTCTGTTTTCAATTCTATGTTACTAGCATTTATTTCTGATTTGATTTCAGTTTTCATTCCTGACATCATCTCCATTATTAACGCTAACTGATTAAATATATTTACATTATCGCTTATTTTTACGTCTACTGTCTCAATCGTTAATTCGTGTTGTTGTATTGTCTACGCTCTCGTTAATATTTGTCGATACTAAATCGTCTTGCGTAACATTTAAAATTGACCCCTCCACAATATCTTCACATAAATTTGCACTCTCGCTTTTCTCTGCCATTTCGATCAGGTTGTAAATTAATTTATTTTAATTTTTAATTCACAACGTCCTGTTAAATGGGCGCCAACTAAAGCAGATCATTGCTTTAGTAGATTAAAATATTTAAAATTCGCCCCCGTTTCGGGCGTCGACTAAAGCTGAACGAGTTTAAAATAAATATTAAAAATCTAGAAATCTGTGTATACAACTGAAACTCTACTTGTGTAATGAAAAAATTTAAATTGGTATCACTTACCTTCTTAGCGAATTATCAGGGTGTCGTCTGATGTACTTAGGCAGAGAAAAACAACAGGTAATGCAATGACACACCACGTATTTTACAAACATAAATAAAATGGTATTTTATTTATATAGCATGACAGTTTTTCTGTTTACCTTCCGGTTTAGACTTACTAAAATACGCCTTATGGCTGAATTGTGAAACTACGTCAAATTATGATTTTCTACTGTAGTTATGCTTTTTCTACCAATAACCCCTCCGAACCATATTTGATTCACCTAGCCATGCTATCAAGATTTATTTATTACTGACTACTATATATATACTTACGACTAACTTATTTTCTACTCAAAAAAACGACCCAGTATATGCTCACTCTCTCCCTCTCATACTGTAAAATTCCCCATAATTAGATTTAGCGCTTTTTTATTGAATTTTTCATCATTAATATTGGTGACTTGAAATTAATTAAAATTGAAATATTTTATCTGTTCAAACTGCTTAAATTAGGTACTCATCCCTCATCACGTGGTTATGCCATCACTGTTAACACTTGATTCTGCTGACACACTCCGAATATAAGTTTAGAATGTTATTATTTGTCGGTTACTTCTGTTCGATCACTATAACATGATTGACTGTTATTTTTAAATCAAAATAGCAAGATTTACTGGTCGGCCGACCCTAACTAGCTCGAGCAATGATGTTTATGTGGACCTCGCGAGGTCTGGAGTTCTAAGTCGACTAACTTACGCTACTCTTAGCATCACTCCGCCACAGTTCACCAGCTTGCGCTCTGATTCGTGGATAAAATCACATGACATTATGGTCATTAGTGAAATTACAGTTTACGCTCTTGGTAGCGAGTTTGGGTATTTTTGTTCTGTCCTGGGGCTCGCCACAAAGTTTGTGCTTTTTGCCAACGGAAAACGCAATCATCCGCGCACCGGTTCGCATTCCCAACACCTCAAGGAGCAGTGGCTTATTGCAGGGCTCTGACAAAAATGTGAGTCTTGGTGCCCCGACAAAGTAAAACAAAGGAATGTTAATTGTTCAAAACTGAGGGCCTTGTTTGGGTAGACCTTATGTTACACTTATAATTGCAATAAAAAATAAAACCCCTCAAAATTGTCCCATTACAATACCCCCCCAATGAGAGGTTTTCTGTCGGAACAGAAAAACTCTCATTGCTAGACCCTAAGAGGATCGGTGAGGATATGGAGCCAACAATCGCCCCCTTTAATTTCTTAACACATCATGGGTAAACTACCCCCCTGGCTCGGCGACTATGGACGCATCTGAACGAGATCACTGGACTTCTCCGGTAAGAGATCCCAACACCGAAAAATCGAACAGACACGCATCACAGCGTACCTTACCTTCTCTCATGCTACCCCAAAAATCCTCAAATCCCTGGCTTATATCATGCCAGATCCTCAACCGATATGTCCCCTTATATGCAAACTGGGTCGCCTTCAGCAATACTGGGCGCATACATGTACTTGTTAATTCCTACCTATCAAATTTTAAAAAGTTTCAGTTAAATTAACCATCAAAGAATTTTTTTTTTTTTCAAAACAAAAAAATTTAAATTCAAAAATTTACATTTCTATAAAATTTGTTTCTCAATAGGAAATTTATTTGAACTTATTTTAAATTAATGAATAAACAAAAATTGGTATCGCTTCCTTGCCAAAACTGGTTTAGTATAGAACACCACCATCAGCCCTGAGACCAAAACTGGGTCAAGTCCAGATCCTTGACCTACATACGTTATGTACAAGTTACATCTGTGAATACATTAAACTCCTGTTAAAATTCTGTCTTGCAACGCAAAAACATAATAAAATACAACATTTAAAATTAACAAAATATTATTATAATTAACAATTGGATTGGACATTTAAATTATTCAAATAGACACTTTATAATTTTACATTTTCAAATTCTACTAAAATTTTCCCTGGTTTCAATCAAAATTTATACCTTTTTACTATCGAACCTCTTTTCTTTGATAATCTCATCTCCATTACTTTGGGTGATTTAGTTATTTAATACTAGCTTGAACAAATTGCAAAGCATTCCTAAGTGATATTCTACAGCTGACTCAGCTGACATCCCTAGCTAATTGTAAACACATTTCAAAATTGAGCAAATTGCATGAAATATATCTTTATCAATTCTTATATCTAACCGTTACTACAATAAAATAATACATTTAAAATATTAGAATGGATACATTATACTGAATGTATGAGCATCTAGTTATTTAAACGGAGAACACAAGCATTTTTATTAGATCAACATGAGAGTTAGCAATCTTTATGATATAAAATTTAAATTCGTGGCTCATCTGAGTCGACCCCCCATCCACACACAAAATTTTCAAATTTTTATTAATAATTATTATATATCATCTTTCAGTTATCATTTAAAATTGTTTAATTATCATTTTTATTTAACACAATTATTTCAAATCATCTCAATATTGAATTACAATCTTTCCATCTGAGTTATACCTGTAAACATTTTTTATTATACATGATTCTATACTATAAAATTTCTATACTTACAGTCCATTTAAACGACATACACAAAACAATATTCACACCACTACTTTCACCTCACCTCTGAAACATTTGACACAAATGTTAGTTTAAATCAAACAATTTATTATTTAATTACCAAATTTCCAAATCTCGTAAAAATAATTTAAATTCCTTAGACAATTTAATTTATTAACATTTAAATAATCAATCAAAATATTTAAAACATATCACAATTGTTTTAATTACATTAATTATTGAAAATACAAATTACCTAGCCATCAAAAACAATTACAACTCTCTAATTACTGGTTTTCAACATTAATTCTGTTTATTTATTTAAATTGCAAAATATTATCATTATTATCACTTACCTACATACATACATTGTTTACATAACATTTTACAATACCTACAATTGAATTCACTACATATTTATTTACAAATTATTCGTCATTACATTATATATTCAATTTATCACCCTTCATTTGGTAAAGCAGATCCATTCCAAAACCATTAATTACATGATTAAACGTTCAATAAACATTCATTGTCTCTACCCCCAATATCGTACAAAAATCTGGTTATTACGTCTTACACAGTTCATTCTTTACTAAACACATTATATTATTTTTATTAATATAAA
>JAWRYS010001720.1:0-203921 GCA_034769895.1 Magicicada septendecula
GTAGTATTAGATGTTTTTCTAACTACTGGTAATACTTTCAGTAATCCTTGGACAAGTTTTAATAATGTATTTTGCTTAACTAGTTTGTCACATTGTCTTTGTTTACATCTGGCTATACATTCATAGTCAGTTAGTTTTCAATAATTTGATTATAAAACTATTATTATTATAACTGTGATCTGTTCTCATAGTAATATTAGATGTTTTTCTAACTACTGGTCATATTTTCAGTTATCTCTGTGTAAGTTTTAATAATGTATTTTGCTTAACTAGCTTGTCATGTTGGGTTTCCTTTCATCTAGCTTTGTGCTATCATATTTAATCTGCTTTATGTGCTGTGCATTTCAGTATAAAATATTACTTATTAGTGTGCATCATTATTTATAATGAATTTTTGACTGAAACAATTGTTGGTGGTTGCTTGGTTTAATTAACATATATGATTTTGTGTTATAGGTGCACTCCCTATTGGGGTTATGTATCAATGTGCAACATATTCTTATGCAGTAGTTGTTTCTACTATTATGACTTCATTATGGTATTTTATTACAATGGTTTAATTGTTGATTAATACACATGTTTACACTATTTTTCTAAACAATAACACAAATATTCTTAATCTAATGGTATTACATTTCTTGTTGTTGTACCTAATTTCTGGTTGTTTGATACTTAACAAACTAGCTTGTTTGTTATTATTTATTCTGGACTTTCTTTATATTGTATTCTGTTTTGCCGTGGCATTCAGTTATATTTCATTTTAAAACTTAACAAAGCTCTTATTATCAGGTTTTATGAACAATGATTTTACTGTTCTATCTTACATTTTTCTTGGTGGTCTTATGATTATCTATTTGGGATTACAATTTTGATTAAATTGGTCACACTAATTGTCTGTGCATTTTAACTATTTAGGTTAAAATTGGTTAACTGGTTACAGGTTCTCACACTCACATTAAGTATTCACTATTACTGTTTGTGATTTCTTAAATATGCTAAACACTGTTTCTTCATAGTTGATAATCGTTGTTCTTTTTCCGGTCACTAGTATAGCTCCTTGCATACTTGGTGAATGGTGATTTCTTGTATTGTACATACATTATCTTCACTCTTCGTGTCATTTTTCCTTGCTCTTCTTCTTTCTTTCTTATTTTGGTTTAAACGTCTCCTCCAATATTTCCATTTGTAATAGTCGTTGTTCCATAGTATTTATATTTTATAAATAGATTGGTTGGTTTGCCATCATTGTGGTTGCTCTTGAATTGTCTCGTCTTCATTTTACGTAGTTATTATCTTTGTTGTTTCCCCTCACTGTTGGAAACTGTTGTCTTCTTTTTATTCTATGTAGTTATTATTTTTGTTGTTTCCCCTCACTGTCGGAAACTATTGGGCCTGGTGTCTAACATTTTATATTGGCTTGTAGTCATTTTCTTTCTCTCTTTCATACTCGATGATGCTATATTACACTTCCTTCTTCTTTGTTGGAATTTTACAATAATGTATCTGTAGATATTCACTTATTTTTTGTTTCTTCCATTGCTTTACGTACTTAGAACTATTTTCATGATTTCCCGTCATCTGACGTAATAATTGTTTACCTATGTAACTACCAAATTTGGTAACGTTACATATGCCTTCCTATAAGAATTGATTAATTCTGAATCAGTATATTTATATTGTTTTTTCATTTTTTTCATTGAAGAATTCATCAATTGCTGTACGTTCCATGTCGACTCATATGCTTTTTATTTATATCCCTTCACTTTCTTCTATTTGAATCATAATTATTTCTCTTCTATGTAATTATCTCCCATGTTTATTTAGTTCCCTAATTCCCTAACATAAGTTTAGCTGGGGCAGTTCAGAGCGGCTCACTTTGGCATACAACTCCACTGGCCATACTAACATCAATAAATACGGAGGCACATCATCTCCATCAATAATAATAAATGATTGCTGGCATTATTCATCAGTCAATTCATCTCAAATAATCAAAAAACATATAGTGGTCGTTCTTTTGACAAATAATTAATATCCTTGGGATTATCTCACGCATCTGCGGTTTATACATTGTTATACTCTCTTCTTCTTGATTCAACTCAACTAAATTCTTCACATATTACAGGGATAGTTTGTTTTACATTTCATCACTGGTATACTCTCATGATCATCTTCGTTAATATACTATTTTTCATTCTTCTTCATCATCAATTAATCTCTTCTCTTTGTATTACATTAAACGTCATTTCATAATCTTCTTTGTTTTCGGGGTTTACTTCTTTGGATATAATTCATGAATATATTTTCTCGTGGTTTCAATTGAGATATAGTCCATTTGGTATAGGCTCTCTTCTAATAAAATACACTAGAAAACACTATGGTTGTGTGTTATCTTTTATCTACATTAATGATACTTATTTGGTTTTGTTTCCACAACTTCTTATTTTCTTCTTCTTTCATATATCATCTATTTCACTGTCTCCTCTTTTATCTGTACGGGTATGTTGTTGTCTTTACTGTTGACGTGGCTCTAGGAAGTATATATTCGTGCCAAAGTTGTGGTGTGTCGATCTCGTAAAATTATATATTTTTCTTTCATCGGTAGTACGGGTACGTTGTTAAATTACTGTTGACGTGGCTCTTGGAAGTATATATTCGTGCCAAAGATGGAATTTGTCTTTCTCGTGCAATAATATATATATATTTTTTTTTTCATTTGTAGTACGGGTAGGATGGTATTTTACTTGTTGACTTGGCTCTAGGAAGTATTTCGTGCCAAAGATGGAATGTGTCTTTCTCGTAAAATTATATATTTTTCTTTCATTGGTAGTACGGGTACGTTGTTAAATTACTGTTGACGTGGCTCTTGGAAGTATATATTCGTGCCAAGGATGTTGTGTGTCGATCTCGTAAAATTATATATTTTTCTTTCATTGGTAGTACTACTTGTAAATACAATTTCTTTATCCTTACATAACTTCTTTGGAACGTAGTTTTACATTACAAAATTACAATATCGTCAACGTTCATTTTCATAGTTATATATTCACTTCCTACTTAATATAAACAACAAATAATTTTCACAGCAATATTTCATCCTTCCTTCATATAGTCAACAATTATTTTCACAATTATATTTTCATTTTTCACTTATTAAAAATCAATAATCTTCATCGCTATTTTTCACTTTTATCTTATAATTTAATCTTCGATATACCATTTCATTGAATGTGCAGTTAGCGTTACTCGTTATCATAACAGTCCGTCCCATATTTTAATGTATTTTTTATTCATTTTTATCCGTAGTCGTCGCTCTCCTCTCTTCTTGTCGTTCGAACTTCTTCAGTGTTCATACTCCTGTCCGTTCTCGACATATATCTAGCTATCATTTGGTTTTTCCATTTGAATGCTATTAGGGCTTCATCTGCCTTCCGTTCTTCCATCCTCTTCTTCTCTTTCTCTTCCATGTACTTGTGTCCATCGTTCTTCTGGTTGTTGTTAGTACTGACGTTTGGTAACTCTCCCAATTCTGTTTGACCGTCATCCGTCTTCTGATTGGGTGCTTCCATTAATTGACTCCTCTTCTTCCTTAGTTCTCTTATTTCTTTGGCATACCCCTCGATTATCCGGTCCCATTGCTCTTGATAGCCTTCCTTTTTCTTAAAATATCTCACTCTTCTTTTGGAAATCTTTGGTTGAAATACTTTATTGGTCATCTTCTTCCTTGTCGTCACATAATCTTCCTCCTCGTCCATCTCGATGAAACTCCTCCAATACTCCTTCCTGAAGACCCCTTCTTCATGGTTGACGATTGGTGAGTTGACCATATTAATCAGACCGCTTCGAGTCATTTCAATTAATTCTTTTGTAACTCTTGCCTTCCTTGGACGTATGCTTCTTCTTTCTTCCATCTTCACCTCTTCCGTGTCTTGAGTTATCTGGATCTTCTTATCTCCACTATCTTCAGGTTCTGGACTTGCTTGTTCCATGTTTTTATCTTCAGGTACTTTTTCAACCTCCATTTGCTTGTCATCTATCTTCGGGTTGGATTGTTCCCTCTCCCTTCTTAATTCTTCTCTGAATTTCCTGTTATCTTCTATCATTGATTGGGTACTTTCGCTTATCCTCCTCGCTATTTTGAGCATCTCTCGCATTAGTGCCTCCCGTTCTTTTGTTAATCCTGACATCTTGTCGCTCTGGTAATGCACTTGCTGTCTCTCGACGAATTAGGTGAGGAAATTATTGGTTTAATTGCCTAAATTGCTAATCGTTTTCTCCCTAATCCCCGCTCAGACGTTGGGCGCCACGTTGTAACGAAACAACGATATAGTGTAGGTGATTGTAGATACGCTCCGGTATCCACAACGATATAAGATAATAAAATTTTAAAATGGAATTATTAGTGTTGATTATTAATAGTTGTGTGGGTATTCCCGTTTAAATCTCTCAATTTAAAAAAGTATTTTAGCACTTCACTTTTCACCTCCCCACTTACCATATGTGGATGTTATTACTGTTCAGTTTGGTGACTGCTTCTGCTGCAACAACACTTTATACATACATGTGGATATTCAACTTGAATACCCTAGGTGATACACATGCACAATTAAATAAAATAGGGGCTTAATTATGATTTAAATTATATTGAATATTTAAATTCTGCCGCCACCTTCTGATAGAACTAGTTATGATAATTAAACTATTTTATTTTGAAATCAAACAAAACTCTTTCCACTGGTAAAAATAATTGAGGTTTATTAACAGTTTTGAAATGCCATTAATTCTTTTAAATAACAATCAGTCACTAATATCTTGACAAAATAATAGTTATTATGAACAATTTTTTAAAAAGAAACTCTTTTAACCTCAAGGCTGGTAACACTGAAGGTTAATACAATAATTTTTAGTTAGAGAGGTTATGTCCTCTTTACACAGTTAAATTACCAAGTTCGTGTGATCTTTGAAGTTGCATGATACCAGATACAAGATGTAGTCTTTTATAACAATATTTAGTAAAGAATTAATATAAAACAAACAAACAAATATTAAAATTAAAAGTCGGTACCATAGAATCGATAACTATCGTACTATCGTACGCTGGATACAAGGACACAGCAATTACCTTAATAACACGTGCGTTGAGCTGCACTGCTAAAATTTACTATTATTATTTAATAGTTGGTTATAAAAATTATTTATTGGCAAGAGAAAAAAAATCTATAATAAGGAAAAAAACTCTTGTGATAGCTTTCATTTGATTTATATTACTTGAGAACACAATTATGAAAAGGTGACAAGTTGTCGTTATTATTTCTAGGTTAGCTAATATACGTAAGTAGTTCTTGTGGATAAGTAAATTATTCATTGAGTTCTTAATAATCTAAATACATATATCTTATTCATAATGCATCTGATGTGTAACTATCAGTTAATTAGAATATTTTTTGCAAAAAAAATTATTTATTAGTCAAATCAACGAAATGAGTCAATTGAGCGACTAATCGTTTCACTCCTATTTGTAGTATTTAAATTAATATTGACTTCTTTGATTACGATAAAATCGTAAAAACATTTATTTCTTAAGTTAAACGTTGCGAAATAATTCTTTTACTTATTTCTGATAATTTTCATCATAATGAATATACTTCGATACTACTGACTAGAGTAGTACCAAAACAATAATTTTCCGTTCATTAACAGAATTATTATTTCCGTTTTATTTGTTAAATAATGAAAATATAGTCCTCCCTGGTTTTTTATAAACACAAAACTCGAAAATACGACCGATATTATACACTGGCCGTATTTTATTATTTGAATTCACTCCGCACTGTACACTCGTTATTTCTGTGTTATGTGTAGGTTAGGTGTGTGTAGCGTGACTCATATACGTGTCGCGCACAATTTAAATACAACTTCAGACATTTTCTTCATCAACCTTGCCCGTCGAATTATTCATGTAGACTCTTTGACGACTGAAAGATGACTGTGACGCTTCACCTAAGGGTCTCTGGCTTGTCTGGTTGTTTTAATTCATTTGATTGGTTGAAATTGTCGAACTCTCCACCCCAAAACACTTCGGTTGAATAAAACTTTTAATTTTTTATCAATTTCGTATATGGGTTGGAGATTATAGTGACGTAAGCGTTGATACACAAAATGATTAAAAAGTTTATAATTGTTATAACTTTTTTATTAGTTGTCATATCGTTGAATAGTTGGTGGCAATAGATCGCGGACACCTTGGGCTTTAAATAAAGTCTAAAAAAGAATAAAATCCGTCCATTATTAACTCACTACAACTATTTCACAAATTCCTATGGTGAATCTTAAAATTAATAAGTTTATTTCACCAGATCTTATTCTAATTACACAATAACACTTCTTATTAAACGTTTTGAGTCCATTTCTCAATTGTTTAATTCAGAAAATAGGTGCAATTACTATTTCCACAATATTTGGGTAATGGCGTCTTCAAACGTCCATATGCGATTATTTATAACCGCTTATAATACTATTATTCCTTATCTAATTACATTTGTTTGTTATTCTAACAATAACGTATACATTTATTTACATCGGTTTACACTTCGTTATATGAAAATGTTGTTTTTCATATACTATTAGTCTTATCAATATACCTTCTGCTCTCTTTTCTTTAAATTGTCACTGTGTCAATCATTTTACCATGTGAGGCATATAATGTTACAAATGAAAATAGTGTACAACTATAGTACCTTGTTAATTTAATGCATTTATTAGCCTTTCGCTATCTGAAAGCTTTCCAATTCCTAGTATTGGGTTTGTTTACATCAGGTTATGACATGGCAGTCAGTTATTTTTTTAATAAATCAATAACTAAATTGCTATTATTACATTTGATATATATTCTCATAGTAGTATCAGATATCCTTCTGACTACTGATAATATTTTTATTTACCTTTGAACAAGTTTGGATGGTGCATTTTGCTTAACTAACTTGCTACATAGTGTTTGTTTACATTTGATTCCACAATCATAGTCATTTAGTTTTCAACAATTTGTCTATAAAATTACTATTCTTATACTTATGATCTGTTCTCATAGTAGTACTAGATGTTTTTCTAACTACTGGTAATACTTTCAGTAATCCTTGGACAAGTTTTAATAATGTATTTTGCTTAACTAGTTTGTCACATTGTCTTTGTTTACATCTGGCTATACATTCATAGTCAGTTAGTTTTCAATAATTTCATTATGAAACTATTATTATTATAATTGTGATCTGTTCTCATAGTAGTATTAGATGTTTTTCTAACTACTGGTAATACTTTCAGTAATCCTTGGACAAGTTTTAATAATGTATTTTGCTTAACTAGTTTGTCACATTGTCTTTGTTTACATCTGGCTATACATTCATAGTCAGTTAGTTTTCAATAATTTGATTATAAAACTATTATTATTATAACTGTGATCTGTTCTCATAGTAATATTAGATGTTTTTCTAACTACTGGTCATATTTTCAGTTATCTCTGTGTAAGTTTTAATAATGTATTTTGCTTAACTAGCTTGTCATGTTGGGTTTCCTTTCATCTAGCTTTGTGCTATCATATTTAATCTGCTTTATGTGCTGTGCATTTCAGTATAAAATATTACTTATTAGTGTGCATCATTATTTATAATGAATTTTTGACTGAAACAATTGTTGGTGGTTGCTTGGTTTAATTAACATATATGATTTTGTGTTATAGGTGCACTCCCTATTGGGGTTATGTATCAATGTGCAACATATTCTTATGCAGTAGTTGTTTCTACTATTATGACTTCATTATGGTATTTTATTACAATGGTTTAATTGTTGATTAATACACATGTTTACACTATTTTTCTAAACAATAACACAAATATTCTTAATCTAATGGTATTACATTTCTTGTTGTTGTACCTAATTTCTGGTTGTTTGATACTTAACAAACTAGCTTGTTTGTTATTATTTATTCTGGACTTTCTTTATATTGTATTCTGTTTTGCCGTGGCATTCAGTTATATTTCATTTTAAAACTTAACAAAGCTCTTATTATCAGGTTTTATGAACAATGATTTTACTGTTCTATCTTACATTTTTCTTGGTGGTCTTATGATTATCTATTTGGGATTACAATCTTGATTAAATTGGTCACACTAATTGTCTGTGCATTTTAACTATTTAGGTTAAAATTGGTTAACTGGTTACAGGTTCTCACACTCACATTAAGTATTCACTATTACTGTTTGTGATTTCTTAAATATGCTAAACACTGTTTCTTCATAGTTGATAATCGTTGTTCTTTTTCCGGTCACTAGTATAGCTCCTTGCATACTTGGTGAATGGTGATTTCTTGTATTGTACATACATTATCTTCACTCTTCGTGTCATTTTTCCTTGCTCTTCTTCTTTCTTTCTTATTTTGGTTTAAACGTCTCCTCCAATATTTCCATTTGTAATAGTCGTTGTTCCATAGTATTTATATTTTATAAATAGATTGGTTGGTTTGCCATCATTGTGGTTGCTCTTGAATTGTCTCGTCTTCATTTTACGTAGTTATTATCTTTGTTGTTTCCCCTCACTGTTGGAAACTGTTGTCTTCTTTTTATTCTATGTAGTTATTATTTTTGTTGTTTCCCCTCACTGTCGGAAACTATTGGGCCTGGTGTCTAACATTTTATATTGGCTTGTAGTCATTTTCTTTCTCTCTTTCATACTCGATGATGCTATATTACACTTCCTTCTTCTTTGTTGGAATTTTACAATAATGTATCTGTAGATATTCACTTATTTTTTGTTTCTTCCATTGCTTTACGTACTTAGAACTATTTTCATGATTTCCCGTCATCTGACGTAATAATTGTTTACCTATGTAACTACCAAATTTGGTAACGTTACATATGCCTTCCTATAAGAATTGATTAATTCTGAATCAGTATATTTATATTGTTTTTTCATTTTTTTCATTGAAGAATTCATCAATTGCTGTACGTTCCATGTCGACTCATATGCTTTTTATTTATATCCCTTCACTTTCTTCTATTTGAATCATAATTATTTCTCTTCTATGTAATTATCTCCCATGTTTATTTAGTTCCCTAATTCCCTAACATAAGTTTAGCTGGGGCAGTTCAGAGCGGCTCACTTTGGCATACAACTCCACTGGCCATACTAACATCAATAAATACGGAGGCACATCATCTCCATCAATAATAATAAATGATTGCTGGCATTATTCATCAGTCAATTCATCTCAAATAATCAAAAAACATATAGTGGTCGTTCTTTTGACAAATAATTAATATCCTTGGGATTATCTCACGCATCTGCGGTTTATACATTGTTATACTCTCTTCTTCTTGATTCAACTCAACTAAATTCTTCACATATTACAGGGATAGTTTGTTTTACATTTCATCACTGGTATACTCTCATGATCATCTTCGTTAATATACTATTTTTCATTCTTCTTCATCATCAATTAATCTCTTCTCTTTGTATTACATTAAACGTCATTTCATAATCTTCTTTGTTTTCGGGGTTTACTTCTTTGGATATAATTCATGAATATATTTTCTCGTGGTTTCAATTGAGATATAGTCCATTTGGTATAGGCTCTCTTCTAATAAAATACACTAGAAAACACTATGGTTGTGTGTTATCTTTTATCTACATTAATGATACTTATTTGGTTTTGTTTCCACAACTTCTTATTTTCTTCTTCTTTCATATATCATCTATTTCACTGTCTCCTCTTTTATCTGTACGGGTATGTTGTTGTCTTTACTGTTGACGTGGCTCTAGGAAGTATATATTCGTGCCAAAGTTGTGGTGTGTCGATCTCGTAAAATTATATATTTTTCTTTCATCGGTAGTACGGGTACGTTGTTAAATTACTGTTGACGTGGCTCTTGGAAGTATATATTCGTGCCAAAGATGGAATTTGTCTTTCTCGTGCAATAATATATATATATTTTTTTTTTCATTTGTAGTACGGGTAGGATGGTATTTTACTTGTTGACTTGGCTCTAGGAAGTATTTCGTGCCAAAGATGGAATGTGTCTTTCTCGTAAAATTATATATTTTTCTTTCATTGGTAGTACGGGTACGTTGTTAAATTACTGTTGACGTGGCTCTTGGAAGTATATATTCGTGCCAAGGATGTTGTGTGTCGATCTCGTAAAATTATATATTTTTCTTTCATTGGTAGTACTACTTGTAAATACAATTTCTTTATCCTTACATAACTTCTTTGGAACGTAGTTTTACATTACAAAATTACAATATCGTCAACGTTCATTTTCATAGTTATATATTCACTTCCTACTTAATATAAACAACAAATAATTTTCACAGCAATATTTCATCCTTCCTTCATATAGTCAACAATTATTTTCACAATTATATTTTCATTTTTCACTTATTAAAAATCAATAATCTTCATCGCTATTTTTCACTTTTATCTTATAATTTAATCTTCGATATACCATTTCATTGAATGTGCAGTTAGCGTTACTCGTTATCATAACAGTCCGTCCCATATTTTAATGTATTTTTTATTCATTTTTATCCGTAGTCGTCGCTCTCCTCTCTTCTTGTCGTTCGAACTTCTTCAGTGTTCATACTCCTGTCCGTTCTCGACATATATCTAGCTATCATTTGGTTTTTCCATTTGAATGCTATTAGGGCTTCATCTGCCTTCCGTTCTTCCATCCTCTTCTTCTCTTTCTCTTCCATGTACTTGTGTCCATCGTTCTTCTGGTTGTTGTTAGTACTGACGTTTGGTAACTCTCCCAATTCTGTTTGACCGTCATCCGTCTTCTGATTGGGTGCTTCCATTAATTGACTCCTCTTCTTCCTTAGTTCTCTTATTTCTTTGGCATACCCCTCGATTATCCGGTCCCATTGCTCTTGATAGCCTTCCTTTTTCTTAAAATATCTCACTCTTCTTTTGGAAATCTTTGGTTGAAATACTTTATTGGTCATCTTCTTCCTTGTCGTCACATAATCTTCCTCCTCGTCCATCTCGATGAAACTCCTCCAATACTCCTTCCTGAAGACCCCTTCTTCATGGTTGACGATTGGTGAGTTGACCATATTAATCAGACCGCTTCGAGTCATTTCAATTAATTCTTTTGTAACTCTTGCCTTCCTTGGACGTATGCTTCTTCTTTCTTCCATCTTCACCTCTTCCGTGTCTTGAGTTATCTGGATCTTCTTATCTCCACTATCTTCAGGTTCTGGACTTGCTTGTTCCATGTTTTTATCTTCAGGTACTTTTTCAACCTCCATTTGCTTGTCATCTATCTTCGGGTTGGATTGTTCCCTCTCCCTTCTTAATTCTTCTCTGAATTTCCTGTTATCTTCTATCATTGATTGGGTACTTTCGCTTATCCTCCTCGCTATTTTGAGCATCTCTCGCATTAGTGCCTCCCGTTCTTTTGTTAATCCTGACATCTTGTCGCTCTGGTAATGCACTTGCTGTCTCTCGACGAATTAGGTGAGGAAATTATTGGTTTAATTGCCTAAATTGCTAATCGTTTTCTCCCTAATCCCCGCTCAGACGTTGGGCGCCACGTTGTAACGAAACAACGATATAGTGTAGGTGATTGTAGATACGCTCCGGTATCCACAACGATATAAGATAATAAAATTTTAAAATGGAATTATTAGTGTTGATTATTAATAGTTGTGTGGGTATTCCCGTTTAAATCTCTCAATTTAAAAAAGTATTTTAGCACTTCACTTTTCACCTCCCCACTTACCATATGTGGATGTTATTACTGTTCAGTTTGGTGACTGCTTCTGCTGCAACAACACTTTATACATACATGTGGATATTCAACTTGAATACCCTAGGTGATACACATGCACAATTAAAAAAAATAGGGCTTAATTATGATTTAAATTATATTGAATATTTAAATTCTGCCGCCACCTTCTGATAGAACTAGTTATGATAATTAAACTATTTTATTTTGAAATCAAACAAAACTCTTTCCACTGGTAAAAATAATTGAGGTTTATTAACAGTTTTGAAATGCCATTAATTCTTTTAAATAACAATCAGTCACTAATATCTTGACAAAATAATAGTTATTATGAACAATTTTTTAAAAAGAAACTCTTTTAACCTCAAGGCTGGTAACACTGAAGGTTAATACAATAATTTTTAGTTAGAGAGGTTATGTCCTCTTTACACAGTTAAATTACCAAGTTCGTGTGATCTTTGAAGTTGCATGATACCAGATACAAGATGTAGTCTTTTATAACAATATTTAGTAAAGAATTAATATAAAACAAACAAACAAATATTAAAATTAAAAGTCGGTACCATAGAATCGATAACTATCGTACTATCGTACGCTGGATACAAGGACACAGCAATTACCTTAATAACACGTGCGTTGAGCTGCACTGCTAAAATTTACTATTATTATTTAATAGTTGGTTATAAAAATTATTTATTGGCAAGAGAAAAAAAATCTATAATAAGGAAAAAAACTCTTGTGATAGCTTTCATTTGATTTATATTACTTGAGAACACAATTATGAAAAGGTGACAAGTTGTCGTTATTATTTCTAGGTTAGCTAATATACGTAAGTAGTTCTTGTGGATAAGTAAATTATTCATTGAGTTCTTAATAATCTAAATACATATATCTTATTCATAATGCATCTGATGTGTAACTATCAGTTAATTAGAATATTTTTTGCAAAAAAAATTATTTATTAGTCAAATCAACGAAATGAGTCAATTGAGCGACTAATCGTTTCACTCCTATTTGTAGTATTTAAATTAATATTGACTTCTTTGATTACGATAAAATCGTAAAAACATTTATTTCTTAAGTTAAACGTTGCGAAATAATTCTTTTACTTATTTCTGATAATTTTCATCATAATGAATATACTTCGATACTACTGACTAGAGTAGTACCAAAACAATAATTTTCCGTTCATTAACAGAATTATTATTTCCGTTTTATTTGTTAAATAATGAAAATATAGTCCTCCCTGGTTTTTTATAAACACAAAACTCGAAAATACGACCGATATTATACACTGGCCGTATTTTATTATTTGAATTCACTCCGCACTGTACACTCGTTATTTCTGTGTTATGTGTAGGTTAGGTGTGTGTAGCGTGACTCATATACGTGTCGCGCACAATTTAAATACAACTTCAGACATTTTCTTCATCAACCTTGCCCGTCGAATTATTCATGTAGACTCTTTGACGACTGAAAGATGACTGTGACGCTTCACCTAAGGGTCTCTGGCTTGTCTGGTTGTTTTAATTCATTTGATTGGTTGAAATTGTCGAACTCTCCACCCCAAAACACTTCGGTTGAATAAAACTTTTAATTTTTTATCAATTTCGTATATGGGTTGGAGATTATAGTGACGTAAGCGTTGATACACAAAATGATTAAAAAGTTTATAATTGTTATAACTTTTTTATTAGTTGTCATATCGTTGAATAGTTGGTGGCAATAGATCGCGGACACCTTGGGCTTTAAATAAAGTCTAAAAAAGAATAAAATCCGTCCATTATTAACTCACTACAACTATTTCACAAATTCCTATGGTGAATCTTAAAATTAATAAGTTTATTTCACCAGATCTTATTCTAATTACACAATAACACTTCTTATTAAACGTTTTGAGTCCATTTCTCAATTGTTTAATTCAGAAAATAGGTGCAATTACTATTTCCACAATATTTGGGTAATGGCGTCTTCAAACGTCCATATGCGATTATTTATAACCGCTTATAATACTATTATTCCTTATCTAATTACATTTGTTTGTTATTCTAACAATAACGTATACATTTATTTACATCGGTTTACACTTCGTTATATGAAAATGTTGTTTTTCATATACTATTAGTCTTATCAATATACCTTCTGCTCTCTTTTCTTTAAATTGTCACTGTGTCAATCATTTTACCATGTGAGGCATATAATGTTACAAATGAAAATAGTGTACAACTATAGTACCTTGTTAATTTAATGCATTTATTAGCCTTTCGCTATCTGAAAGCTTTCCAATTCCTAGTATTGGGTTTGTTTACATCAGGTTATGACATGGCAGTCAGTTATTTTTTTAATAAATCAATAACTAAATTGCTATTATTACATTTGATATATATTCTCATAGTAGTATCAGATATCCTTCTGACTACTGATAATATTTTTATTTACCTTTGAACAAGTTTGGATGGTGCATTTTGCTTAACTAACTTGCTACATAGTGTTTGTTTACATTTGATTCCACAATCATAGTCATTTAGTTTTCAACAATTTGTCTATAAAATTACTATTCTTATACTTATGATCTGTTCTCATAGTAGTACTAGATGTTTTTTTAACTACTGGTAATACTTTCAGTAATCCTTGGACAAGTTTTAATAATGTATTTTGCTTAACTAGTTTGTCACATTGTCTTTGTTTACATCTGGCTATACATTCATAGTCAGTTAGTTTTCAATAATTTGATTATGAAACTATTATTATTATAATTGTGATCTGTTCTCATAGTAGTATTAGATGTTTTTCTAACTACTGGTAATACTTTCAGTAATCCTTGGACAAGTTTTAATAATGTATTTTGCTTAACTAGTTTGTCACATTGTCTTTGTTTACATCTGGCTATACATTCATAGTCAGTTAGTTTTCAATAATTTGATTATAAAACTATTATTATTATAACTGTGATCTGTTCTCATAGTAATATTAGATGTTTTTCTAACTACTGGTCATATTTTCAGTTATCTCTGTGTAAGTTTTAATAATGTATTTTGCTTAACTAGCTTGTCATGTTGGGTTTCCTTTCATCTAGCTTTGTGCTATCATATTTAATCTGCTTTATGTGCTGTGCATTTCAGTATAAAATATTACTTATTAGTGTGCATCATTATTTATAATGAATTTTTGACTGAAACAATTGTTGGTGGTTGCTTGGTTTAATTAACATATATGATTTTGTGTTATAGGTGCACTCCCTATTGGGGTTATGTATCAATGTGCAACATATTCTTATGCAGTAGTTGTTTCTACTATTATGACTTCATTATGGTATTTTATTACAATGGTTTAATTGTTGATTAATACACATGTTTACACTATTTTTCTAAACAATAACACAAATATTCTTAATCTAATGGTATTACATTTCTTGTTGTTGTACCTAATTTCTGGTTGTTTGATACTTAACAAACTAGCTTGTTTGTTATTATTTATTCTGGACTTTCTTTATATTGTATTCTGTTTTGCCGTGGCATTCAGTTATATTTCATTTTAAAACTTAACAAAGCTCTTATTATCAGGTTTTATGAACAATGATTTTACTGTTCTATCTTACATTTTTCTTGGTGGTCTTATGATTATCTATTTGGGATTACAATCTTGATTAAATTGGTCACACTAATTGTCTGTGCATTTTAAATATTTAGGTTAAAATTGGTTAACTGGTTACAGGTTCTCACACTCACATTAAGTATTCACTATTACTGTTTGTGATTTCTTAAATATGCTAAACACTGTTTCTTCATAGTTGATAATCGTTGTTCTTTTTCCGGTCACTAGTATAGCTCCTTGCATACTTGGTGAATGGTGATTTCTTGTATTGTACATACATTATCTTCACTCTTCGTGTCATTTTTCCTTGCTCTTCTTCTTTCTTTCTTCTTTTGGTTTAAACGTCTCCTCCAATATTTCCATTTGTAATAGTCGTTGTTCCATAGTATTTATATTTTATAAATAGATTGGTTGGTTTGCCATCATTGTGGTTGCTCTTGAATTGTCTCGTCTTCATTTTACGTAGTTATTATCTTTGTTGTTTCCCCTCACTGTTGGAAACTGTTGTCTTCTTTTTATTCTATGTAGTTATTATTTTTGTTGTTTCCCCTCACTGTCGGAAACTATTGGGCCTGGTGTCTAACATTTTATATTGGCTTGTAGTCATTTTCTTTCTCTCTTTCATACTCGATGATGCTATATTACACTTCCTTCTTCTTTGTTGGAATTTTACAATAATGTATCTGTAGATATTCACTTATTTTTTGTTTCTTCCATTGCTTTACGTACTTAGAACTATTTTCATGATTTCCCGTCATCTGACGTAATAATTGTTTACCTATGTAACTACCAAATTTGGTAACGTTACATATGCCTTCCTATAAGAATTGATTAATTCTGAATCAGTATATTTATATTGTTTTTTCATTTTTTTCATTGAAGAATTCATCAATTGCTGTACGTTCCATGTCGACTCATATGCTTTTTATTTATATCCCTTCACTTTCTTCTATTTGAATCATAATTATTTCTCTTCTATGTAATTATCTCCCATGTTTATTTAGTTCCCTAATTCCCTAACATAAGTTTAGCTGGGGCAGTTCAGAGCGGCTCACTTTGGCATACAACTCCACTGGCCATACTAACATCAATAAATACGGAGGCACATCATCTCCATCAATAATAATAAATGATTGCTGGCATTATTCATCAGTCAATTCATCTCAAATAATCAAAAAACATATAGTGGTCGTTCTTTTGACAAATAATTAATATCCTTGGGATTATCTCACGCATCTGCGGTTTATACATTGTTATACTCTCTTCTTCTTGATTCAACTCAACTAAATTCTTCACATATTACAGGGATAGTTTGTTTTACATTTCATCACTGGTATACTCTCATGATCATCTTCGTTAATATACTATTTTTCATTCTTCTTCATCATCAATTAATCTCTTCTCTTTGTATTACATTAAACGTCATTTCATAATCTTCTTTGTTTTCGGGGTTTACTTCTTTGGATATAATTCATGAATATATTTTCTCGTGGTTTCAATTGAGATATAGTCCATTTGGTATAGGCTCTCTTCTAATAAAATACACTAGAAAACACTATGGTTGTGTGTTATCTTTTATCTACATTAATGATACTTATTTGGTTTTGTTTCCACAACTTCTTATTTTCTTCTTCTTTCATATATCATCTATTTCACTGTCTCCTCTTTTATCTGTACGGGTATGTTGTTGTCTTTACTGTTGGCGTGGCTCTAGGAAGTATATATTCGTGCCAAAGTTGTGGTGTGTCGATCTCGTAAAATTATATATTTTTCTTTCATCGGTAGTACGGGTACGTTGTTAAATTACTGTTGACGTGGCTCTTGGAAGTATATATTCGTGCCAAAGATGGAATTTGTCTTTCTCGTGTAATAATATATATATATTTTTTTTTTCATTTGTAGTACGGGTAGGATGGTATTTTACTTGTTGACTTGGCTCTAGGAAGTATTTCGTGCCAAAGATGGAATGTGTCTTTCTCGTAAAATTATATATTTTTCTTTCATTGGTAGTACGGGTACGTTGTTAAATTACTGTTGACGTGGCTCTTGGAAGTATATATTCGTGCCAAGGATGTTGTGTGTCGATCTCGTAAAATTATATATTTTTCTTTCATTGGTAGTACTACTTGTAAATACAATTTCTTTATCCTTACATAACTTCTTTGGAACGTAGTTTTACATTACAAAATTACAATATCGTCAACGTTCATTTTCATAGTTATATATTCACTTCCTACTTAATATAAACAACAAATAATTTTCACAGCAATATTTCATCCTTCCTTCATATAGTCAACAATTATTTTCACAATTATATTTTCATTTTTCACTTATTAAAAATCAATAATCTTCATCGCTATTTTTCACTTTTATCTTATAATTTAATCTTCGATATACCATTTCATTGAATGTGCAGTTAGCGTTACTCGTTATCATAACAGTCCGTCCCATATTTTAATGTATTTTTTATTCATTTTTATCCGTAGTCGTCGCTCTCCTCTCTTCTTGTCGTTCGAACTTCTTCAGTGTTCATACTCCTGTCCGTTCTCGACATATATCTAGCTATCATTTGGTTTTTCCATTTGAATGCTATTAGGGCTTCATCTGCCTTCCGTTCTTCCATCCTCTTCTTCTCTTTCTCTTCCATGTACTTGTGTCCATCGTTCTTCTGGTTGTTGTTAGTACTGACGTTTGGTAACTCTCCCAATTCTGTTTGACCGTCATCCGTCTTCTGATTGGGTGCTTCCATTAATTGACTCCTCTTCTTCCTTAGTTCTCTTATTTCTTTGGCATACCCCTCGATTATCCGGTCCCATTGCTCTTGATAGCCTTCCTTTTTCTTAAAATATCTCACTCTTCTTTTGGAAATCTTTGGTTGAAATACTTTATTGGTCATCTTCTTCCTTGTCGTCACATAATCTTCCTCCTCGTCCATCTCGATGAAACTCCTCCAATACTCCTTCCTGAAGACCCCTTCTTCATGGTTGACGATTGGTGAGTTGACCATATTAATCAGACCGCTTCGAGTCATTTCAATTAATTCTTTTGTAACTCTTGCCTTCCTTGGACGTATGCTTCTTCTTTCTTCCATCTTCACCTCTTCCGTGTCTTGAGTTATCTGGATCTTCTTATCTCCACTATCTTCAGGTTCTAGACTTGCTTGTTCCATGTTTTTATCTTCAGGTACTTTTTCAACCTCCATTTGCTTGTCATCTATCTTCGGGTTGGATTGTTCCCTCTCCTTTCTTAATTCTTCTCTGAATTTCCTGTTATCTTCTATCATTGATTGGGTACTTTCGCTTATCCTCCTCGCTATTTTGAGCATCTCTCGCATTAGTGCCTCCCGTTCTTTTGTTAATCCTGACATCTTGTCGCTCTGGTAATGCACTTGCTGTCTCTCGACGAATTAGGTGAGGAAATTATTGGTTTAATTGCCTAAATTGCTAATCGTTTTCTCCCTAATCCGCGCTCAGACGTTGGGCGCCACGTTGTAACGAAACAACGATATAGTGTAGGTGATTGTAGATACGCTCCGGTATCCACAACGATATAAGATAATAAAATTTTAAAATGGAATTATTAGTGTTGATTATTAATAGTTGTGTGGGTATTCCCGTTTAAATCTCTCAATTTAAAAAAGTATTTTAGCACTTCACTTTTCACCTCCCCACTTACCATATGTGGATGTTATTACTGTTCAGTTTGGTGACTGCTTCTGCTGCAACAACACTTTATACATACATGTGGATATTCAACTTGAATACCCTAGGTGATACACATGCACAATTAAATAAAATAGGGGCTTAATTATGATTTAAATTATATTGAATATTTAAATTCTGCCGCCACCTTCTGATAGAACTAGTTATGATAATTAAACTATTTTATTTTGAAATCAAACAAAACTCTTTCCACTGGTAAAAATAATTGAGGTTTATTAACAGTTTTGAAATGCCATTAATTCTTTTAAATAACAATCAATCACTAATATCTTGACAAAATAATAGTTATTATGAACAATTTTTTAAAAAGAAACTCTTTTAACCTCAAGGCTGGTAACACTGAAGGTTAATACAATAATTTTTAGTTAGAGAGGTTATGTCCTCTTTACACAGTTAAATTACCAAGTTCGTGTGATCTTTGAAGTTGCATGATACCAGATACAAGATGTAGTCTTTTATAACAATATTTAGTAAAGAATTAATATAAAACAAACAAACAAATATTAAAATTAAAAGTCGGTACCATAGAATCGATAACTATCGTACTATCGTACGCTGGATACAAGGACACAGCAATTACCTTAATAACACGTGCGTTGAGCTGCACTGCTAAAATTTACTATTATTATTTAATAGTTGGTTATAAAAATTATTTATTGGCAAGAGAAAAAAAATCTATAATAAGGAAAAAAACTCTTGTGATAGCTTTCATTTGATTTATATTACTTGAGAACAGAATTATGAAAAGGTGACAAGTTGTCGTTATTATTTCTAGGTTAGCTAATATACGTAAGTAGTTCTTGTGGATAAGTAAATTATTCATTGATTCTTCATAATCTAAATACATATATCTTATTCATAATGCATCTGATGTGTAACTATCAGTTAATTAGAATATTTTTTGCAAAAAAAATTATTTATTAGTCAAATCAACGAAATGAGTCAATTGAGCGACTAATCGTTTCACTCCTATTTGTAGTATTTAAATTAATATTGACTTCTTTGATTACGATAAAATCGTAAAAACATTTATTTCTTAAGTTAAACGTTGCGAAATAATTCTTTTACTTATTTCTGATAATTTTCATCATAATGAATATACTTCGATACTACTGACTAGAGTAGTACCAAAACAATAATTTTCCGTTCATTAACAGAATTATTATTTCCGTTTTATTTGTTAAATAATGAAAATATAGTCCTCCCTGGTTTTTTATAAACACAAAACTCGAAAATACGACCGATATTATACACTGGCCGTATTTTATTATTTGAATTCACTCCGCACTGTACACTCGTTATTTCTGTGTTATGTGTAGGTTAGGTGTGTGTAGCATGACTCATATACGTGTCGCGCACAATTTAAATACAACTTCAGACATTTTCTTCATCAACCTTGCCCGTCGAATTATTCATGTAGACTCTTTGACGACTGAAAGATGACTGTGACGCTTCACCTAAGCGTCTCTGGCTTGTCTGGTTGTTTTAATTCATTTGATTGGTTGAAATTGTCGAACTCTCCACCCCAAAACACTTCGGTTGAATAAAACTTTTAATTTTTTATCAATTTCGTATATGGGTTGGAGATTATAGTGACGTAAGCGTTGATACACAAAATGATTAAAAAGTTTATAATTGTTATAACTTTTTTATTAGTTGTCATATCGTTGAATAGTTGGTGGCAATAGATCGCGGACACCTTGGGCTTTAAATAAAGTCTAAAAAAGAATAAAATCCGTCCATTATTAACTCACTACAACTATTTCACAAATTCCTATGGTGAATCTTAAAATTAATAAGTTTATTTCACCAGATCTTATTCTAATTACACAATAACACTTCTTATTAAACGTTTTGAGTCCATTTCTCAATTGTTTAATTCAGAAAATAGGTGCAATTACTATTTCCACAATATTTGGGTAATGGCGTCTTCAAACGTCCATATGCGATTATTTATAACCGCTTATAATACTATTATTCCTTATCTAATGACATTTGTTTGGTATTCTAACAATAACGTATACATTTATTTACATCGGTTTACACTTCGTTATATGAAAATGTTGTTTTTCATATACTATTAGTCTTATCAATATACCTTCTGCTCTCTTTTCTTTAAATTGTCACTGTGTCAATCATTTTACCATGTGAGGCATATAATGTTACAAATGAAAATAGTGTACAACTATAGTACCTTGTTAATTTAATGCATTTATTAGCCTTTCGCTATCTGAAAGCTTTCCAATTCCTAGTATTGGGTTTGTTTACATCAGGTTATGACATGGCAGTCAGTTATTTTTTTAATAAATCAATAACTAAATTGCTATTATTACATTTGATATATATTCTCATAGTAGTATCAGATATCCTTCTGACTACTGATAATATTTTTATTTACCTTTGAACAAGTTTGGATGGTGCATTTTGCTTAACTAACTTGCTACATAGTGTTTGTTTACATTTGATTCCACAATCATAGTCATTTAGTTTTCAACAATTTGTCTATAGAATTACTATTCTTATACTTATGATCTGTTCTCATAGTAGTACTAGATGTTTTTCTAACTACTGGTAATACTTTCAGTAATCCTTGGACAAGTTTTAATAATGTATTTTGCTTAACTAGTTTGTCACATTGTCTTTGTTTACATCTGGCTATACATTCATAGTCAGTTAGTTTTCAATAATTTGATTATGAAACTATTATTATTATAACTGTGATCTGTTCTCATAGTAATATTAGATGTTTTTCTAACTACTGGTCATATTTTCAGTTATCTCTGTGTAAGTTTTAATAATGTATTTTGCTTAACTAGCTTGTCATGTTGGGTTTCCTTTCATCTAGCTTTGTGCTATCATATTTAATCTGCTTTATGTGCTGTGCATTTCAGTATAAAATATTACTTATTAGTGTGCATCATTATTTATAATGAATTTTTGACTGAAACAATTGTTGGTGGTTGCTTGGTTTAATTAACATATATGATTTTGTGTTATAGGTGCACTCCCTATTGGGGTTATGTATCAATGTGCAACATATTCTTATGCAGTAGTTGCTTCTACTATTATGACTTCATTATGGTATTTTATTACAATGGTTTAATTGTTGATTAATACACATGTTTACACTATTTTTCTAAACAATAACACAAATATTCTTAATCTAATGGTATTACATTTCTTGTTGTTGTACCTAATTTCTGGTTGTTTGATACTTAACAAACTAGCTTGTTTGTTATTATTTATTCTGGACTTTCTTTATATTGTATTCTGTTTTGCCGTGGCATTCAGTTATATTTCATTTTAAAACTTAACAAAGCTTTTATTATCAGGTTTTATGAACAATGATTTTACTGTTCTATCTTACATTTTTCTTGGTGGTCTTATGATTATCTATTTGGGATTACAATCTTGATTAAATTGGTCACACTAATTGTCTGTGCATTTTAACTATTTAGGTTAAAATTGGTTAACTGGTTACAGGTTCTCACACTCACATTAAGTATTCACTATTACTGTTTGTGATTTCTTAAATATGCTAAACACTGTTTCTTCATAGTTGATAATCGTTGTTCTTTTTCCGGTCACTAGTATAGCTCCTTGCATACTTGGTGAATGGTGATTTCTTGTATTGTACATACATTATCTTCACCCTTCGTGTCATTTTTCCTTGCTCTTCTTCTTTCTTTCTTCTTTTGGTTTAAACGTCTCCTCCAATATTTCCATTTGTAATAGTCGTTGTTCCATAGTATTTATATTTTATAAATAGATTGGTTGGTTTGCCATCATTGTGGTTGCTCTTGAATTGTCTCGTCTTCATTTTACGTAGTTATTATCTTTGTTGTTTCCCCTCACTGTTGGAAACTGTTGTCTTCTTTTTATTCTATGTAGTTATTATTTTTGTTGTTTCCCCTCACTGTCGGAAACTATTGGGCCTGGTGTCTAACATTTTATATTGGCTTGTAGTCATTTTCTTTCTCTCTTTCATACTCGATGATGCTATATTACACTTCCTTCTTCTTTGTTGGAATTTTACAATAATGTATCTGTAGATATTCACTTATTTTTTGTTTCTTCCATTGCTTTACGTACTTAGAACTATTTTCATGATTTCCCGTCATCTGACGTAATAATTGTTTACCTATGTAACTACCAAATTTGGTAACGTTACATATGCCTTCCTATAAGAATTGATTAATTCTGAATCAGTATATTTATATTGTTTTTTCATTTTTTTCATTGAAGAATTCATCAATTGCTGTACGTTCCATGTCGACTCATATGCTTTTTATTTATATCCCTTCACTTTCTTCTATTTGAATCATAATTATTTCTCTTCTATGTAATTATCTCCCATGTTTATTTAGTTCCCTAATTCCCTAACATAAGTTTAGCTGGGGCAGTTCAGAGCGGCTCACTTTGGCATACAACTCCACTGGCCATACTAACATCAATAAATACGGAGGCACATCATCTCCATCAATAATAATAAATGATTGCTGGCATTATTCATCAGTCAATTCATCTCAAATAATCAAAAAACATATAGTGGTCGTTCTTTTGACAAATAATTAATATCCTTGGGATTATCTCACGCATCTGCGGTTTATACATTGTTATACTCTCTTCTTCTTGATTCAACTCAACTAAATTCTTCACATATTACAGGGATAGTTTGTTTTACATTTCATCACTGGTATACTCTCATGATCATCTTCGTTAATATACTATTTTTCATTCTTCTTCATCATCAATTAATCTCTTCTCTTTGTATTACATTAAACGTCATTTCATAATCTTCTTTGTTTTCGGGGTTTACTTCTTTGGATATAATTCATGAATATATTTTCTCGTGGTTTCAATTGAGATATAGTCCATTTGGTATAGGCTCTCTTCTAATAAAATACACTAGAAAACACTATGGTTGTGTGTTATCTTTTATCTACATTAATGATACTTATTTGGTTTTGTTTCCACAACTTCTTATTTTCTTATTCTTTCATATATCATCTATTTCACTGTCTCCTCTTTTATCTGTACGGGTATGTTGTTGTCTTTACTGTTGACGTGGCTCTAGGAAGTATATATTCGTGCCAAAGTTGTGGTGTGTCGATCTCGTAAAATTATATATTTTTCTTTCATCGGTAGTACGGGTACGTTGTTAAATTACTGTTGACGTGGCTCTTGGAAGTATATATTCGTGCCAAAGATGGAATTTGTCTTTCTCGTGTAATAATATATATATATTTTTTTTTTCATTTGTAGTACGGGTAGGATGGTATTTTACTTGTTGACTTGGCTCTAGGAAGTATTTCGTGCCAAAGATGGAATGTGTCTTTCTCGTAAAATTATATATTTTTCTTTCATTGGTAGTACGGGTACGTTGTTAAATTACTGTTGACGTGGCTCTTGGAAGTATATATTCGTGCCAAGGATGTTGTGTGTCGATCTCGTAAAATTATATATTTTTCTTTCATTGGTAGTACTACTTGTAAATACAATTTCTTTATCCTTACATAACTTCTTTGGAACGTAGTTTTACATTACAAAATTACAATATCGTCAACGTTCATTTTCATAGTTATATATTCACTTCCTACTTAATATAAACAACAAATAATTTTCACAGCAATATTTCATCCTTCCTTCATATAGTCAACAATTATTTTCACAATTATATTTTCATTTTTCACTTATTAAAAATCAATAATCTTCATCGCTATTTTTCACTGTTATCTTATAATTTAATCTTCGATATACCATTTCATTGAATGTGCAGTTAGCGTTACTCGTTATCATAACAGTCCGTCCCATATTTTAATGTATTTTTTATTCATTTTTATCCGTAGTCGTCGCTCTCCTCTCTTCTTGTCGTTCGAACTTCTTCAGTGTTCATACTCCTGTCCGTTCTCGACATATATCTAGCTATCATTTGGTTTTTCCATTTGAATGCTATTAGGGCTTCATCTGCCTTCCGTTCTTCCATCCTCTTCTTCTCTTTCTCTTCCATGTACTTGTGTCCATCGTTCTTCTGGTTGTTGTTAGTACTGACGTTTGGTAACTCTCCCAATTCTGTTTGACCGTCATCCGTCTTCTGATTGGGTGCTTCCATTAATTGACTCCTCTTCTTCCTTAGTTCTCTTATTTCTTTGGCATACCCCTCGATTATCCGGTCCCATTGCTCTTGATAGCCTTCCTTTTTCTTAAAATATCTCACTCTTCTTTTGGAAATCTTTGGTTGAAATACTTTATTGGTCATCTTCTTCCTTGTCGTCACATAATCTTCCTCCTCGTCCATCTCGATGAAACTCCTCCAATACTCCTTCCTGAAGACCCCTTCTTCATGGTTGACGATTGGTGAGTTGACCATATTAATCAGACCGCTTCGAGTCATTTCAATTAATTCTTTTGTAACTCTTGCCTTCCTTGGACGTATGCTTCTTCTTTCTTCCATCTTCACCTCTTCCGTGTCTTGAGTTATCTGGATCTTCTTATCTCCACTATCTTCAGGTTCTAGACTTGCTTGTTCCATGTTTTTATCTTCAGGTACTTTTTCAACCTCCATTTGCTTGTCATCTATCTTCGGGTTGGATTGTTCCCTCTCCCTTCTTAATTCTTCTCTGAATTTCCTGTTATCTTCTATCATTGATTGGGTACTTTCGCTTATCCTCCTCGCTATTTTGAGCATCTCTCGCATTAGTGCCTCCCGTTCTTTTGTTAATCCTGACATCTTGTCGCTCTGGTAATGCACTTGCTGTCTCTCGACGAATTAGGTGAGGAAATTATTGGTTTAATTGCCTAAATTGCTAATCGTTTTCTCCCTAATCCGCGCTCAGACGTTGGGCGCCACGTTGTAACGAAACAACGATATAGTGTAGGTGATTGTAGATACGCTCCGGTATCCACAACGATATAAGATAATAAAATTTTAAAATGGAATTATTAGTGTTGATTATTAATAGTTGTGTGGGTATTCCCGTTTAAATCTCTCAATTTAAAAAAGTATTTTAGCACTTCACTTTTCACCTCCCCACTTACCATATGTGGATGTTATTACTGTTCAGTTTGGTGACTGCTTCTGCTGCAACAACACTTTATACATACATGTGGATATTCAACTTGAATACCCTAGGTGATACACATGCACAATTAAATAAAATAGGGGCTTAATTATGATTTAAATTATATTGAATATTTAAATTCTGCCGCCACCTTCTGATAGAACTAGTTATGATAATTAAACTATTTTATTTTGAAATCAAACAAAACTCTTTCCACTGGTAAAAATAATTGAGGTTTATTAACAGTTTTGAAATGCCATTAATTCTTTTAAATAACAATCAATCACTAATATCTTGACAAAATAATAGTTATTATGAACAATTTTTTAAAAAGAAACTCTTTTAACCTCAAGGCTGGTAACACTGAAGGTTAATACAATAATTTTTAGTTAGAGAGGTTATGTCCTCTTTACACAGTTAAATTACCAAGTTCGTGTGATCTTTGAAGTTGCATGATACCAGATACAAGATGTAGTCTTTTATAACAATATTTAGTAAAGAATTAATATAAAACAAACAAACAAATATTAAAATTAAAAGTCGGTACCATAGAATCGATAACTATCGTACTATCGTACGCTGGATACAAGGACACAGCAATTACCTTAATAACACGTGCGTTGAGCTGCACTGCTAAAATTTACTATTATTATTTAATAGTTGGTTATAAAAATTATTTATTGGCAAGAGAAAAAAAATCTATAATAAGGAAAAAAACTCTTGTGATAGCTTTCATTTGATTTATATTACTTGAGAACAGAATTATGAAAAGGTGACAAGTTGTCGTTATTATTTCTAGGTTAGCTAATATACGTAAGTAGTTCTTGTGGATAAGTAAATTATTCATTGATTCTTCATAATCTAAATACATATATCTTATTCATAATGCATCTGATGTGTAACTATCAGTTAATTAGAATATTTTTTGCAAAAAAAATTATTTATTAGTCAAATCAACGAAATGAGTCAATTGAGCGACTAATCGTTTCACTCCTATTTGTAGTATTTAAATTAATATTGACTTCTTTGATTACGATAAAATCGTAAAAACATTTATTTCTTAAGTTAAACGTTGCGAAATAATTCTTTTACTTATTTCTGATAATTTTCATCATAATGAATATACTTCGATACTACTGACTAGAGTAGTACCAAAACAATAATTTTCCGTTCATTAACAGAATTATTATTTCCGTTTTATTTGTTAAATAATGAAAATATAGTCCTCCCTGGTTTTTTATAAACACAAAACTCGAAAATACGACCGATATTATACACTGGCCGTATTTTATTATTTGAATTCACTCCGCACTGTACACTCGTTATTTCTGTGTTATGTGTAGGTTAGGTGTGTGTAGCATGACTCATATACGTGTCGCGCACAATTTAAATACAACTTCAGACATTTTCTTCATCAACCTTGCCCGTCGAATTATTCATGTAGACTCTTTGACGACTGAAAGATGACTGTGACGCTTCACCTAAGCGTCTCTGGCTTGTCTGGTTGTTTTAATTCATTTGATTGGTTGAAATTGTCGAACTCTCCACCCCAAAACACTTCGGTTGAATAAAACTTTTAATTTTTTATCAATTTCGTATATGGGTTGGAGATTATAGTGACGTAAGCGTTGATACACAAAATGATTAAAAAGTTTATAATTGTTATAACTTTTTTATTAGTTGTCATATCGTTGAATAGTTGGTGGCAATAGATCGCGGACACCTTGGGCTTTAAATAAAGTCTAAAAAAGAATAAAATCCGTCCATTATTAACTCACTACAACTATTTCACAAATTCCTATGGTGAATCTTAAAATTAATAAGTTTATTTCACCAGATCTTATTCTAATTACACAATAACACTTCTTATTAAACGTTTTGAGTCCATTTCTCAATTGTTTAATTCAGAAAATAGGTGCAATTACTATTTCCACAATATTTGGGTAATGGCGTCTTCAAACGTCCATATGCGATTATTTATAACCGCTTATAATACTATTATTCCTTATCTAATGACATTTGTTTGGTATTCTAACAATAACGTATACATTTATTTACATCGGTTTACACTTCGTTATATGAAAATGTTGTTTTTCATATACTATTAGTCTTATCAATATACCTTCTGCTCTCTTTTCTTTAAATTGTCACTGTGTCAATCATTTTACCATGTGAGGCATATAATGTTACAAATGAAAATAGTGTACAACTATAGTACCTTGTTAATTTAATGCATTTATTAGCCTTTCGCTATCTGAAAGCTTTCCAATTCCTAGTATTGGGTTTGTTTACATCAGGTTATGACATGGCAGTCAGTTATTTTTTTAATAAATCAATAACTAAATTGCTATTATTACATTTGATATATATTCTCATAGTAGTATCAGATATCCTTCTGACTACTGATAATATTTTTATTTACCTTTGAACAAGTTTGGATGGTGCATTTTGCTTAACTAACTTGCTACATAGTGTTTGTTTACATTTGATTCCACAATCATAGTCATTTAGTTTTCAACAATTTGTCTATAGAATTACTATTCTTATACTTATGATCTGTTCTCATAGTAGTACTAGATGTTTTTCTAACTACTGGTAATACTTTCAGTAATCCTTGGACAAGTTTTAATAATGTATTTTGCTTAACTAGTTTGACACATTGTCTTTGTTTACATCTGGCTATACATTCATAGTCAGTTAGTTTTCAATAATTTGATTATGAAACTATTATTATTATAACTGTGATCTGTTCTCATAGTAATATTAGATGTTTTTCTAACTACTGGTCATATTTTCAGTTATCTCTGTGTAAGTTTTAATAATGTATTTTGCTTAACTAGCTTGTCATGTTGGGTTTCCTTTCATCTAGCTTTGTGCTATCATATTTAATCTGCTTTATGTGCTGTGCATTTCAGTATAAAATATTACTTATTAGTGTGCATCATTATTTATAATGAATTTTTGACTGAAACAATTGTTGGTGGTTGCTTGGTTTAATTAACATATATGATTTTGTGTTATAGGTGCACTCCCTATTGGGGTTATGTATCAATGTGCAACATATTCTTATGCAGTAGTTGCTTCTACTATTATGACTTCATTATGGTATTTTATTACAATGGTTTAATTGTTGATTAATACACATGTTTACACTATTTTTCTAAACAATAACACAAATATTCTTAATCTAATGGTATTACATTTCTTGTTGTTGTACCTAATTTCTGGTTGTTTGATACTTAACAAACTAGCTTGTTTGTTATTATTTATTCTGGACTTTCTTTATATTGTATTCTGTTTTGCCGTGGCATTCAGTTATATTTCATTTTAAAACTTAACAAAGCTTTTATTATCAGGTTTTATGAACAATGATTTTACTGTTCTATCTTACATTTTTCTTGGTGGTCTTATGATTATCTATTTGGGATTACAATCTTGATTAAATTGGTCACACTAATTGTCTGTGCATTTTAACTATTTAGGTTAAAATTGGTTAACTGGTTACAGGTTCTCACACTCACATTAAGTATTCACTATTACTGTTTGTGATTTCTTAAATATGCTAAACACTGTTTCTTCATAGTTGATAATCGTTGTTCTTTTTCCGGTCACTAGTATAGCTCCTTGCATACTTGGTGAATGGTGATTTCTTGTATTGTACATACATTATCTTCACTCTTCGTGTCATTTTTCCTTGCTCTTCTTCTTTCTTTCTTCTTTTGGTTTAAACGTCTCCTCCAATATTTCCATTTGTAATAGTCGTTGTTCCATAGTATTTATATTTTATAAATAGATTGGTTGGTTTGCCATCATTGTGGTTGCTCTTGAATTGTCTCGTCTTCATTTTACGTAGTTATTATCTTTGTTGTTTCCCCTCACTGTTGGAAACTGTTGTCTTCTTTTTATTCTATGTAGTTATTATTTTTGTTGTTTCCCCTCACTGTCGGAAACTATTGGGCCTGGTGTCTAACATTTTATATTGGCTTGTAGTCATTTTCTTTCTCTCTTTCATACTCGATGATGCTATATTACACTTCCTTCTTCTTTGTTGGAATTTTACAATAATGTATCTGTAGATATTCACTTATTTTTTGTTTCTTCCATTGCTTTACGTACTTAGAACTATTTTCATGATTTCCCGTCATCTGACGTAATAATTGTTTACCTATGTAACTACCAAATTTGGTAACGTTACATATGCCTTCCTATAAGAATTGATTAATTCTGAATCAGTATATTTATATTGTTTTTTCATTTTTTTCATTGAAGAATTCATCAATTGTTGTACGTTCCATGTCGACTCATATGCTTTTTATTTATATCCCTTCACTTTCTTCTATTTGAATCATAATTATTTCTCTTCTATGTAATTATCTCCCATGTTTATTTAGTTCCCTAATTCCCTAACATAAGTTTAGCTGGGGCAGTTCAGAGCGGCTCACTTTGGCATACAACTCCACTGGCCATACTAACATCAATAAATACGGAGGCACATCATCTCCATCAATAATAATAAATGATTGCTGGCATTATTCATCAGTCAATTCATCTCAAATAATCAAAAAACATATAGTGGTCGTTCTTTCGACAAATAATTAATATCCTTGGGATTATCTCACGCATCTGCGGTTTATACATTGTTATACTCTCTTCTTCTTGATTCAACTCAACTAAATTCTTCACATATTACAGGGATAGTTTGTTTTACATTTCATCACTGGTATACTCTCATGATCATCTTCGTTAATATACTATTTTTCATTCTTCTTCATCATCAATTAATCTCTTCTCTTTGTATTACATTAAACGTCATTTCATAATCTTCTTTGTTTTCGGGGTTTACTTCTTTGGATATAATTCATGAATATATTTTCTCGTGGTTTCAATTGAGATATAGTCCATTTGGTATAGGCTCTCTTCTAATAAAATACACTAGAAAACACTATGGTTGTGTGTTATCTTTTATCTACATTAATGATACTTATTTGGTTTTGTTTCCACAACTTCTTATTTTCTTCTTCTTTCATCTATCATCTATTTCACTGTCTCCTCTTTTATCTGTACGGGTATGTTGTTGTCTTTACTGTTGACGTGGCTCTAGGAAGTATATATTCGTGCCAAAGTTGTGGTGTGTCGATCTCGTAAAATTATATATTTTTCTTTCATCGGTAGTACGGGTACGTTGTTAAATTACTGTTGACGTGGCTCTTGGAAGTATATATTCGTGCCAAAGATGGAATTTGTCTTTCTCGTGTAATAATATATATATATTTTTTTTTTCATTTGTAGTACGGGTAGGATGGTATTTTACTTGTTGACTTGGCTCTAGGAAGTATTTCGTGCCAAAGATGGAATGTGTCTTTCTCGTAAAATTATATATTTTTCTTTCATTGGTAGTACGGGTACGTTGTTAAATTACTGTTGACGTGGCTCTTGGAAGTATATATTCGTGCCAAGGATGTTGTGTGTCGATCTCGTAAAATTATATATTTTTCTTTCATTGGTAGTACTACTTGTAAATACAATTTCTTTATCCTTACATAACTTCTTTGGAACGTAGTTTTACATTACAAAATTACAATATCGTCAACGTTCATTTTCATAGTTATATATTCACTTCCTACTTAATATAAACAACAAATAATTTTCACAGCAATATTTCATCCTTCCTTCATATAGTCAACAATTATTTTCACAATTATATTTTCATTTTTCACTTATTAAAAATCAATAATCTTCATCGCTATTTTTCACTTTTATCTTATAATTTAATCTTCGATATACCATTTCATTGAATGTGCAGTTAGCGTTACTCGTTATCATAACAGTCCGTCCCATATTTTAATGTATTTTTTATTCATTTTTATCCGTAGTCGTCGCTCTCCTCTCTTCTTGTCGTTCGAACTTCTTCAGTGTTCATACTCCTGTCCGTTCTCGACATATATCTAGCTATCATTTGGTTTTTCCATTTGAATGCTATTAGGGCTTCATCTGCCTTCCGTTCTTCCATCCTCTTCTTCTCTTTCTCTTCCATGTACTTGTGTCCATCGTTCTTCTGGTTGTTGTTAGTACTGACGTTTGGTAACTCTCCCAATTCTGTTTGACCGTCATCCGTCTTCTGATTGGGTGCTTCCATTAATTGACTCCTCTTCTTCCTTAGTTCTCTTATTTCTTTGGCGTACCCCTCGATTATCCGGTCCCATTGCTCTTGATAGCCTTCCTTTTTCTTAAAATATCTCACTCTTCTTTTGGAAATCTTTGGTTGAAATACTTTATTGGTCATCTTCTTCCTTGTCGTCACATAATCTTCCTCCTCGTCCATCTCCATGAAACTCCTTCAATACTCCTTCCTGAAGACCCCTTCTTCATGGTTGACGATTGGTGAGTTGACCATATTAATCAGACCGCTTCGAGTCATTTCAATTAATTCTTTTGTAACTCTTGCCTTCCTTGGACGTATGCTTCTTCTTTCTTCCATCTTCACCTCTTCCGTGTCTTGAGTTATCTGGATCTTCTTATCTCCACTATCTTCAGGTTCTGGACTTGCTTGTTCCATGTTTTTATCTTCAGGTACTTTTTCAACCTCCATTTGCTTGTCATCTATCTTCGGGTTGGATTGTTCCCTCTCCCTTCTTAATTCTTCTCTGAATTTCCTGTTATCTTCTATCATTGATTGGGTACTTTCGCTTATCCTCCTCGCTATTTTGAGCATCTCTCGCATTAGTGCCTCCCGTTCTTTTGTTAATCCTGACATCTTGTCGCTCTGGTAATGCACTTGCTGTCTCTCGACGAATTAGGTGAGGAAATTATTGGTTTAATTGCCTAAATTGCTAATCGTTTTCTCCCTAATCCGCGCTCAGACGTTGGGCGCCACGTTGTAACGAAACAACGATATAGTGTAGGTGATTGTAGATACGCTCCGGTATCCACAACGATATAAGATAATAAAATTTTAAAATGGAATTATTAGTGTTGATTATTAATAGTTGTGTGGGTATTCCCGTTTAAATCTCTCAATTTAAAAAAGTATTTTAGCACTTCACTTTTCACCTCCCCACTTACCATATGTGGATGTTATTACTGTTCAGTTTGGTGACTGCTTCTGCTGCAACAACACTTTATACATACATGTGGATATTCAACTTGAATACCCTAGGTGATACACATGCACAATTAAATAAAATAGGGGCTTAATTATGATTTAAATTATATTGAATATTTAAATTCTGCCGCCACCTTCTGATAGAACTAGTTATGATAATTAAACTATTTTATTTTGAAATCAAACAAAACTCTTTCCACTGGTAAAAATAATTGAGGTTTATTAACAGTTTTGAAATGCCATTAATTCTTTTAAATAACAATCAATCACTAATATCTTGACAAAATAATAGTTATTATGAACAATTTTTTAAAAAGAAACTCTTTTAACCTCAAGGCTGGTAACACTGAAGGTTAATACAATAATTTTTAGTTAGAGAGGTTATGTCCTCTTTACACAGTTAAATTACCAAGTTCGTGTGATCTTTGAAGTTGCATGATACCAGATACAAGATGTAGTCTTTTATAACAATATTTAGTAAAGAATTAATATAAAACAAACAAACAAATATTAAAATTAAAAGTCGGTACCATAGAATCGATAACTATCGTACTATCGTACGCTGGATACAAGGACACAGCAATTACCTTAATAACACGTGCGTTGAGCTGCACTGCTAAAATTTACTATTATTATTTAATAGTTGGTTATAAAAATTATTTATTGGCAAGAGAAAAAAAATCTATAATAAGGAAAAAAACTCTTGTGATAGCTTTCATTTGATTTATATTACTTGAGAACAGAATTATGAAAAGGTGACAAGTTGTCGTTATTATTTCTAGGTTAGCTAATATACGTAAGTAGTTCTTGTGGATAAGTAAATTATTCATTGATTCTTCATAATCTAAATACATATATCTTATTCATAATGCATCTGATGTGTAACTATCAGTTAATTAGAATATTTTTTGCAAAAAAAATTATTTATTAGTCAAATCAACGAAATGAGTCAATTGAGCGACTAATCGTTTCACTCCTATTTGTAGTATTTAAATTAATATTGACTTCTTTGATTACGATAAAATCGTAAAAACATTTATTTCTTAAGTTAAACGTTGCGAAATAATTCTTTTACTTATTTCTGATAATTTTCATCATAATGAATATACTTCGATACTACTGACTAGAGTAGTACCAAAACAATAATTTTCCGTTCATTAACAGAATTATTATTTCCGTTTTATTTGTTAAATAATGAAAATATAGTCCTCCCTGGTTTTTTATAAACACAAAACTCGAAAATACGACCGATATTATACACTGGCCGTATTTTATTATTTGAATTCACTCCGCACTGTACACTCGTTATTTCTGTGTTATGTGTAGGTTAGGTGTGTGTAGCATGACTCATATACGTGTCGCGCACAATTTAAATACAACTTCAGACATTTTCTTCATCAACCTTGCCCGTCGAATTATTCATGTAGACTCTTTGACGACTGAAAGATGACTGTGACGCTTCACCTAAGCGTCTCTGGCTTGTCTGGTTGTTTTAATTCATTTGATTGGTTGAAATTGTCGAACTCTCCACCCCAAAACACTTCGGTTGAATAAAGCTTTTAATTTTTTATCAATTTCGTATATGGGTTGGAGATTATAGTGACGTAAGCGTTGATACACAAAATGATTAAAAAGTTTATAATTGTTATAACTTTTTTATTAGTTGTCATATCGTTGAATAGTTGGTGGCAATAGATCGCGGACACCTTGGGCTTTAAATAAAGTCTAAAAAAGAATAAAATCCGTCCATTATTAACTCACTACAACTATTTCACAAATTCCTATGGTGAATCTTAAAATTAATAAGTTTATTTCACCAGATCTTATTCTAATTACACAATAACACTTCTTATTAAACGTTTTGAGTCCATTTCTCAATTGTTTAATTCAGAAAATAGGTGCAATTACTATTTCCACAATATTTGGGTAATGGCGTCTTCAAACGTCCATATGCGATTATTTATAACCGCTTATAATACTATTATTCCTTATCTAATGACATTTGTTTGGTATTCTAACAATAACGTATACATTTATTTACATCGGTTTACACTTCGTTATATGAAAATGTTGTTTTTCATATACTATTAGTCTTATCAATATACCTTCTGCTCTCTTTTCTTTAAATTGTCACTGTGTCAATCATTTTACCATGTGAGGCATATAATGTTACAAATGAAAATAGTGTACAACTATAGTACCTTGTTAATTTAATGCATTTATTAGCCTTTCGCTATCTGAAAGATTTCCAATTCCTAGTATTGGGTTTGTTTACATCAGGTTATGACATGGCAGTCAGTTATTTTTTTAATAAATCAATAACTAAATTGCTATTATTACATTTGATATATATTCTCATAGTAGTATCAGATATCCTTCTGACTACTGATAATATTTTTATTTACCTTTGAACAAGTTTGGATGGTGCATTTTGCTTAACTAACTTGCTACATAGTGTTTGTTTACATTTGATTCCACAATCATAGTCATTTAGTTTTCAACAATTTGTCTATAGAATTACTATTCTTATACTTATGATCTGTTCTCATAGTAGTACTAGATGTTTTTCTAACTACTGGTAATACTTTCAGTAATCCTTGGACAAGTTTTAATAATGTATTTTGCTTAACTAGTTTGTCACATTGTCTTTGTTTACATCTGGCTATACATTCATAGTCAGTTAGTTTTCAATAATTTGATTATGAAACTATTATTATTATAACTGTGATCTGTTCTCATAGTAATATTAGATGTTTTTCTAACTACTGGTCATATTTTCAGTTATCTCTGTGTAAGTTTTAATAATGTATTTTGCTTAACTAGCTTGTCATGTTGGGTTTCCTTTCATCTAGCTTTGTGCTATCATATTTAATCTGCTTTATGTGCTGTGCATTTCAGTATAAAATATTACTTATTAGTGTGCATCATTATTTATAATGAATTTTTGACTGAAACAATTGTTGGTGGTTGCTTGGTTTAATTAACATATATGATTTTGTGTTATAGGTGCACTCCCTATTGGGGTTATGTATCAATGTGCAACATATTCTTATGCAGTAGTTGCTTCTACTATTATGACTTCATTATGGTATTTTATTACAATGGTTTAATTGTTGATTAATACACATGTTTACACTATTTTTCTAAACAATAACACAAATATTCTTAATCTAATGGTATTACATTTCTTGTTGTTGTACCTAATTTCTGGTTGTTTGATACTTAACAAACTAGCTTGTTTGTTATTATTTATTCTGGACTTTCTTTATATTGTATTCTGTTTTGCCGTGGCATTCAGTTATATTTCATTTTAAAACTTAACAAAGCTTTTATTATCAGGTTTTATGAACAATGATTTTACTGTTCTATCTTACATTTTTCTTGGTGGTCTTATGATTATCTATTTGGGATTACAATCTTGATTAAATTGGTCACACTAATTGTCTGTGCATTTTAACTATTTAGGTTAAAATTGGTTAACTGGTTACAGGTTCTCACACTCACATTAAGTATTCACTATTACTGTTTGTGATTTCTTAAATATGCTAAACACTGTTTCTTCATAGTTGATAATCGTTGTTCTTTTTCCGGTCACTAGTATAGCTCCTTGCATACTTGGTGAATGGTGATTTCTTGTATTGTACATACATTATCTTCACTCTTCGTGTCATTTTTCCTTGCTCTTCTTCTTTCTTTCTTCTTTTGGTTTAAACGTCTCCTCCAATATTTCCATTTGTAATAGTCGTTGTTCCATAGTATTTATATTTTATAAATAGATTGGTTGGTTTGCCATCATTGTGGTTGCTCTTGAATTGTCTCGTCTTCATTTTACGTAGTTATTATCTTTGTTGTTTCCCCTCACTGTTGGAAACTGTTGTCTTCTTTTTATTCTATGTAGTTATTATTTTTGTTGTTTCCCCTCACTGTCGGAAACTATTGGGCCTGGTGTCTAACATTTTATATTGGCTTGTAGTCATTTTCTTTCTCTCTTTCATACTCGATGATGCTATATTACACTTCCTTCTTCTTTGTTGGAATTTTACAATAATGTATCTGTAGATATTCACTTATTTTTTGTTTCTTCCATTGCTTTACGTACTTAGAACTATTTTCATGATTTCCCGTCATCTGACGTAATAATTGTTTACCTATGTAACTACCAAATTTGGTAACGTTACATATGCCTTCCTATAAGAATTGATTAATTCTGAATCAGTATATTTATATTGTTTTTTCATTTTTTTCATTGAAGAATTCATCAATTGTTGTACGTTCCATGTCGACTCATATGCTTTTTATTTATATCCCTTCACTTTCTTCTATTTGAATCATAATTATTTCTCTTCTATGTAATTATCTCCCATGTTTATTTAGTTCCCTAATTCCCTAACATAAGTTTAGCTGGGGCAGTTCAGAGTGGCTCACTTTGGCATACAACTCCACTGGCCATACTAACATCAATAAATACGGAGGCACATCATCTCCATCAATAATAATAAATGATTGCTGGCATTATTCATCAGTCAATTCATCTCAAATAATCAAAAAACATATAGTGGTCGTTCTTTCGACAAATAATTAATATCCTTGGGATTATCTCACGCATCTGCGGTTTATACATTGTTATACTCTCTTCTTCTTGATTCAACTCAACTAAATTCTTCACATATTACAGGGATAGTTTGTTTTACATTTCATCACTGGTATACTCTCATGATCATCTTCGTTAATATACTATTTTTCATTCTTCTTCATCATCAATTAATCTCTTCTCTTTGTATTACATTAAACGTCATTTCATAATCTTCTTTGTTTTCGGGGTTTACTTCTTTGGATATAATTCATGAATATATTTTCTCGTGGTTTCAATTGAGATATAGTCCATTTGGTATAGGCTCTCTTCTAATAAAATACACTAGAAAACACTATGGTTGTGTGTTATCTTTTATCTACATTAATGATACTTATTTGGTTTTGTTTCCACAACTTCTTATTTTCTTCTTCTTTCATCTATCATCTATTTCACTGTCTCCTCTTTTATCTGTACGGGTATGTTGTTGTCTTTACTGTTGACGTGGCTCTAGGAAGTATATATTCGTGCCAAAGTTGTGGTGTGTCGATCTCGTAAAATTATATATTTTTCTTTCATCGGTAGTACGGGTACGTTGTTAAATTACTGTTGACGTGGCTCTTGGAAGTATATATTCGTGCCAAAGATGGAATTTGTCTTTCTCGTGTAATAATATATATATATTTTTTTTTTCATTTGTAGTACGGGTAGGATGGTATTTTACTTGTTGACTTGGCTCTAGGAAGTATTTCGTGCCAAAGATGGAATGTGTCTTTCTCGTAAAATTATATATTTTTCTTTCATTGGTAGTACGGGTACGTTGTTAAATTACTGTTGACGTGGCTCTTGGAAGTATATATTCGTGCCAAGGATGTTGTGTGTCGATCTCGTAAAATTATATATTTTTCTTTCATTGGTAGTACTACTTGTAAATACAATTTCTTTATCCTTACATAACTTCTTTGGAACGTAGTTTTACATTACAAAATTACAATATCGTCAACGTTCATTTTCATAGTTATATATTCACTTCCTACTTAATATAAACAACAAATAATTTTCACAGCAATATTTCATCCTTCCTTCATATAGTCAACAATTATTTTCACAATTATATTTTCATTTTTCACTTATTAAAAATCAATAATCTTCATCGCTATTTTTCACTTTTATCTTATAATTTAATCTTCGATATACCATTTCATTGAATGTGCAGTTAGCGTTACTCGTTATCATAACAGTCCGTCCCATATTTTAATGTATTTTTTATTCATTTTTATCCGTAGTCGTCGCTCTCCTCTCTTCTTGTCGTTCGAACTTCTTCAGTGTTCATACTCCTGTCCGTTCTCGACATATATCTAGCTATCATTTGGTTTTTCCATTTGAATGCTATTAGGGCTTCATCTGCCTTCCGTTCTTCCATCCTCTTCTTCTCTTTCTCTTCCATGTACTTGTGTCCATCGTTCTTCTGGTTGTTGTTAGTACTGACGTTTGGTAACTCTCCCAATTCTGTTTGACCGTCATCCGTCTTCTGATTGGGTGCTTCCATTAATTGACTCCTCTTCTTCCTTAGTTCTCTTATTTCTTTGGCGTACCCCTCGATTATCCGGTCCCATTGCTCTTGATAGCCTTCCTTTTTCTTAAAATATCTCACTCTTCTTTTGGAAATCTTTGGTTGAAATACTTTATTGGTCATCTTCTTCCTTGTCGTCACATAATCTTCCTCCTCGTCCATCTCCATGAAACTCCTCCAATACTCCTTCCTGAAGACCCCTTCTTCATGGTTGACGATTGGTGAGTTGACCATATTAATCAGACCGCTTCGAGTCATTTCAATTAATTCTTTTGTAACTCTTGCCTTCCTTGGACGTATGCTTCTTCTTTCTTCCATCTTCACCTCTTCCGTGTCTTGAGTTATCTGGATCTTCTTATCTCCACTATCTTCAGGTTCTGGACTTGCTTGTTCCATGTTTTTATCTTCAGGTACTTTTTCAACCTCCATTTGCTTGTCATCTATCTTCGGGTTGGATTGTTCCCTCTCCCTTCTTAATTCTTCTCTGAATTTCCTGTTATCTTCTATCATTGATTGGGTACTTTCGCTTATCCTCCTCGCTATTTTGAGCATCTCTCGCATTAGTGCCTCCCGTTCTTTTGTTAATCCTGACATCTTGTCGCTCTGGTAATGCACTTGCTGTCTCTCGACGAATTAGGTGAGGAAATTATTGGTTTAATTGCCTAAATTGCTAATCGTTTTCTCCCTAATCCGCGCTCAGACGTTGGGCGCCACGTTGTAACGAAACAACGATATAGTGTAGGTGATTGTAGATACGCTCCGGTATCCACAACGATATAAGATAATAAAATTTTAAAATGGAATTATTAGTGTTGATTATTAATAGTTGTGTGGGTATTCCCGTTTAAATCTCAATTTAAAAAAGTATTTTAGCACTTCACTTTTCACCTCCCCACTTACCATATGTGGATGTTATTACTGTTCAGTTTGGTGACTGCTTCTGCTGCAACAACACTTTATACATACATGTGGATATTCAACTTGAATACCCTAGGTGATACACATGCACAATTAAATAAAATAGGGGCTTAAATATGATTTAAATTATATTGAATATTTAAATTCTGCCGCCACCTTCTGATAGAACTAGTTATGATAATTAAACTATTTTATTTTGAAATCAAACAAAACTCTTTCCACTGGTAAAAATAATTGAGGTTTATTAACAGTTTTGAAATGCCATTAATTCTTTTAAATAACAATCAATCACTAATATCTTGACAAAATAATAGTTATTATGAACAATTTTTTAAAAAGAAACTCTTTTAACCTCAAGGCTGGTAACACTGAAGGTTAATACAATAATTTTTAGTTAGAGAGGTTATGTCCTCTTTACACAGTTAAATTACCAAGTTCGTGTGATCTTTGAAGTTGCATGATACCAGATACAAGATGTAGTCTTTTATAACAATATTTAGTAAAGAATTAATATAAAACAAACAAACAAATATTAAAATTAAAAGTCGGTACCATAGAATCGATAACTATCGTACTATCGTACGCTGGATACAAGGACACAGCAATTACCTTAATAACACGTGCGTTGAGCTGCACTGCTAAAATTTACTATTATTATTTAATAGTTGGTTATAAAAATTATTTATTGGCAAGAGAAAAAAAATCTATAATAAGGAAAAAAACTCTTGTGATAGCTTTCATTTGATTTATATTACTTGAGAACAGAATTATGAAAAGGTGACAAGTTGTCGTTATTATTTCTAGGTTAGTTAGTATACGTAAGTAGTTCTTGTGGATAAGTAAATTATTCATTGATTCTTCATAATCTAAATACATATATCTTATTCATAATGCATCTGATGTGTAACTATCAGTTAATTAGAATATTTTTTGCAAAAAAAATTATTTATTAGTCAAATCAACGAAATGAGTCAATTGAGCGACTAATCGTTTCACTCCTATTTGTAGTATTTAAATTAATATTGACTTCTTTGATTACGATAAAATCGTAAAAACATTTATTTCTTAAGTTAAACGTTGCGAAATAATTCTTTTACTTATTTCTGATAATTTTCATCATAATGAATATACTTCGATACTACTGACTAGAGTAGTACCAAAACAATAATTTTCCGTTCATTAACAGAATTATTATTTCCGTTTTATTTGTTAAATAATGAAAATATAGTCCTCCCTGGTTTTTTATAAACACAAAACTCGAAAATACGACCGATATTATACACTGGCCGTATTTTATTATTTGAATTCACTCCGCACTGTACACTCGTTATTTCTGTGTTATGTGTAGGTTAGGTGTGTGTAGCGTGACTCATATACGTGTCGCGCACAATTTAAATACAACTTCAGACATTTTCTTCATCAACCTTGCCCGTCGAATTATTCATGTAGACTCTTTGACGACTGAAAGATGACTGTGACGCTTCACCTAAGCGTCTCTGGCTTGTCTGGTTGTTTTAATTCATTTGATTGGTTGAAATTGTCGAACTCTCCACCCCAAAACACTTCGGTTGAATAAAACTTTTAATTTTTTATCAATTTCGTATATGGGTTGGAGATTATAGTGACGTAAGCGTTGATACACAAAATGATTAAAAAGTTTATAATTGTTATAACTTTTTTATTAGTTGTCATATCATTGAATAGTTGGTGGCAATAGATCGCGGACACCTTGGGCTTTAAATAAAGTCTAAAAAAGAATAAAATCCGTCCATTATTAACTCACTACAACTATTTCACAAATTCCTATGGTGAATCTTAAAATTAATAAGTTTATTTCACCAGATCTTATTCTAATTACACAATAACACTTCTTATTAAACGTTTTGAGTCCATTTCTCAATTGTTTAATTCAGAAAATAGGTGCAATTACTATTTCCACAATATTTGGGTAATGGCGTCTTCAAACGTCCATATGCGATTATTTATAACCGCTTATAATACTATTATTCCTTATCTAATGACATTTGTTTGGTATTCTAACAATAACGTATACATTTATTTACATCGGTTTACACTTCGTTATATGAAAATGTTGTTTTTCATATACTATTAGTCTTATCAATATACCTTCTGCTCTCTTTTCTTTAAATTGTCACTGTGTCAATCATTTTACCATGTGAGGCATATAATGTTACAAATGAAAATAGTGTACAACTATAGTACCTTGTTAATTTAATGCATTTATTAGCCTTTCGCTATCTGAAAGCTTTCCAATTCCTAGTATTGGGTTTGTTTACATCAGGTTATGACATGGCAGTCAGTTATTTTTTTAATAAATCAATAACTAAATTGCTATTATTACATTTGATATATATTCTCATAGTAGTATCAGATATCCTTCTGACTACTGATAATATTTTTATTTACCTTTGAACAAGTTTGGATGGTGCATTTTGCTTAACTAACTTGCTACATAGTGTTTGTTTACATTTGATTCCACAATCATAGTCATTTAGTTTTCAACAATTTGTCTATAGAATTACTATTCTTATACTTATGATCTGTTCTCATAGTAGTACTAGATGTTTTTCTAACTACTGGTAATACTTTCAGTAATCCTTGGACAAGTTTTAATAATGTATTTTGCTTAACTAGTTTGTCACATTGTCTTTGTTTACATCTGGCTATACATTCATAGTCAGTTAGTTTTCAATAATTTGATTATGAAACTATTATTATTATAACTGTGATCTGTTCTCATAGTAATATTAGATGTTTTTCTAACTACTGGTCATATTTTCAGTTATCTCTGTGTAAGTTTTAATAATGTATTTTGCTTAACTAGCTTGTCATGTTGGGTTTCCTTTCATCTAGCTTTGTGCTATCATATTTAATCTGCTTTATGTGCTGTGCATTTCAGTATAAAATATTACTTATTAGTGTGCATCATTATTTATAATGAATTTTTGACTGAAACAATTGTTGGTGGTTGCTTGGTTTAATTAACATATATGATTTTGTGTTATAGGTGCACTCCCTATTGGGGTTATGTATCAATGTGCAACATATTCTTATGCAGTAGTTGCTTCTACTATTATGACTTCATTATGGTATTTTATTACAATGGTTTAATTGTTGATTAATACACATGTTTACACTATTTTTCTAAACAATAACACAAATATTCTTAATCTAATGGTATTACATTTCTTGTTGTTGTACCTAATTTCTGGTTGTTTGATACTTAACAAACTAGCTTGTTTGTTATTATTTATTCTGGACTTTCTTTATATTGTATTCTGTTTTGCCGTGGCATTCAGTTATATTTCATTTTAAAACTTAACAAAGCTTTTATTATCAGGTTTTTATGAACAATGATTTTACTGTTCTATCTTACATTTTTCTTGGTGGTCTTATGATTATCTATTTGGGATTACAATCTTGATTAAATTGGTCACACTAATTGTCTGTGCATTTTAACTATTTAGGTTAAAATTGGTTAACTGGTTACAGGTTCTCACACTCACATTAAGTATTCACTATTACTGTTTGTGATTTCTTAAATATGCTAAACACTGTTTCTTCATAGTTGATAATCGTTGTTCTTTTTCCGGTCACTAGTATAGCTCCTTGCATACTTGGTGAATGGTGATTTCTTGTATTGTACATACATTATCTTCACTCTTCGTGTCATTTTTCCTTGCTCTTCTTCTTTCTTTCTTCTTTTGGTTTAAACGTCTCCTCCAATATTTCCATTTGTAATAGTCGTTGTTCCATAGTATTTATATTTTATAAATAGATTGGTTGGTTTGCCATCATTGTGGTTGCTCTTGAATTGTCTCGTCTTCATTTTACGTAGTTATTATCTTTGTTGTTTCCCCTCACTGTTGGAAACTGTTGTCTTCTTTTTATTCTATGTAGTTATTATTTTTGTTGTTTCCCCTCACTGTCGGAAACTATTGGGCCTGGTGTCTAACATTTTATATTGGCTTGTAGTCATTTTCTTTCTCTCTTTCATACTCGATGATGCTATATTACACTTCCTTCTTCTTTGTTGGAATTTTACAATAATGTATCTGTAGATATTCACTTATTTTTTGTTTCTTCCATTGCTTTACGTACTTAGAACTATTTTCATGATTTCCCGTCATCTGACGTAATAATTGTTTACCTATGTAACTACCAAATTTGGTAACGTTACATATGCCTTCCTATAAGAATTGATTAATTCTGAATCAGTATATTTATATTGTTTTTTCATTTTTTTCATTGAAGAATTCATCAATTGTTGTACGTTCCATGTCGACTCATATGCTTTTTATTTATATCCCTTCACTTTCTTCTATTTGAATCATAATTATTTCTCTTCTATGTAATTATCTCCCATGTTTATTTAGTTCCCTAATTCCCTAACATAAGTTTAGCTGGGGCAGTTCAGAGCGGCTCACTTTGGCATACAACTCCACTGGCCATACTAACATCAATAAATACGGAGGCACATCATCTCCATCAATAATAATAAATGATTGCTGGCATTATTCATCAGTCAATTCATCTCAAATAATCAAAAAACATATAGTGGTCGTTCTTTCGACAAATAATTAATATCCTTGGGATTATCTCACGCATCTGCGGTTTATACATTGTTATACTCTCTTCTTCTTGATTCAACTCAACTAAATTCTTCACATATTACAGGGATAGTTTGTTTTACATTTCATCACTGGTATACTCTCATGATCATCTTCGTTAATATACTATTTTTCATTCTTCTTCATCATCAATTAATCTCTTCTCTTTGTATTACATTAAACGTCATTTCATAATCTTCTTTGTTTTCGGGGTTTACTTCTTTGGATATAATTCATGAATATATTTTCTCGTGGTTTCAATTGAGATATAGTCCATTTGGTATAGGCTCTCTTCTAATAAAATACACTAGAAAACACTATGGTTGTGTGTTATCTTTTATCTACATTAATGATACTTATTTGGTTTTGTTTCCACAACTTCTTATTTTCTTCTTCTTTCATCTATCATCTATTTCACTGTCTCCTCTTTTATCTGTACGGGTATGTTGTTGTCTTTACTGTTGACGTGGCTCTAGGAAGTATATATTCGTGCCAAAGTTGTGGTGTGTCGATCTCGTAAAATTATATATTTTTCTTTCATCGGTAGTACGGGTACGTTGTTAAATTACTGTTGACGTGGCTCTTGGAAGTATATATTCGTGCCAAAGATGGAATTTGTCTTTCTCGTGTAATAATATATATATATATTTTTTTTCATTTGTAGTACGGGTAGGATGGTATTTTACTTGTTGACTTGGCTCTAGGAAGTATTTCGTGCCAAAGATGGAATGTGTCTTTCTCGTAAAATTATATATTTTTCTTTCATTGGTAGTACGGGTACGTTGTTAAATTACTGTTGACGTGGCTCTTGGAAGTATATATTCGTGCCAAGGATGTTGTGTGTCGATCTCGTAAAATTATATATTTTTCTTTCATTGGTAGTACTACTTGTAAATACAATTTCTTTATCCTTACATAACTTCTTTGGAACGTAGTTTTACATTACAAAATTACAATATCGTCAACGTTCATTTTCATAGTTATATATTCACTTCCTACTTAATATAAACAACAAATAATTTTCACAGCAATATTTCATCCTTCCTTCATATAGTCAACAATTATTTTCACAATTATATTTTCATTTTTCACTTATTAAAAATCAATAATCTTCATCGCTATTTTTCACTTTTATCTTATAATTTAATCTTCGATATACCATTTCATTGAATGTGCAGTTAGCGTTACTCGTTATCATAACAGTCCGTCCCATATTTTAATGTATTTTTTATTCATTTTTATCCGTAGTCGTCGCTCTCCTCTCTTCTTGTCGTTCGAACTTCTTCAGTGTTCATACTCCTGTCCGTTCTCGACATATATCTAGCTATCATTTGGTTTTTCCATTTGAATGCTATTAGGGCTTCATCTGCCTTCCGTTCTTCCATCCTCTTCTTCTCTTTCTCTTCCATGTACTTGTGTCCATCGTTCTTCTGGTTGTTGTTAGTACTGACGTTTGGTAACTCTCCCAATTCTGTTTGACCGTCATCCGTCTTCTGATTGGGTGCTTCCATTAATTGACTCCTCTTATTTCTTTGGCGTACCCCTCGATTATCCGGTCCCATTGCTCTTGATAGCCTTCCTTTTTCTTAAAATATCTCACTCTTCTTTTGGAAATCTTTGGTTGAAATACTTTATTGGTCATCTTCTTCCTTGTCGTCACATAATCTTCCTCCTCGTCCATCTCCATGAAACTCCTCCAATACTCCTTCCTGAAGACCCCTTCTTCATGGTTGACGATTGGTGAGTTGACCATATTAATCAGACCGCTTCGAGTCATTTCAATTAATTCTTTTGTAACTCTTGCCTTCCTTGGACGTATGCTTCTTCTTTCTTCCATCTTCACCTCTTCCGTGTCTTGAGTTATCTGGATCTTCTTATCTCCACTATCTTCAGGTTCTGGACTTGCTTGTTCCATGTTTTTATCTTCAGGTACTTTTTCAACCTCCATTTGCTTGTCATCTATCTTCGGGTTGGATTGTTCCCTCTCCCTTCTTAATTCTTCTCTGAATTTCCTGTTATCTTCTATCATTGATTGGGTACTTTCGCTTATCCTCCTCGCTATTTTGAGCATCTCTCGCATTAGTGCCTCCCGTTCTTTTGTTAATCCTGACATCTTGTCGCTCTGGTAATGCACTTGCTGTCTCTCGACGAATTAGGTGAGGAAATTATTGGTTTAATTGCCTAAATTGCTAATCGTTTTCTCCCTAATCCGCGCTCAGACGTTGGGCGCCACGTTGTAACGAAACAACGATATAGTGTAGGTGATTGTAGATACGCTCCGGTATCCACAACGATATAAGATAATAAAATTTTAAAATGGAATTATTAGTGTTGATTATTAATAGTTGTGTGGGTATTCCCGTTTAAATCTCAATTTAAAAAAGTATTATAGCACTTCACTTTTCACCTCCCCACTTACCATATGTGTATGTTATTACTGTTCAGTTTGGTGACTGCTTCTGCTGCAACAACACTTTATACATACATGTGGATATTCAACTTGAATACCCTAGGTGATACACATGCACAATTAAATAAAATAGGGGCTTAAATATGATTTAAATTATATTGAATATTTAAATTCTGCCGCCACCTTCTGATAGAACTAGTTATGATAATTAAACTATTTTATTTTGAAATCAAACAAAACTCTTTCCACTGGTAAAAATAATTGAGGTTTATTAACAGTTTTGAAATGCCATTAATTCTTTTAAATAACAATCAATCACTAATATCTTGACAAAATAATAGTTATTATGAACAATTTTTTAAAAAGAAACTCTTTTAACCTCAAGGCTGGTAACACTGAAGGTTAATACAATAATTTTTAGTTAGAGAGGTTATGTCCTCTTTACACAGTTAAATTACCAAGTTCGTGTGATCTTTGAAGTTGCATGATACCAGATACAAGATGTAGTCTTTTATAACAATATTTAGTAAAGAATTAATATAAAACAAACAAACAAATATTAAAATTAAAAGTCGGTACCATAGAATCGATAACTATCGTACTATCGTACGCTGGATACAAGGACACAGCAATTACCTTAATAACACGTGCGTTGAGCTGCACTGCTAAAATTTACTATTATTATTTAATAGTTGGTTATAAAAATTATTTATTGGCAAGAGAAAAAAAATCTATAATAAGGAAAAAAACTCTTGTGATAGCTTTCATTTGATTTATATTACTTGAGAACAGAATTATGAAAAGGTGACAAGTTGTCGTTATTATTTCTAGGTTAGCTAATATACGTAAGTAGTTCTTGTGGATAAGTAAATTATTCATTGATTCTTCATAATCTAAATACATATATCTTATTCATAATGCATCTGATGTGTAACTATCAGTTAATTAGAATATTTTTTGCAAAAAAAATTATTTATTAGTCAAATCAACGAAATGAGTCAATTGAGCGACTAATCGTTTCACTCCTATTTGTAGTATTTAAATTAATATTGACTTCTTTGATTACGATAAAATCGTAAAAACATTTATTTCTTAAGTTAAACGTTGCGAAATAATTCTTTTACTTATTTCTGATAATTTTCATCATAATGAATATACTTCGATACTACTGACTAGAGTAGTACCAAAACAATAATTTTCCGTTCATTAACAGAATTATTATTTCCGTTTTATTTGTTAAATAATGAAAATATAGTCCTCCCTGGTTTTTTATAAACACAAAACTCGAAAATACGACCGATATTATACACTGGCCGTATTTTATTATTTGAATTCACTCCGCACTGTACACTCGTTATTTCTGTGTTATGTGTAGGTTAGGTGTGTGTAGCGTGACTCATATACGTGTCGCGCACAATTTAAATACAACTTCAGACATTTTCTTCATCAACCTTGCCCGTCGAATTATTCATGTAGACTCTTTGACGACTGAAAGATGACTGTGACGCTTCACCTAAGCGTCTCTGGCTTGTCTGGTTGTTTTAATTCATTTGATTGGTTGAAATTGTCGCACTCTCCACCCCAAAACACTTCGGTTGAATAAAACTTTTAATTTTTTATCAATTTCGTATATGGGTTGGAGATTATAGTGACGTAAGCGTTGATACACAAAATGATTAAAAAGTTTATAATTGTTATAACTTTTTTATTAGTTGTCATATCGTTGAATAGTTGGTGGCAATAGATCGCGGACACCTTGGGCTTTAAATAAAGTCTAAAAAAGAATAAAATCCGTCCATTATTAACTCACTACAACTATTTCACAAATTCCTATGGTGAATCTTAAAATTAATAAGTTTATTTCACCAGATCTTATTCTAATTACACAATAACACTTCTTATTAAACGTTTTGAGTCCATTTATTTCTTTCATTTTGGTGCGGGCTTGTGAAAAGTTATGAAAATTATTGTGCAACGTTATTTTCCGTGTAACAGAACGATGTTAAGAAACAGTGACACAAAGCAGTAAGACGCAGTTGTTATTGTGTAACGCGGTGAGCGAAGAATTTACCCCTTTCAAAATTCGCAGAACTCTGTACATGTATGGGAGTGCACACACGCCACTACTCGAGCATGGGCGCCAACCCACGCGCTGGTAAAAAACTCTAAGATGGCTAGAGCGGAGAGTATTCATCGTCTTCTCCAAGACCAGCCGGAAATACTGCTAACGCCCCGCCTACTGTTAATGACATCAGCAGAGCCAAAGCCAATATTGTACTTTGGTATCCAGAATATAACTCTGATATTCCATGCATAAAGTGTTTACCTCACAACAACTGAGGCTTGAGCGACGAAAACATAGTGGCAGTGAACCACAGTTTCCCTCCAGAGAAAGCAAGATGTACCTGTTACGTTACAGTTCCAGTCTACCAGTTGAAGCCACCGGCGCCGGTACAATCAAAGTAGGCTCGCCATAAAAGTTTGTAATTTATCAGAAAAAAAGTTATAATTATCGCAAAGTGTTATGTGACCGCGGTCAATCCACCTAGGGGGCAGTAATCAAGAGTTTTTTTTTTCTTCTTTCGGACCATAAAGACAGTGTAACTAAACAATGCGTGTGTGCGGCTACCGCGTGGTCGGTGTTTGGGGGTCTGGGGTTTAAATTATAAAATGTTAAGGGCAAAATAATTTGGAATGAATGTGAGAGCGAGCAAAGCTGGGCTGGTTTCTGTTTGTGTTTCATAATTGTGTTTGTGCTTTATGAAAGCAGGTAACAGATAGTTGGTAAGTTCTGTTACAAGATGCACGAGTTGCACAATCTGTACTCCATGTAAATCTATTTGTCAAACAATAATTTCAACAATTGAGCATTAAAATTATTAATTCTCTTCTTAACGATGTGTAGAGTTAATTATTTCGAGAACCCATGAAACACATGTTTGTATCTAGCGTTCGTACGAAAGGATCCTGGCCTATACAAAACGAATCCTTTCAGGTAGGTGGAAGTAAATATATTATATTAATATATTTAATATATATTTAAGCAATAATTAACATCTCAATGGCTTCCGATACAGGGACAGTTTATTAATTAAAATATTAAAGACCGTACCTACAGTAAAGATACAAACATGTTTTTGGGGTTAGCGGAATAAAACAAAAGTGCGTTGTTAACGCAAAATTTGTTATATAATACACTTAATTGATTATATTTTATTTATACACAAATATCAAGTATAAAATAAGAAATGGCAGATAACAGTGAAGTCGGCTTATCTGACAATCAGACCGAGAGTCAAGTAAATGCTGACCCCGGTATTCAAACAGAAGTAACGTCAATAAATGAGTATAACGCAGAAGCATCTGTATTTAGCTCACAAGGAGCGATATCAACTCCCGTAACAAATAAAGCTACAGAGTTGTCAGTGAACGATTTATTTAATTTCATGAGAACCATGTCTAGTGACATGAGAACCATGTTCAGTGACGTGAGAAATATGTCTAAGGATATTAACGTAAAATTTGATATACAGAATGATCAGTTTGATGCAATTGACAACAAATTTGAAGAATTAAATAAACGTTTTGATGATAATGATAGAATTTTAAATAATATGAAAAGTGATTTTAACAATAAATTAGATCAATTAACTAATGATTTTAATGAACAGAAAATAAAATGCGAACAGCAGAATATTCAAAACGAGATTAATTTTAAAGAAATTAAAGACCAGAATGTTCAATTGCAGCAGAATATAAATGTAAAATTTGATGAGTTGATAAATAATATACAAGACAAGAATGTATGTCTTGAAAATGCCGATGAAATGACAAGAAATAGTTTGAATAAAGTAGAACAGAGTAAGAATAATACAAACGAAAGTTGTAATGACAATGTTGTATTAGGTAATGAAATAATAAATAATAATGATGTTGAGAATAATGAGCATAATAATGTAGTCGAAAAGTTGGTATCTGAGAGTACTAATGAAGTTGTAGAATGTGATTATGAGACGTTAATGTGTGTTAATGAGTTGGAGAGAGAGTGGAAAAGAGTTATATTATGGGTATGACACAGAGGGTAAATTGTTTACGAGGTAGAATGGGGGGTGAAGGAAGACCTTCACGTATATATTGTGTAGACAAGTGTGCTACAAATAATTGTTTTTTGAAGCTTTGTGTTTTTCCTGGAGAAGTCAGGAAAGGTTTAATTGAATTTGTACCCTCTGTCTGTAATAATGATGTGGAAGGTATGATTTGGTATTGTGATGAGAGAGATATAGGGGGAGAATTGTATGTTAGTAAAGAAACAGAATTGTATGATTTAAATAGGAAATACAACAAATGGAAAGAAAGTTTAAAAATATATTTGATCAACAATGATTACAATGATTTAATAAAAATAATTAACCCGATAATGAGCGAATTAAATGAAGGAGACTTAACAAAAATACCTAACGTAGACTGGTTATATGAGTATTTGAATAAGCTGAATGAATTTAGTTTATATGGTTACAACACACAAAACAGTCATTTGTGTGGTAATACAATTGAACGATTCTATGTAGAACCAAGGTTAATTTGGAACGATGGAGGTTAAACTATTAAAACAATAAAAGACAGTATAAAAATTGTGTTTAATGGTTTCTTGACATGGCAGAATGGGACAATGAAGTGCGGAAAAAACTGAACAATTTATGCAAGATAACAAAAGATAGTTTTTGGGTGATGAATATTTTGTGGGACATATAGATATGTCCAAATTGAAGTCAAAGAAACAGTAGAGATGAAAATAATGTAATATTGTTTTGAAGTAATGTATGTTATAGAATTTTGAGAAGTATTGATGTTGACACAGTAGTTACGGAGAATAATTGTATAGTTTTGAATGATATATTGTTGTTTATAGTTAAGGATGTTATTTTGTTGTATTTGTAGTAAGGTAATGAGATTGAGATTTTTTGGGGATGGCAATTTTGTATTAGGGGGTAGTGTATTTGGGGAGTCCGCAACAAGGGTTGGGACGGGATAGGGATAGATTTTAGTGGGGAAGGGGCCGCCTTAGGTAGAATCCAGGCCGCCAAATAATGGGAATTGAGTTTTTTGGGGGCGGGGAAACACGTATCCTATATACAAAGGGTTAGAGAATATTTTTTTTATATAGGTGGAGAAGGCGGCGAATGGGGTTCAATGGTAAGTTGGGGTTTAGAGTGTTTTGGGATTGGTAGATATTTTGGTAGAGATGGGTGTCATGGTATTTGAAGTTGATGAATGTTAGAGTCAGAGGGAGAAAGTTTATATATGCATACAGATCTAATACAGTAAATGAGAATAAATAAATTACATCACCCACAGGAAAGTATAGCGAGATTGTTAAATGAAGAGTAAGATTGTTAAGCATAAAGAGAGAAATTTATGATAAAGAATATAAAATTTTTATTTTTTTCGAAACCAGTGACAGAATTTTAATAGAATTGAAAATAATGTAAAGTCAAGGATTGTTTATTATACAAATGTCAACTTGCTGATTATTTATATTAATATTGTGTTTATTTTGAATGTTTGATTTTATTGTTTTGTATTTCAAGGTAGGATATTACAGATGTCAAATGTGTTTTAGATAGAAATTGTGCATAACATATGTAGGTCAAGGGTTTTGGACTTGACCTAGTTTCGATCAGCTGATGAGGTCAGACCTACTAGGCTTGTATAGTAGGAAGTCAATTTTAATTTGTTTGTTTAATTAATTCGAACCAATATTTAAATAATTTTGCATATGAGGGAAACATTTAAATTTTTGGGAATTTTAATTTTTTTGGAAAAAAAAATGATTTTTCGCCTGCCAGCGAATGCATATTTTAGGTAGTGATTGTTTTATTATGTGTGTATTTACCATGTTTAGTTTACTGATTTCTTGTAGTGCATTGTATTGTTAGCCTATAAGTGATTACATGTTAGGTTAAGGATTTGTTCAAGTAGAAGAAATGCTTAATTTAAGTCATTTTAAAAGAAAAAAAAATATAATGAGAATTTTTTTTTTTTGATAAAACATTATGTTGAATTTTTAAATTTTTTATAAGTCTTAAAAGAGAATTTTTTAGTTTTACTATGTGCAAGTCAACATGTAATGTGAGTGTGTGAGCCCAGTATTTGCTAAAGGCAGCCCAGCTTTCATACAAGGGGAAACATATCGGTGGAGGATCTGGCATACTCTGAGCCAGGGATTGAGGATTTTTGGGGGTAGCATGTTAGAAGGTGAGGTGCTCTGTGGTGCGAGTCTGTTCGATTTCTCGGTGTTGGGATCTCTTACGGAGAAGTCCAGTGATCTCGTTCAGATGAGTCCATGGTCGCTGAGCCAGGGGGGTCGTGTACCCATGAGATTAAGAACCAGGGGGTTGTTGGCGCCAGTTCCTCACCGGTCCTCTTCGGGGTTTATCGATGAGATTTCTTCTGTTGTGAACAGCAGAATTCTCATCGAGGGGGTATTGTAGCGTGTCAATTTTTGGGCATTTTTATTTTTAACAGTTTGGGGCATTTATATCTTTTATTTCTTTCATTTTGGTGCGGGCTTGTCAAAAGTTATGAAAATTATTGTGCAACGTTATTTTCCGTGTAACAGAACGATGTTAAGAAACAGTGAAACAAAGCAGTAAGACGCAGTTGTTATTGTGTAACGCGGCGAGCGAAGAATTTACCCCCTTAAAAATTCGCAGAACTCTGTACATGTATGGGAGTGCACACACGCCACTACTCGAGCATGGGCGCCAACCCATGCGCTGGTAAAAAACTCTAAGATGGCTAGAGCGGAGAGTATTCATCGTCTTCTCCAAGACCAGCCGGAAATACTGCTAACGCCCCGCCTACTGTTAATGACATCAGCAGAGCCAAAGCCAATATTGTACTTTGGTATCCAGAATATAACTCTGATATTCCATGCATAAAGTGTTTACCTCACAACAACTGAGGCTTGAGCGACGAAAACATAGTGGCAGTGAACCACAGTTTCCCTCCAGAGAAAGCAAGATGTACCTGTTACGTTACAGTTCCAGTCTACCAGTTGAAGCCACCGGCGCCGGTACAATCAAAGTAGGCTCGCCATAAAAGTTTGTAATTTATCAGAAAAAAAGTTGTAATTATCGCAAAGTGTTATGTGACCGCGGTCAATCCACCTAGGGGGCAGTAATCAAGAGTTTTTTTTTTCTTCTTTCGGACCATAAAGACAGTGTAACTAAACAATGCGTGTGTGCGGCTACCGCGTGGTCGGTGTTTGGGGGTCTGGGGTTTAAATTATAAAATGTTAAGGGCAAAATAATTTGGAATGAATGTGAGAGCGAGCAAAGCTGGGCTGGTTTCTGTTTGTGTTTCATAATTGTGTTTGTGCTTTAGAAAAGAAGGTAAGAGATAGTTGGTAAGTTCTGTTACAAGATGCACGAGTTGCACAATCTGTAACTCCATGTAAATCTATTTGTCAAACAATAATTTCAACAATTGAGCATTAAAATTATTAATTCTCTTCTTAACGATGTGTAGAGTTAATTATTTCGAGAACCCATGAAACACATGTTTGTATCTAGCGTTCGTACGAAAGGATCCTGTCCTATACAAAACGAAACCTTTCAGGTGGGTGGAAGTAAATATATTATATTAATATATTTAATATATATTTAAGCAATATTTAACATCTCAATCTTAAAATTAATAAGTTTATTTCACCAGATCTTATTCTAATTACACAATAACACTTCTTATTAAACGTTTTGAGTCCATTTCTCAATTTTTAATTCAGAAAATAGGTGCAATTACTATTTCCACAATATTTGGGTAATGGCGTCTTCAAACGTCCATATGCGATTATTTATAACCGCTTATAATACTATTATTCCTTATCTAATGACATTTGTTTGGTATTCTAACAATAATGTATACATTTATTTACATCGGTTTACACTTCGTTATATGAAAATGTTGTTTTTCATATACTATTAGTCTTATCAATATACCTTCTGCTCTCTTTTCTTTAAATTGTCACTGTGTCAATCATTTTACCATGTGAGGCATATAATGTTACAAATGAAAATAGTGTACAACTATAGTACCTTGTTAATTTAATGCATTTATTAGCCTTTCGCTATCTGAAAGCTTTCCAATTCCTAGTATTGGGTTTGTTTACATCAGGTTATGACATGGCAGTCAGTTATTTTTTTAATAAATCAATAACTAAATTGCTATTATTACATTTGATATATATTCTCATAGTAGTATAAGATATCCTTCTGACTACTGATAATATTTTTATTTACCTTTGAACAAGTTTGGATGGTGCATTTTGCTTAACTAACTTGCTACATAGTGTTTGTTTACATTTGATTCCACAATCATAGTCATTTAGTTTTCAACAATTTGTCTATAAAATTACTATTCTTATACTTATGATCTGTTCTCATAGTAGTACTAGATGTTTTTCTAACTACTGGTAATACTTTCAGTAATCCTTGAACAAGTTTTAATAATGTATTTTGCTTAACTAGTTTGTCACATTGTCTTTGTTTACATCTGGCTATACATTCATAGTCAGTTAGTTTTCAATAATTTGATTATGAAACTATTATTATTATAACTGTGATCTGTTCTCATAGTAGTATTAGATGTTTTTCTAACTACTGGTCATATTTTCAGTTATCTCTGTGTAAGTTTTAATAATGTATTTTGCTTAACTAGCTTGTCATGTTGGGTTTCCTTTCATCTAGCTTTGTGCTATCATATTTAATCTGCTTTATGTGCTGTGCATTTCAGTATAAAATATTACTTATTAGTGTGCATCATTATTTATAATGAATTTTTGACTGAAACAATTGTTGGTGGTTGCTTGGTTTAATTAACATATATGATTTTGTGTTATAGGTGCACTCCCTATTGGGGTTATGTATCAATGTGCAACATATTCTTATGCAGTAGTTGCTTCTACTATTATGACTTCATTATGGTATTTTATTACAATGGTTTAATTGTTGATTAATACACATGTTTACACTATTTTTCTAAACAATAACACAAATATTCTTAATCTAATGGTATTACATTTCTTGTTGTTGTACCTAATTTCTGGTTGTTTGATACTTAACAAACTAGCTTGTTTGTTATTATTTATTCTGGACTTTCTTTATATTGTATTCTGTTTTGCCGTGGCATTCAGTTATATTTCATTTTAAAACTTAACAAAGCTTTTATTATCAGGTTTTATGAACAATGATTTTACTGTTCTATCTTACATTTTTCTTGGTGGTCTTATGATTATCTATTTGGGATTACAATCTTGATTAAATTGGTCACACTAATTGTCTGTGCATTTTAACTATTTAGGTTAAAATTGGTTAACTGGTTACAGGTTCTCACACTCACATTAAGTATTCACTATTACTGTTTGTGATTTCTTAAATATGCTAAACACTGTTTCTTCATAGTTGATAATCGTTGTTCTTGTTCCGGTCACTAGTATAGCTCCTTGCATACTTGGTGAATGGTGATTTCTTGTATTGTACATACATTATCTTCACTCTTCGTGTCATTTTTCCTTGCTCTTCTTCTTTCTTTCTTCTTTTGGTTTAAACGTCTCCTCCAATATTTCCATTTGTAATAGTCGTTGTTCCATAGTATTTATATTTTATAAATAGACTGGTTGGTTTGCCATCATTGTGGTTGCTCTTGAATTGTCTCGTCTTCATTTTACGTAGTTATTATTTTTGTTGTTTCCCATCACTGTTGGAAATCTGTTGTCTTCTTTTTATTCTATGTAGTTATTATTTTTGTTGTTTCCCCTCACTGTCGGAAACTATTGGGCCTGGTGCCTAACATTTTATATTGGCTTGTAATCATTTTCTTTCTCTCTTTCATATTCGATGATGCTATATTACACTTCCTTCTTCTTTGTTGGAATTTTACAATAATGTATCTGTAGATATTCACTTTTTTTTTTCTTCCATTGCTTTACGTACTTAGAACTATTTTCATGATTTCCCGTCATCTGACGTAATAATTGTTTACCTATGTAACTACCAAATTTGGTAACGTTACAATATGGCTGGTAGAATTATACAGACCATAGGCCTAAATATTGTATTTAATAAGATCAAAAAATAGTAAATAATAGCCACATTATTATTATTGACAAAGTAAATAAGTAAAAAAGTTAAGAAATGTATGACTGGAAAACGAGAAAACCAAATAGTAAACAATTATGTATAAAATAATAGTGACAATAATAACACATAAACAGACCTAAAACACAACAATAAATGATACAGCCAATTATAATAACAAAATAAAGCCCATTAGGCCAAAAGGAAATGTAATTTAAATGAAATAAGTAAAATACCATAATGGCTACTTAGGCCTAGGAAAATGCCTAACTATCAAAAACAAACAACTACAAATTGTAATAAGTTAAGTAAGAAATTAGCAAATCCGAGGTGAATGACTCACCAAGGATAAATTGCAAATCAGTTTTAAGACAAAATATTATAATAAGCATTTGAATACAAAAAGAAATGTAATTAACAAGAATTAACATAATTGTAAAAACATAAAACCTAAAATAACCCAAACTTGTGGGGTATCTAAATAATCTATGAAAGGAAATACATACTATAGTGACAATATTTAATAATCAGGAAGGAAGATAGAGGAATAACTGCAGTCAGAAGATATACTAGGATTTTGAAAAGAATTCAGATTTTGATAACAATGGATTTATATAAATCTCAGCCAATCAGAATTCTTTGGTTACCATAGAAACCACTGTTGAAGACGAAATTACCATTGGATACCATTACTCGTAAAGCATCAGTCTACCAGGACAGAAGCCAAAGTTTGGAAGACCAATTTTTTCATTAAATAATGTCAAACAGTGAACGAAATTCAAAACCATGACTGGATAAGAAACAGATGAACCATTAGAGCAGTCCATTAAAGATCCAGGACCATAAAACTGAAAATTAAAAGAAAATTATGACCACATACTATATGAAAAGGACGCTAGACCTACTTAAGTCCAAAGATTCATGAAAATAGAAACTATTGTAGTCCAATCCTCTTCCGACCCAATGAATGAAAACACCAAGTCATGCTGATGTGTTAAGTACCATTGAATTACCTTATTTCTAAAAACTAAATCACTCTAAATTTTACTAAAAGTAAATTGATCTCACTATAAACCGAATATTTCTCTTTCAAAGATTATTTAAGAAAAATAAACACACTGAAAATTTGTTAACAAAATCTAACCTATTGTTTAAACACGAACTTTCGAAACACATTTAACGACACTACAGAACAGATTGTAACAACACACCTTATTATTTATGTACACTTAGAATAAGGTAAAATACTTTTATTGTAATCATCGGAATTCTTTGCCTTATAATCAAAAGAATCCACCGATTTGGAACGAAATTAATTGTAATAACAAAACTTTAGCTGCCATGCTGATGCGAGCACATCGTTCCAGAATCGATTCGTCACCACGAGTATAATTGTTTCATGTATAAAGTCGGTGCAAAGTTGTTAATTAACTAATACATTTTGATTGTCAAAAATTGAAAATATTAATTATCAAACATTAAAATCACTATTACAGGGAGTAACCATTGTTATTATTTCATAGGGAGTGCATTATATCACTTGTGTTTATTTACGAAGGCTAGGTTTGATGAGCAGCGCTCAAGTTGCCATTTGCACAACTGCCTACATGATTCAGAAGGCGGCACGAGCGGGAATTATTTGAACGCCCCAGCGACCGTCATAGCTGAAAACACTTTATTAAGTAATTTTAATTGTTTTAATAAACAATTTGGCGCCACCTGGGATTAACACACCCCTATATATATATATAAACAGGTAAGGTTACTGCCGTGTTATACTGGTAATTACCGCAACGCTACGGACATCGTTAGCGCAAAATTTATGTAACGACCCCAGTGCGACACGAATGCACTGACACTTTACACACATATAAAACTGGTATACATTTTATACAGAGACACACCAGATAAAACGTTACAGATTGGCTTACATCGCGGGGCTTAAACAAAGACGGACGTCCCGAAATAAAACGTTACAATATTCAACATCGGAACTCATGTACAGTATCGGAAATTTATACATCAAATTCAGCTAAACACTCAATTAAGAATAATCATACTTTCCCAAATTTAAATAACACAACTTAATTAAAACATATTTCCAAAAGTCCTAAATGAACCTTTGAGGAAATGTGTAAAGACAAAACAAATAATAAATTAATAGATGAACAAGTACAAATTCATACCAAAATTATAACAGTTTTAAAATTATTAATGTAATAAGAAATATAAACTTCTTTGTAACTACCAAAATTATATATTCTATTTTTTGTACATAAAACATAATTTATTTACCAGTATATATAAAATAGATGTTATAACAATATTAATTTCAAATTTATTTAATCACTTATTATAAATTATACTTCTGATGATGACAGCAAATAAAGAACTGTCAACACATTGTAAAAAAAGAACAAGAATACTCTGAGTAAATGTGAATAGTAATAGTTCATAAGTATAGGCCTAAATGTTTCTATAATGAGTAGTATTACAAAGTAGAAAAGTAATGTTTTATTTTAAAAAGAAAGGATGAATTAAATTGTTCAGATAACTTCAATTCAATACACAAAACTATATTACATGAAGATTCATTACCACACTATGCTCATAATGAGACTTGACAATTCCCCAGGTGCAGTTTATACACTTTGATATAGGTTTGTAATTGTACAAATAATAAGAAGCCCCAATACTACTTTACTTAACAAAGGTTCTTTCATTCTTTTTTTTCATTTAATGGGATTCTAGACTTACAGTATATTAATGAATTGAATACTGGCATTTTATGATAGGGTGATCCTCTGCTATCATCTCCGACATATTTGTACAAAAACTTGATGAAGAAATAATAAATATAATAAAAATGAACTACCATTAGGATGCTAGATACCTTAGAACAATAGATTCCCGAAACATGTTCCAAATAAGGGAAAAACATCTTGAGGTAAAGAAATGATAAATATTAAATAAATTGTGTGTGTGTGTGTGTCCAAACACTTTTTGCTACAGACTGTTTCTTGATTTATATAATATTTATAATGAATTTACCTCAAGATATTTTCTCCTTATTTGGAACATGTTTCGGGAAGCATTGTGTTCCCATCTTCAGCCTTCCTGATTTTGAGTCTGGTGAAGTACTTGTGTGTTGGTTGGTTGTAATTGTGGTTTCCTGTTGGCCTCTGGTACTTTAAATTGGTATTATTGTGTGTGATTGTGGTGTATGTATTAGTATTTTGTGTATTTTCGACGTTGAGTGCTTTGAAAATTTTGTCATGTTTTGTGTTGATTTGTATTTGTTCAAGTATTAGTTTGTTTTGTGTTTTATGTTTGTATATTTGTAAATTCTCCCAAATGTTCATTATGGTGCCTTTGTGTGGTATGTGTTTTATAAGTGTCATATTGGTTATGTCTAGGAATTTATGTCCAGTGTTTATTGCATGTGTGGCCAAATTAGATTTACATATTTCTGGTTTTTTGTATGCGTTTAGGTGTTCAAAATAACATTTTGTCAGTTGTTTTTTTGTTTGTCCTATGTAACATTTATTGCAATCTTGGCATTCAATTTTGTATATACCATTGGTTGTTGTATTATCTTTGTTGTGTGGTTTATTTAGTTTTTGTAGATTATTTTCGTTAGCTTTGTCATTTTATTATTTATGTTTTGTTCATATTGATTAATTCTTAATTGTTCAGTTTTTATTATATATTTGGTTTTATTTTCTATTTTGTTTACAGTATTTTATTACATCCATTTTCATAAGCAATTTGGTATATTATATTTCTTTCTTTGTCTGTTTCTTGTTTGTTTAGAGGTAGTTTGTACATTCTGTTAAATAGTGAATAGAATGCTGCCATTTTATGTTGTGGTGGGTGGTCAGAATGGTTAGATATAATGATGTTAGTGGAAGTTGGTTTTCTGTATATTGCATATTGTATGTGGTTTTTGTATCTTGTGTGGTTGTGTCTAAATAGTTGATTTTGTTGTTTTTCACAGAATAAAAAAAAAAAAAAAAATCAACTATTTAGACATAACCATCACAAGATACAATAACCACCTACAATATGCAATATACAGAAAACCAACTTCCACTAACATTATTATACCTAACCATTCTGACCACCCACCACAACATAAAATGGCAGCATTCTATTAACTATTTAACAGAGTGTACGAAATACCCCTAAACAAACAAGAAACAGACAAAGAAAGAAATATAATATACTAAATTGCTTATGAAAATGGATATAATAGAATACTGTAAACAAATTAGAAAATAAAATCAAATATAAAAAAAAACTGAACAATTAAGAATTAATCAAAATGAACTAAACATAAATAATAACAAAAATAAAAAATTTGTCACATTCACATACATAAATAATAAAGTGACAAAGCTAACAAAACTATTTAAAAACACAGACATTAAAATACCGTACAAAACTTACAAAAATAATCTATAAAAACTAAATAAACCACACAACAAAGATAATACAACAACCAATGGTATATACAAAGTTGAATGCTAAGATTGCAATAAATGTTACATAAGACAGACAAAAAACAACTGAAAAAACGTTATTTTGAACACCTAAACACATACAAAGAACCAGAAATATATAAATCTCATTTTGCCACACATGCAATAAACACTGGACATGAATTCCCAGACATAACCAACATGACACTTATAAAACGCATACCACACAAAGGCACCATAATGAACATTTGGGAAAATTTACAAATATAGAAACATAAAACACAAAACAAACTAATACCTGAACAAATACAAATCAACACAAAACATGACACAATTTTCAAAGCACTCAACGTCGAAAATAAACAATACTTGTGACTATACAAATAACTAATCTAACTTTTCTGGGCGTCATTTGTTATTATACACATTTAGCAAGTTCATGTTTATTAATTTTATTCATGTATGCTAACCACACCATAATTATCGTACTTACCATAACTATGCTGTACCTGTTGATCTGATCGTATTTGTTTACTGTGGGTCCAGGGTTTCGAATTAAGCATGAATAGCGACTGAGTTGGGCCTTGAAATAAAAGTACTAACATCTATAAGCATTGAAATCAATTTTGATTTATTGTTTTCCCATTTTACACCTGACTTTTAATTATTAGACAATGGCGTCTTAACGACCAAAACAAAATAGCGGCCGTTACTTACATTTCTTTATTACTTATGATATACAAATTATATTATATTTTTTGATCAAATTACCCCTCTCTCTGTTATTTAGCAGCTGCCTCTTTATTTAAAATGCTTCATTTTGTAACGGTACAGACCGATGGGGTTTTGTAAGTGAAATCTTTTCAATATTATTTGCAACTAAGAAATTACAGTGAATAGACTGTAGCGTCGAGACGGGTGTGTATTGGCATTTGGTATGTGGAGGGCGTGCCAGCGCTTTCAACCGCGCACGCGGACGGCCAACTTCCCCAGAGTCTGGTCACGTATCAAAATGCATTCTTTCGCGTAGTGTGCGCAGGAAACTCGCAGTCGGCAAAAAACATCTCAAAGCAACGGACGCGAACAGTGTGCGTCCGCCGGCTACCAGTTTTCATCTCGTTCACATATATAAAATGTAAACAGTGTCTGTCGTCAACAACTGTGGATCGCGGCCGGGTGAATACATAGGCTGATGAGCCTAAATTTTATTAAAATGTATACAAAAGTGAATTAGATAAAACAGTGAGAACAATATATATATCAACAGTGTGGATGTGAGCATTTCAGCTCGCCGTCGGCTGCGCCCGAAACTAAAATGTGAACACAAGTATAAAATATATAATAAACCACTCATAACTTTTCAGAATGCATTGGCAGTTATAAAATACATAAATCAGTGAACATTAAAAAACCAACATCCGTAGTGCGCGTGTAATGATGCGACATTTTCTGGACAGATTTGCAGCTAAGTAGCAAATTTATAAAACCAAAATTTAATATTCTATTTAAAATAAAATAAATGAGCTTAGTTAGGGAAGTCAATAATATTGTACTGCATGAATGAGTGTGTGATTGCGTGAATAATATAAAATATAAAATTAAGCAGTGCAGGGTTGTGAAATATATATAATTCTATAATTTAAAACATGATTGATTATGTTTATATTTTGGTGGGATTATGTTTATAAATTATAAAGGGGAAAGAAATTTTAATTTGATTCAATAACTACGCCTCATGGCAAATGGCAATGTGCTTTGTTTCCTAAATGGAATCGCATGTAACTATGTGTGGTTTGTTAATAAAGGTTAATGTTTATGTTTTTTTTTTAGAAACGCAGTAAATCAAATCAAATCTAAATGCAGAATATTTAAAATGACTTTGTGTCGAGCCACTTACAGAATTTAAAAATGAAAGTTAATAAATAATTAATTAAGCGGAAGTGTACAGCCGCTGTCTTGTTGTAGGTATACGATTCCATTGTAGTGGTGTAACTGTGAATAATGATAATTTTAGAAAAATTAAAACAAAAGTTTTCTTTTCACCATACATGTTGTTAGAGTCTTTATTTCGTACCCCCACACTGTTTCTGACCTCGCTTACGAACGAACTCTGGGACCCTAGTGAGAAATTAATAGGGGTAAGTACAAAATATGAAACATTATTATTAATAAATAAAAAGTAACAAATTGTGTTTGTTAACAAATGTCGCCCAGAACTAGGGACTGTATTATTGTTTATTAGTGTGTTTATTAACAAATAGCAGCCCGAACTATGGACTTTATATAAAATTTTTATATAAAATAAGCCAGAAATCAGAAACAGAGTGGGTGTCGAAAGGGTATATAAGACGTAAAGATAAGGTTATGTTGTGACTACATGTGGTAGGGTAAATAGTTTAAATAGAATATTTTTTTATATATAATAAGGTTGTGTAATATTACAGGATAAAATTTTGAAAGAAATATATTTAAACAAAATTTTTTTCAGAAATGGCCGACAATAAGGAAAATGTCAGCATCACTGACAGTGCAAATGAAAGCCAGACAAGTATAACTGAATCGCAAATCATGAGTGAGAGTGTTCACTCAACGCCAGTCCCGACTAAAAGGACTGACGAGAATGAGATAGTGAAAATGATGCAAACACTTTTTATACAGAATGCTAAATTTGATGAAAAATTTAACGAATTGAAAGAACAGAACAATGAACAACAAAATGATTCCAATGTTAAATATGATAAAATAAATGCTAAACTTGATGTTAGTGACACTGAAATGAATGATAAATTTGAGATGCAAAATAATGAGATAAAGTTGATGAGGGGGGAGATAAAACATCAAAATTTTAATTTTAATCAACAAATGAATGAAATTCATACACATTTCGATAAAATGAAAGAAAAAACAGTAGCTTTAGTAAGTGAGAAATTCGGTAGACCAAAGAATAAAATAGTAAATAGTTATGTTAATTACAATTGTGAGAATAAAAGCAGGGTAGAGAATAGTGTAGGTAGTAATGATGATACATTTACAGAAAATCAGAAAGAGGTTAGTTCAAGTGCAAACAAGGTGCTAATTAATAAGGTGAGTAACAATGATAATTTGAATAATGAGTTCACAGGTAATAACAGTGATAGAATTAAGAACATGGTGGTAGAAAATAATTATGTGGATATTGATAGTGATAACGAAATTGTAGAGATACTAGAAGTTGATAGTGAGATGTTTGTGTGTATTGAGTCAGAGAGAAATGTGAGAGAAAGTATATTGGTAAGGGGATTGCAGGGGGTAAAATTTTCCCTTAATGTTGTAGGAGGGGGTGAAGAAATGGCTTCACGCGAGTATTTGGAAGACAATATGTCTGCAAATAAATTTCCCTGTGTTTTTGTGCTCTTCAGAGGTGGTGCAGTAATGATGAGTTAGTGTCCCCTGCATATTTTGAGAGAAAGAGTGTAGCTTGGTGTTATGGTGAGAAATATATTGAGAGAGAGAGAAAGAGAGAAATAGAGATATTTAAAGTAATGAGAAATTATGAAGAATTCGTAGAAAGGTTAGGCGGAGAGAGAAGTAATAATAATAACGAGTATTTACCTTATAGCGAAATTGAGATAGCAGTAGATGATGTTAAAGATGATAATATAACTTACCTGATTTTAACAGAATATACTAAAGGCGACAGGACTATACTCAAGCGTGACCAGGTACATGAGAGAATAATATGGAATAAACCAATTAATTCAAAAGATATTGTGGATAGATATAAAAAATTAAATAAGTATTATATTGATAGTACTAATATAATGGATTCAATAATAAATGACTTGTATAGACCTAAGATTAGACTGTTATTCGACGATGGAGGGTAATTGTTTTATTGTGTATGAACATTTAATTATGTGAATAGTGTGGTTTTGAAATGGATTGTCTTATGAAACGATTTGTGGTTAATGATAACAAATAATAAGTTGGACTGTATATTCTTTTATGTGTTGATGTCGTTATGTTAAATGTGTTTGTGTATTACATTATGGTGTACTATGTGTTATGTAAACACTGTGTATATGTAGTAGAAATTGATAATATTAATTATCAATTAAATTAAATTTTCAATTAATTAGTATAAATTAATGATAATTATAAAATTTTACAGACTAAATAAGCGATGAAAGTAATTGTGAGATTTTAAAGGGATTGAATTAAATGATTGAAAATTAATTACTTAATTAAGGTGGTACAAAAGAAAGTTTGATAATGAAGTTAAATGATTTTATGAAATTAAGATTCTATAATGATTAGTAGATGATTAAACAGATAATATGTTCAAATTGAGGTATATTATTATAAGGAGAGAAGTGATGAATTTTCCAGGGTAATGTAATGATTATATTAAGGTGAAAATGTTGTAAAAGGGTTTGGGTGATAATGAAATAAGGCAGGTGAGTTAAGCAGAATTAATTTTAATGGGAGTTAGAGAGAATAAGAATTTTGAAATACCAGTAACACACAAAGAAAGTATTGGATATTTTAGGGACACCATGGTGTAAATTCATGTAGTGAGGTAGAGTATATTGAGAGTTTTGAAGGGGAGTTGAGAGATAATAGTGAAGAATTGTGGGAAGAAAGGGAGGATAAATTTTGTAGTGGAGGGTCCGGTGTAAGGAGTGATCAACGTGCATCGTTGTGGCAGGTGATTGGGCAGTTTCGCGGAGTGTTTGCCGATATTCCGGGAAGGGCAAAGGGTTATGAATGTGTATTGCAGGTACGGGAACACACACCTTTCATGCAGCAAAGTTATCCAGTTCCTTATTCCAAAAGACGAGCGGTGCAAGAGAAGTTAGACAGAATGATGGAGGGAGGCATAATAGAAAGGTGAGTAAGGTTAGATATATAAATGCCTATTCAATTGAATCATTGTGAATAACGGAGAATCGCCCAAACTAATAGGGATGAAAAGGTGAAATAAAAGAAAATTCATAGTTTGTAATAATAACTGAGAGGTAATGTAAAATGAAGGTTAATATTAAATTTGAAATTGTGAAGAATTAAATGGTAGTAAATGATAAATAAATAGTAAATAATTGATGGCTAATTAATAAAAGTTCAATTGAAATTAAAATGTAAAATTTTTATAATTTTATATGTAAATTTAAAAATGTAAGGTGTGTAAATTGTGATCAAAGTTAAATGTGAATTGGTTATTTTAATGTAATAATCACAATGTTAATTATGAGTGTATCATTATGTATTATGTTTATTATGTATTAGTGTAGGAATTTGCATGTATGTATAACATGTTTTAATTGCGATTCCCTACATTTCGGGCGATCTCGGCCTTACCAACCCAGATCGTGGTTTTGGATGACAATCAGCTGTGGGCAGAATTATTGTAAACTGACCACAGTTGGTTGGCTTTGAAATTGGTCAAACGTAGAAATTTAATAGGGTTTACTAAGGGAATCTAAGATTATTTTTTAGCATAGGCTATTTTCACCCAAATAGGGGTGGTAGAGACCTTAGGGGCATATCATAAGAATAAAAGTAGGGGTACTTACCCTGAAGTTTTTGTAACGCTGAAGCAAGGATGGGAGAGAGAGAAAAGAAAAAAGTGCTCACTCCTTCTGCCTCAGTCCCTGTGGAGGCAACTGAACGCAACAGTTCAGGGGGGGAAATAGTGTGTGTGGAGGAGTAAAGGGGATAAGTATTATTAACAGCGCCGGATCACTTACTGTTAATAATAATAATAATAGTAATTTTTTCTTCTTCTATAAAAGAGAAAATGTTTAAGAATTGTAGAAAGGGGGAGATACAGATGAATTGTATTTGAGTAAATTTTGACTATGTGTTTGAATATTTTGAAAGTATTATTGCATTAGTATAAAGATTTGTGTTTCTTCTTGTTAATGTGAAAGGATTGATTATTATCGATTGGAATCGAAAAAATTTTATAAAGGTAAGGGTAGTGAATTAAGAGAATGGAACTTCTGTATAATTCTTGCTGAGTTAAAGTAAACCCAGTTCTTCTTAACACAAACCAGCACATAGCTAAGGGGAAACGGATCAGTTAGGGGTATGGTATTATATCAGGCCACTATTTTGATATTTTTGATTTATTGTTTCAGTGTTTGGTGATGTGACGGCGGTCCGGTCCTGAGCTGGCCTGTGCGTCAGAGCAGGAGCGTAAAGCGCCTGATTGGCCTTATGGTGTTGGGATCTCGTAGGAGAAGTCCAGTAAGGTCATGCAGGTACTGTCACCATCATCGGACCAAAGGTGAGTTATTATAATTTTTTTTTATAAACAGTAAGGGGTGGTGGCAACATATCTCGACTGATCCCTTTAGAAAGTATGAGAGTGTCAATGAGAGTTTATATGCTTCGGCATAAAACCTCTCATTGAGGGGGTTTTGTAACGGTACAGACCAATGGGGTTTTGTAAGTGAAATCTTTTCAATATTATTTGCAACTAAGAAATTACGGTGAATAGACTGTAGCGTCGAGACGGGTGTGTATTGGCATTTGGTATGTGGAGGGCATGCCAGCGCTTTCAACTGCGCACGCGGACGGCCAACTTTCCCAGAGTCTGGTCACGTATCGAAAATGCATTCTTTCGCATAGTGTGCGCAGGAAACTCGCAGTCGAAAAAAACATCTCAAAGCAACGGATGCGAACAGTGTGCGTCCGCCGGCTACCAGTTTACATCTCGTTCACATATATAAAATGTAAACAGTGTCTGTCGTCAACACTGTGGATCGCGGCCAGGTGAATACATAGGCTGACGAGCCTAAATTTTATTAAAATGTATACAAAAGTGAATTAGATAAAACAGTGAGAACAATATATATATATATATATATCAACAGTGCGGATGTGAGCATTTCAGCTCGCCGTCGGCTGCGCCCGAAACTAAAATGTGAACACAAGTATAAAATATAAAATAAACCACTCATAACGTTTCAGAATGCATTGGCAGTTATAAAATACATAAATCAGTGAACATTAAAAAACCAACATCCGTAGTGCGCGTGTAACGATGCGACGTTTTCTGGACAGATTTGCAGCTAAGTAGCAAATTTATAAAACCAAAATTTAATATTCTATTTAAAATAAAAAAAATGAGCTCAGTTAGTGAAGTCAATAAAATTGTACTGCGTGAACGAGTGTGTGATTGCGTGAATAATATAAAATATAAAATTAAGCAGTGCTGGGTTGTGAAATATATATAATTCTATAATTTAAGACATGATTGATTATGTTTATATTTTGGTGGGATTATGTTTATAAAATTATAAAGGGGAAAGAAATTTTAATTTGATTCAATGACTACGCCTCATGGCAAATAGCAATGTGCTTTGTTTCCGAAATGGAATCGCATGTAACTATGTGTGGTTTGTTAATAAAGGTTAATGTTTATGTTTTTTTTTTTAGAAACGCAGTAAATCAAATCAAATCTAAATGCAGAATATTTAAAATGACTTTGTGTCGAGCCACTTACAGAATTTAAAAATGAAAGTTAATAAATAATTAATTAAGCGGAAGTGTACAGCCGCTGTCTTGTTGTAGGTATACGATTCCATTGTAGTGGTGTAACTGTGAATAATGATAATTTTAGAAAAATTAAAACAAAAGTTTTCTTTTCACCACACATGTCGTTAGAGTCTTTATTTCGTACCCCCACACTGTTTCTGGCCTCGCTTACGAACGAACTCTGGGACCCTAGTGAGAAATTAATAGGGGTAAGTACAAAATATGAAACATTATTATTAATATATAAAAAGTAACAAATTGTGTTTGTTAACAAATGCCGCCCAGAAATAGGGACTTTATTATTGTTTATTAGTGTGTTTGTTAACAATTTATATTTATATTGAGACTAGACGCAAACCAACGCCTCAGCTTGGCTATCGACAGTATATCAGACACGCTTTCCTTTCGCACGCTCACTCACTCATTCTGAAAATATTTAATACATTTTTATGTAAGTATATACTGGATGGTTAATTCTTTGAGCTCAATATGATTATATGATGTTAACTTTCCTGATTGTAGACTGGAAGTTCTGGTAGATGGTTTCACATGGTGTTTCAGCAGAGATTCCTTGGTTACATTTTTTACTGGCTGTTGTTACACTGACTCTAATTTATGAATTTTGAAAACTGTTACGCACTGATGTTAATCCATTTTAACTGATTGTTATTTAATATATTACATCTTGGTTGTTTTAGACTCACTAGGCCGGTATTACTTGCCGGCAAATTTCTGTAACGTGTTACCGCTGATGCGGCGTTGTGAAGAATGGGCTGAGGCACTACGCACTTTTTACGTATGTGTGTGTGTGCGTACGTCATTATTCTTTGTCTCTATGCAAGGAAACACCCTGGTTTATGCGTATTTTATTTACGTCATTCTTATTGTTAATGACGTCTGGCATTGTTGACCAATGAAACAAACGTATCTAGAGCCTGTATTAACTTATGCAACCATTAAAGTGTGTCCGGATCCGCACGTCCGCCTTTGACCTTGGAATCATTTTGCGTTGTTGAATCTGCGTCGTTTTCGGAAACACAAGGGAAAATTGTACCATCCATACACATGAATGCAAAATATAGTGAAATACAATAATTTGATACCACTCGTACCATAAATCTGACATCAGGTTTTCGTACTGTTACATACTAATACATACACCACAATCACACACAAAAAATCAGGAAGGTGAAGATGGGAACACAGTGCTCCCCGAAACATGTTCCAAATAAGGAGAATATATCTTGAGGTAAAAATTATAACTATATATATATATATATATATATATATATATAACAATATGACGTTGCAAATATAATATAATTTACATTTGTGATGCCCTACGTTGGAAGCGATATTTCTTATGCAACGATATGATATACATAAAAATAGGCGTGTCTGGCCTCACGTTCAAGAGCGACAAATTATGTAACAATATAACATTTAATTTGGGTTTCAGGTGTATCTGTAATAAGAACTCTATGTAACTTGTAATGGTATTTCAAATTTATTTGATATTATTAAAATTTGTGCACATGGCACTTACTTCGACTTAAAACATTCGTTATTATGCCGTAAGGCTTATGCTATATACATCCTTACTGACTAAAAATTCTATTCTACTAATTATTGTATTAACGAAAAGTCTCACTTCCAGACTACTCAGTCAATTAGTGTGTTTCAAAATATCAATATTTAAATATTTTCTTATATATTGCAATGTAACTCAAAAATATCAATAGTTACTGAATTTATCTTTTGTTTCTCAGTACTGATTTATATCAAACGCTAATTTTTAATTAAATGCTTTGTGTTCTTTTCATTTCAATACTAATTTGAGCTCTTGTTTACGTTAATCTTATTTCAATAACAGCTATGATTTTAATTCTAATTTTACAATAAACATTGACTCTTACTTTTAAATAGAACAAGAATGTCCTTAATTGTCTTTATGTTAATTGTTCAATTAAGAGATAAATAAGTTGTTTATCACCTTATCGTCGTCAATCATACTCAATCATTGGATCCCTCTGTAATCGTCCTCGTCTCGAACTTCAGCATCACTCTCTCTTCTCCTCTTGTCCAGTGTCGCCTCTCTCTCTCTTCTCCTCTTGTCCAGCGTCGTCTTCCTCTCTTGTCCAGTGTCGACTCTCTCTCTCTGTCCAGCGTCGCCTTCTCTTCTCCTCTTGTCCAGCGTCGACTCTCTCTCTGTCCAGCGTCGTATCGCTCTCTGGAGCTTCTCCTCATGCTGTTTCGGACGTCAGTTGATCTTCTTATGTAGATCTTCTTATGTAATTTTTGTTACTACTTAAAAATTGTTTGTTTTATAATCCAGTTACATAACTGTATGTAACTGGAAGGATGAAACTATTTACAAAAATTTAAATATTCTGTGCGGACGGGCAGAAGCTCCCGCTGCACTGTGGATGATTTAAGAAAGAGAACCACTGTAGCTTGTGTGTCCTATTTATATCCATGTCTTGGTCAACACCTGCAGTGGTACGAAATCGACATGTCAGAAACTGTCTTTGGGTTCAGTTCCCCCACTCTTTGTCAATTTCGCTATTTCTTATATTTCTGCGAATTGCAGAGTCCTGTAAGTATACTCTTATACTTATCTTATAACTATTTTTTCAACACATGTTCACTGTAATTTTGGACATTGCAACTTAACCCTTTCGATTTGTACACAGTTATTTCACTATTACACTCGTATGGTATGGCACTTTCACATGGTTTTCGTACACAGTATTTAGTAAATTTTCTTACATTTTATTGTGTTTTTGGATTTTACTTCTTAATTATAGTTTATGAATAATTACGGAAAAACAGTAATTATGCAATTATTCATCTTGGGGTGGTAAACTCGCCTGCATAGACCTGCGTTCACACACACTAGCAAAATACTGGTGTACACACTTTCAGTTACATTTGTGTGTGTGCATGTCGATTCAGGTCGAAACACCTGTTCATATTTTTGTCTGAGCCAAGCTTGCAATCCCTGACATGCTTATTTTAATACATTATTAATTATTTACAGTTTATTAGGTATATTTAAATTTTTATATTCAATGCTCAGTACATCACTTATTTGTACTGTTGCAATATATATATATACACAGTAAAACCTCTCTAATTCGGATTATATGGGGCGAAGCCTAGTCCGAATTAGAGAAAAATCCGAATTGCAGAATATTTTATAGAAATTCATACTACAGTATAGGTAATGTGCTGTAAAAATAAATATTAAAACTACCTAAATAATAATGGAAATTTAAATTGATTGTACTTACAAAATGGATAACTAAATTCACATAAACAACAATCTTTCACCATCAATGTTTTCAAGTTAAGTTCGCACGCAAAAAGTTTATAAGTAATGCACACCTGCCATTATTAATGTACGTAAATATTAATGGAAATTTAATTTTATTGTGAAATATTCGTCCATCGGCTAATACAACAAGCACAAGTATATAGTGGCACGTAATTTTTCATTTCCCGTAATCTACTGTTACAGATTTGGTTCCCTTTTGGTCCACCGTAAATATACGTAAATAAAAAATAAAAATACGGGCGTTTCATCGGCATTTCCCATGTGTTCAAGTGAATAATTATACTTCTTGCATAAATGAATGACAGACCGCTGATACTGTAGGAGCTTTTCTTCGTAGTCACTTGGTAGTTTTAGCGCGAGTGATGTACATCATTTAAGCGCAAATCCATTTCGCCGCATCATTCATCTTATACACCCGAAGCTGGCTTTGAAACCGGAGACTTTTAATTCTGCGATTTCTAAAGCTTTTAATTTTAAAACATGTCTAATGACAGGGAGTCCTTGCCTTCTTAAAAGCCGTACGTATTCACAGATGCTGGACTCTACTGCTACAAAACGCCCAACTTGAGGTCCCGCGAATGCTCGTCGCGCAGTATTTGCATGTAAAAGTCGTTCCTTCTGTTTTCTCCATTGTCGAATACAGGATTCATCAATATCAAATTTCCTTGCGGCTTCGCGATTGCACGTTTTTTCTACATTTTGAATCACAATTAATTTATAATTCGCATCGTACGGGTTACGTTTAATTTGATTTGACCGCGTGCCTTTAGTCTCCACAATATCACTCATACTGCAAACGCACTACAAAAACGCCGAGTGGAAACAAAGTACAGATAAGCGATGTTGTCACTGTTACAATAGAAAACCACACTGTCAGTTTACCCGTTATTTAGAAACATGTTACTCACACCCCCTCTACTCATCCTTTGTCTTGCTGCCTACAGAAGGGTGCGAGCACGCCCACGTGCGCACGCACTTACACTTTATCTTCCTATTCTTTCTTCAGTTTGCTGTTAAAACATTCGGTTGTAGTCATAAATCATAACGCCAGAGTTAACTACAGCCAGGCAAACTGCTGTTGCTTAGGCAGTAAACAACTCATAGATACCAAAAGCGTTCGTCCCGCCAGAAGTCAGTTATAACTTCGAATTTCGTTAGCGTGCGAATGCAAGCTGCAGGCCAAATTAGCGACCATGTTTTTAGGAGAAAAAGTGTGGCTTGTATTCGGAACAATACGGTATTTTCATGATATTAATAGTATTAAAATTTCAAGTGTTATAGGCCTATTTGATTTAAATATATCCTCAAAAAACAAAATTTGTGATTTAACGGACTTTCGATTTTACGGACACCCCTCAGCCCCAATTAGTCCGTTAAATCGAGGGTTTACTGTATTTACCTCTAGCACTCATATTATAATACAGTACTGTAAATTAATACTAAACAGTGTTTGAAGAAAATGCGGTTTGAAAAGCTGTACGCAACTAAGAAATAACTTCAGTACAATAGAACGCACATGAATACAATAACAATGACGCACACACTACCAAAGCAGCAGTTGAAACTGGACTAAACTGGGGGTGTGTATCGCACATTTTGCCAACATAACACTAATAATTCCCTAAAGGCAAATGTTTCACAAAGAATTCACAAAATTAATTTTTTTTGTGAATTATAATTTTTTTTAGGGAGTCCGAATTATCGTAAATTCCGAATTAGAGAGGTTTCACTGCGTGTATATAATATACATATATATATATATATATATATATATTGTAACAAATAAAATTTTGTTACTGGGTTTAATCAAGCTACACGTTGGTATGCGCCAATTTGTAACAACAAACCGATGTTACGTGTGTAGCGAGTGTAATACTATTACGGGTTTCTCGCTAATGCAGCCCCATGTAATTAACCAATTTGTTATTAAGGAAAATATTTATTATGTAGTCTTATAGGTGACCTCCTGCAACTCAATATTAATAGAAAACTTTATTTATTATATCGTTATTACAACTTTGATGTAGACCAAAGCACTGCGTTAATCAATTACTAAATGTTTACTCGATGATAATTCGATATTACATGTATTTTAGTTAGTAATTTGATAATCCTCTCCAACCCTATTCAGTCCGTATTATTTAAATTAAATCAAAAGTTGCGAAGGAAACACGCTAGTTCGTCAATCCCACGTTCTATCAGCTGTCTACTGCAAGCCCTGTTATTCGTAATTGGCCCACACTTATAGGTTAGCTTGTTTCACCTGATAGTTAATCGCCTTCTTTACCTGTAAATTACTCCCCCATCAAAATACAATACCTATTCTACAATAATATAAAACCTCATTACATACAAGAAGGATTCTTTATTTGTATTACTTTTAAAATTCCAACAGTGCTCTTTACGGTTATATGACCGTTATATCGATTGTACAATGTTGAATCGATATTACAATGGATTGGTCCTGTTTAATACAATTTAAATATAATTTTATTTATCTCTTATCCCAGGGTACGTGTGATTCTTTTAACGATTAGTAAGGCCATGTAATGCAAAATTAAGGTTACTAAGTATTACAAATTGTTATTAATTCTTAGTGTATAAAATTAAATATAAGCTGGTGTTACCATACAAGTCGACTCTCAAGATAGCTGTGTCTGTTTACAAACGTTTGAAGACTTACAGTTGAGGTTACTTTGGTCTAGAAAATGTGTCCAGATTCTTAATAATATGGAAAGGTGATGTCCCGGAGGGCAACAGGAACTCTTCTATTCTTCGTTCTTCTCCGCGATCCTTGTGCTTGTCGGTCCTGGTGGAATTGGTGTCGTGTTATAATTTCCTTTTTTGAAAGTGAGGTTTATGTCGCCAGTAATAAAGGTTCTTGTGTATATTTTGTCTATAATTCCATTAATTCAGACTTCTTATTCAGTCAATAAGTATCCTGGTTAAATGGGAAAGTGGGTTCATTACTAATTCCACTGGAATTACTTTGAAGAGTGAAATACTAATTCCGTTATGTCTTTTTACTCATAATATTTTTTTATTTCCGTTTGGTTATAGGTACCCTTTGTGAACATACAAAATACCGATCGAAATACATAAATAAATAAAATACTGCCAGGAACTTACCTGCTGTATAAAGTTTCCTCAGAAGCCAGAGTCGCCACCTATATCTTTGCAGGACAGATATGGAGACCTTTACACTTTACCTTAAATAAAACGGGACAATTTCGCCATCTGACTACCCCCAAAAATAATAATTCAGAAGATACCCGGAACGTTTAGACGAATCTTGCAGCACAGAAATGAGAAAGTGGTAATGACGAAATAACTTAGACTAGCACATGGTTATGCCGTAAACTAAATAGTTTTAATGACTCAAATCAATTTTCATTATTATTACAATAGCACTACAAAACCAATGTTGAAATATATTTTTTGTTACCGTATTTAACTATTCTTACTTCTAAGGCAGCCCATTCTGCTCACGCTCGCTTTCATACCATTTTATACATTACCCTTATTTATTAAATTTTATACATTCCTTTATTGTTATATGAGATAACCGTCCACTAACGCGTTGCCGGCCGAACACGTGCTTTGTCCCGCAATTTCAATGTCCGTACTTTGACCGTTTATGATTCACTCCACATCACTGCACCAACTTATAACTGTGATATGTTTATTAATTTCTTGGGTCCCGGTCGGTATTAAAACGTTATTATACTGAGTTATTCATATTTAAAAGTTCAACCCGACCGGGCCCGCGTGGCACCAACTACGTCTGTAAGCTGTTGTGGTTTCTCGTGGACTGGCTATAGCATGCGGGCGGATATTAATGCCTGCTGGCGAACGGATTTTGTCGTCGCTCACAGCCTGAGTTGTTGCAGATTAGTGGCTGTATGCCGGATATATAGGAGTTTTTCTGTATTGTATGACGATGATATTTGGGCGCTTATGGCTCGACATCACAGAGTAGGCGTGACTTAAAGTTTCATATCCGTCGCCTGGTAGATGAAAGCGAATTAAAATTGCTTCTTAGCCATCTTGGTTTCATAAGTCGGCTTGGGTCCGCGCGCCTGGATGTATAATGCGTATGGGCTCACTCAAACAAAGTTCTTGGAAATGAGGCTTGGTAAATTCCTCTACCGATTGCACAACGTGATATTACTGCGCCTTTGTTAAAACTGGGCTTACAACACGTGGTCTGTCTTTGTTGAAATTAAATTTCACAAATATTTTTATAAATCCCCGAAAATGCAATAAAATAAAATACCCATAAATTTGGCCCGTTACAATACCCCCTCAATGAGAGGTCTTCTGTCCAAACAGAAGAAAACTCATTGATAAAACCCCTAAGAGGACCAGTGAGGAACTGGTGCCAACAACCCCCTTTTTGTTCTTACACTTAATGGGTAAACGACCCCCCTGGCTTGACGACTATGGACGCATCTGAACGAGATCACTGGACTTCTCTTTGCGAGATCCCAACACCGAAAAATCGAACAGACACGCCCCACAGCGCACCTCACTTTTCAACTGTTTCCCCCAAAAAATCCAACTCCCTGGTTTAGATCATGCCAGATCCTCAACCGATATGTTTCCCCTTTTTCTGCAAACTGGGCTGCCTTTAGCAGATACTGGGCTTACGCACACACTTACATTACATACTGAAAAATTGAAATATTCGTTGAAAATTTATTTAAATTACAACTCATTAGCCGTTTTCATTGAAAATCAAAACACAAATTTTGCATATATACTGAATTATTCTTTCATTAGTTTTTTTGTTGTTGTTAAAAAATTAAATCAATGGAACATTTCTTAAATATAGGAACATCCTTAACTTAATATGTGATTACACCTATAGTCTAACAATACAATTCAATAAAATAATTCAATAATAATAAACACGATCAGTACACAAACAATAACATAATCAAAGTTCCAAACTATCAGTTAAATGGCAATCGCAAAATCACAAATTTTTTTTTCAAACAATTTTCAAAAAAATTTTAAATTCAAAAAATTTAAATTTCTTAAAATATTTTCTTTCCATATTGAAATTATTTAAAGTTTGTTCAAATCAATTAAAAACCAAAGTTGAATTAACTTCCATGCTAAACATGCCTAGTATATGACCTCACCCATCAACTGATCAAAACTGGGTCAAGTCAAGAACCTTGACCTACATACGTTACACAAGTTATATCTGAAAATACATTGTACATCTGTAAAATTCTATCTTGAGACACAAAAACATAATAAAATAAGACATTTAAAATAACAAAATATTATTATAAATAACAATCAAATTGATATTTAAATTATTCAAACAACACTTTATAGCTTTACATTATTTTCAAACATTATCAAACTTGTCACTGGTCTCACTCAAATTTTATATTTTTATTCTAAATCGCTTTCTTTATTACTCTCACTTTCCCTTGCTTTGGGTGATTGAATTATTTATACTCATTTAATTTACTACTTGACATTTATACATATATCATCTTTACCTCTCTCTGACTCTAACCACTAACAACTTTACCTAATATGACACCCATCTCTATCAAAATATCTATCAAACACTCTCGAAACCCAACTTACCATGAAACTCAATCGCCACCTTCTCTCGATATATAAAAAAATACTCTCTAACCCTTTGTACCTAGGATAAGTGTCCCCCCCCCCCAAAAAGCTCATCCCATTATGTTGGTTCCTGGATTCTACCTAAGGCGACCCCTTCCCACCAAATCTGTCCCTTCCCGTCCCAACCCTTTTGTTGCGGACTCCCACATTACACTATACCCTCTTACAAAATTGCCATCCCCAAATCTCAATCTTATTACCTCACTTCAAATACAACAAAATAACATCATCAATTATAAACATCAATATATCACTCAATACTCTACATATATTCCCCATAACTACTGTGTCAACACCTATACTTCTCAAATTCTATAACATTAACTCACAACAACATTACATTAATTCAAAACAATATTTTTCTCTCTACTACCATTTTAACTTTAACTTCAACTTGGACTGATCTATATGTCCCAATAAAATCTTAATCACCCACAATCTGTCTCTTATTATTTTACAAATCATTCTAACATCTCAACTTTATTCACTTACTTTTCTCCTCATTTGCAATAGCGTCTTTAACACATCACAACATTATATTTAACATTAGTTACCTTGATCATCAATAAACAATTTAACAATGACATTTTATTACCGATCAGCTGACATTCCTAACAAAGTGAAAATACATTTCAAAATTGTGCAAATTACATGAAATACATATGGTTATCAATCCTTACATCTATCATCATTGTTTCCCCTCTTTCTAACTCTGGTACTATGCAAACCGCCTGCCAGTCGGTTTAGTTATTTACTTAATTTCAAACATACACACATTATATAAAACACATACTTTTTATCAATTCTTATATCTAACCTACTACAATAAAATGATACATTTAAAAAATATAGAATGAACACATTATACTGAATGTATGAGCACCTATTTATCAAAGCAGAATACAAGCGTTTTATTAAAGTGAAACTGATTTAGCATTTTTAATTTACAAAATTTAAGCACGTTGCTCATCTGAGCAACCCCCTGATCCACACACACTATTGTAATTTATGTTAGACTGTAGCGCCTATTTGTTTTCACAAAGACTGCATATTTGGAGGAATTGGACATCTCCGTGTCTTTGCTTCGGCTTGATATTTTAAAAATTGTGGATATCGACATATCCTCGTTTTATATTGAAACGCCCTTAAAACGGGTCTACCACCTGGCTATGCTGTCCCCACGCGGACAGAGTGGCAGCCGCTGTTCCATAGTTCCTGGATTTCCCCTAGTGTCACCCCCCATTTAATTTCTACTATAAACCAATTTCAAGTCAGCTATGGTCAAGGGACTTGATATGGCCATAGCTGACCGCTAGCCAAATCCACGATTAGTGCTGGTAAGGCAGTAATCGCCCGAAAAGTCGGGGAAATCAAACTTTCATTTCAATGCCTGTTCTATACGTCATTGTTATGTGCGGCACGAGCGTCTATCAGGGTACAAATTAAATTTGTACAAAAAAGGTGTGCCGCACATTTTCGCCATGTTGGCCTCCGATGGAGGTAACCCTCTCTGTTACCCCCAACCCATTCCACTATCTACTAGGGCACAGGCCACCCCAGCAATAGCGCCTTAATAACTAAATAATTAAAATTTTTATAATAAAAATTTACAACATTCTAATGTGACATTTTCATCAATCATTAATCATTTAACTCGTTCATCACCTTAAAATTTTCAAAGTTTTTATTAATAATTATTATATATCATCTTTCAGTTATTATTAACCTTTTTAATTATCATTTTTATTTAACACAATTATTTCAAATCATCTCATTATTGAATTAAAATCTTTTCATTTGAGTTACATATCTGTAAACATTTTTATTATAGCTGACTGGTATTATAAAATTTGTATACTTACAGTCCATTTAAACTGACATACACAAAATATATACACCATACACCAATACTTTCACGTAACCTCTGAAACATTTAACAAAATGTTAGTTCAAATCCAACAATTTATCATTTAATTACCAAAATCACCTCTTATAAAATAATTTAAATTCATTAGAAAATTTAATTATATAACATTCAAATCAATCCAAATATTTAAAACATCTCAAATTATTTTAATGACATTAATTACTGAAAATACAAATTCCGTAGCTATCAAAACAATTACAATTCCCTAATTACTGTCTTCCAAATTTAATTCTGTTATTTATTTATATTGCAAATATTAACATTATTATTATCACAATTACCTACATACATTGTTTACTTAACATCCTACAATACACACAAATAAATTTACTAAGCATTTATTTACAAATCGTCCTCATTATTTATTCAGTTATACCACACTTCAATGTCCAAGGTCGCGAGGTCAAAATCATACAACAAAACATTTATAATGGTCCATTAATTGTTTTATTGTCTAACCTCCATCGTCAAAGATTAATCTTTGTTTTATATAGCAATTTTCAGTTTTATTAGCACACATACTATTGTCTTTTGTGTCATAACCAAACAATTCCAATTTATTCGTTATATCATAATAATCATATACCAAGTCTACATTAAGTGTTTCTGTCAAGTCTCCAGTAGCAATTATATTCATTATCAATCAAATCATTATTATTTAAATACATTTCTAACCTTTCTTTCCACTCATCATACTCTCTATTTAATTCATACAATTCTGTTTCTCTCTCAACATACAATTCTCTATTTAAATCTCTCTCATCATAATACCATATCACACTCTCAATATTACTCCAGACAGAGGGTACAAACTTATACAACAACTATTCATGTTTTACGTACCGAGTCACTTTATGGTTAATATAATTAAATTACCTTATGGTCCACCTTAGTGACACTAGCTTCTTTCGTTCAATGACGCGTTTCGGGATGAAATCCCATCTTCAGATACACAATATTAATTCAAAACGTAAATGTATACCACATTTTGTGGTTATGTCATAATTTAAAATGTTTAAAATCTTTTAAATAAAATATACAAAACGTAACAACTGAATCGCTCGGAGCGCTCGCATGCATGCACGCTGTACCGCGATTTCCTTATGACTGGCTATAATTATCATTCAACCGTATAGCAGTGTCAAACAGGTTATTAGATCCGAAGTTCATTGATCATTTAATATATTATTTTTGGTTGTTGCGTTTTTTGTAGCTTTATATATTTCGAACTCCTCTAGGCTATCCATTAATTTACCCTTCTTGCAAGTATGTAATGCTACGAAATTGTTTTCGAAACTAGTATAATTATGACCTTTTGTTATTAAATGTTGTGCAAAACTGGAATTATTATTATTTGTTTTAGGAATATGCTCTAAAAATCTTGTATAAAAATCTCTGCCGGATTGGCCGATGTAGAATGCTGCACAATTATCGCATTTTATTTTATAGACTCCTGATTTATTTTTGAAAGGAATATATATTTTAGTTTTGAAAAAAATTTTTAACTTATTACATGTTTTGAATGAAATATTATATCCTTTACTTTTAAAAACAGATTTTAAAATATTTGGCATTAAACCAGTATAATTAGCTGAAATGAATTTTTTATGTTTTTTATTATGTCGGTTAATAATGTTGGTATTTTTATTTTCTAAACGTTTTTTATGTTTCATTATCATTTTATCAATTATTACTGGCCTGTAACCATTATTTAGAGCTATTTGTTTTATAATATTTACTTCTTGATCATAGTCTTCGTTATTAAGGGGAACACAAAGTAATCTGTCAATAAAGCTGTTAAATGCAGCCATTTTTTGGGCTGGAGGATGAAATGACTTAGCATGTATAACCGTATCTGTGCATGTGTGCTTTCTGTATATTTTGTATTTTAGGTCATTACCGTTATTTGTTATGGTTAGATCCAGGAAATTAATATTTTTGTTATCTTGAAATTTAAAAAAATAAAAAAATAAAAAAATATATTAATTTCCTGGATCTAACCATAACAAATAACGGTAATGACCTAAAATACAAAATATACAGAAAGCACACATGCACAGATATGGTTATACATGCTAAGTCATTTCATCCTCCAGCCCAAAAAATGGCTGCATTTAACAGCTTTATTGACAGATTACTTTGTGTTCCCCTTAATAACGAAGACTATGATCAAGAAGTAAATATTATAAAACAAATAGCTCTAAATAATGGTTACAGGCCAGTAATAATTGATAAAATGATAATGAAACATAAAAAACGTTTAGAAAATAAAAATACCAACATTATTAACCGACATAATAAAAAACATAAAAAATTCATTTCAGCTAATTATACTGGTTTAATGCCAAATATTTTAAAATCTGTTTTTAAAAGTAAAGGATATAATATTTCATTCAAAACATGTAATAAGTTAAAAAATTTTTTCAAAACTAAAATAAATATTCCTTTAAAAAATAAATCAGGAGTCTATAAAATAAAATGCGATAATTGTGCAGCATTCTACATCGGCCAATCCGGCAGAGATTTTTATACAAGATTTTTAGAGCATATTCCTAAAACAAATAATAATAATTCCAGTTTTGCACAACATTTAATAACAAAAGGTCATAATTATACTAGTTTCGAAAACAATTTCGTAGCATTACATACTTGCAAGAAGGGTAAATTAATGGATAGCCTAGAGGAGTTCGAAATATATAAAGCTACAAAAAACGCAACAACCAAAAATAATATATTAAATGATCAAATGAACTTCGGATCTAATAACCTGTTTGACACTGCTATACGGTTGAATGATAATTATAGCCAGTCGTAAGGAAATCGCGGTACAGCGTGCATGCATGCGAGCGCTCCGAGCGATTCAGTTGTTACGTTTTGTATATTTTATTTAAAAGATTTTAAACATTTTAAATTATGACATAACCACAAAATGTGGTATACATTTACGTTTTGAATTAATATTGTGTATCTGAAGATGGGATTTCATCCCGAAACGCGTCATTGAACGAAAGAAGCTAGTGTCACTAAGGTGGACCATAAGGTAATTTAATTATATTATACAACAACAATAAACAACTCAAATCTTCTACTAACACGGGACTCTTGCCCTTCTTAAACAATACTTGTGAACACTCTGGTTCAGGAAAATTAAGGGGAAAATTTACCCTGTGCCCCCATTCTACCACTATATTATCTTTCCACTCTCTCTCTACCTCATAAACACACATTAACATTTCATTATTACACTCTACAACTTCATCAGTACTCTCACTATTTATTTTCAACATCTCACTCTCTGATACTACTTTTTCAAATACACTACTATTCTCATACTAATATTACCTTCTACTATATACACTAATATTACCTTCATTATTTTCGACATTATCATTATCATTTGTTAGCTCTTTATCTAGTATCACATTTTGACACATGTCATTATAATTTTCGTTAGTATTATTCTTGTTTCTATTCATCACATGTACTCCCATTCGCTCAATATTCTGTTCTAATTTATTCAAACTAGTTCTGATTGTTTCATTGGTATTTTCTAAACATTTATTCATTTCTTGTATATCGTTTTTTAATTCCTCAAATTTGTTATTGATTATTGAATTTTGAATACTGAATTTCGCGTCAGAATCACTCTTCTGTTCTTTAAATTTTAACTCTAACATCGCCTGCTGCTTGTCTGAACTCTCTTTCATACTACACACCATGCTACATAAGTATTTCATCATATCATTATCTTGTATTTTGGCCATGTTTAAAGTTCATCTATATAACACTTTTATATATAAAAACCACTATTTTTCTACAATCAAAACACCCAACACAACTGTACATCACAATGACATAAACACAACGTACTCACACGTGCGTAATTATATACGATAAATATTTTTTATAAAATACGTCATTACCACATCCTATTTTCTGTGCTTTAAAATAGGTCTATCTCGTATAAATAAAATTAAACGAAAATCCTGGCAGCGTGAGCCATTTGTAAACATACAAAATACTGATCGAAATACATAAATAAATAAAATACTGCCAGGAACTTACCTGCTATATAAATTTTCCTCAGAAGCCAGAGTCGCCACCTATATCTTTGCAGGACAGATATGGAGACCTTTACACTTTACCTTAAATAAAACGGGACAATTTCGCCATCTGACTACCCCCAAAAATAATAATTCAGAAGATACCCGGAACGTTTAGACGAATCTTGCAGCACAGAAATGAGAAAGTGGTAATGACGAAATAACTTAGACTAGCACATGGTTATGCCGTAAACTAAATAGTTTTAATGACTCAAATCAATTTTCATTATTATTACAATAGCACTACAAAACCAATGTTGAAATATATTTTTTGTTACCGTATTTAACTATTCTTACTTCTAAGGCAGCCCATTCTGCTCACGCTCGCTTTCATACCATTTTATACATTACCCTTATTTATTAAATTTTATACATTCCTTTATTGTTATATGAGATAACCGTCCACTAACGCGTTGCCGGCCGAACATGTGCTTTGTCCCGCAATTTCAATGTCCGTACTTTGACCGTTTATGATTCACTCCACATCACTGCACCAACTTATAACTGTGATATGTTTATTAATTTCTTGGGTCCCGGTCGGTATTAAAACGTTATTATACTGAGTTATTCATATTTAAAAGTTCAACCCGACCGGGCCCGCGTGGCACCAACTACGTCTGTAAGCTGTTGTGGTTTCTCGTGGACTGGCTATAGCATGCGGGCGGATATTAATGCCTGCCGGCGAACGGATTTCGTCGTCGCTCACAGCCTGAGTTGTTGCAGATTAGTGGCTGTATGCCGGATATATAGGAGTTTTTCTGTATTGTATGCCGATGATATTTGGGCGCTTATGGCTTGACGTCACAGAGTAGGCGTGACTTAAAGTTTCATATCCGTCGCCTGGTAGATGAAAGCGAATTAAAATTGCTTCTTAGCCATCTTGGTTTCATAAGTCGGCTTGGGTCCGCGCGCCTGGATGTATAATGCGTATGGGCTCACTCAAACAAAGTTCTTGGAAATGAGGCTTGGTAAATTCCTCTCCCGATTGCACAACGTGATATTACTGCGCTTTGTTAAACTGGGCTTACAACACATGGTCTGTCTTTGTTGAAATTAAATTTCACAAATATTTTTATAAATCCCCGAAAATGCAATAAAATAAAATACCCATAAATTTGGCCCGTTACACCTTCACTCTATTATTTATTGGGTCAGATACTATGTAGGTATTGTTCTGATTGTCCTGGCTTATTACAAAAGGTCCAACATATAATAACAACAATTTTTTTTTGCTATTCCTTCAGAACTGCTTGGTTGCTGACGGTTTCTTATTAAAATTTTTTCGCCGATGGTGTATTTAATGATGTTTTTTCGGGTAGCTTCCTGTTTTTTCCTTCTGGTTTCCATCATACTCTGTATTTCCCTTCTCACTGCTGGTTTTAGGGATTGAGGTATAGGATATGATTTCCTGTATTCTTTATTTCAGAATTCCTACTCCTTTATTTATATATGAAATTATCCGTTGTATTACTATTATATCTTCTTTCCTTCTTAAAATCAATTATTTCCCAAGTTTAAATCTTACTTCTATAATCATTCTTGTGACATTCTTTATTAATTATACATTTTGGATCTGGTTTTATTTATTTATCTATATTTATTTGTGAGTTTTCCCTCTAATATTTAATTTTCCTAAACCTCCCTAACATTATAACTGGAATCGAATCGGTGGTGCTCTATCGGCTTACCAAATACCGTCGTCCATTACATACTTTCTGAGATCAGAGGAACATCATCTCTGCCCAGTTAAATGATTGCTGGAATATTCTACAGTCAATCTTCATTAATAAACCTCGCAAGGTAGTCATCATGTGACCTTCAATAAAATAATTAATAATAATAATACTCTAGGGATTATTCACTGTACTTTAACTCAGATCATATTATTTTCTTCATATTAATTCTTCCTTCTATTATACACTTCTCCTTTCCAATACTTGGCTATTTTATTGACATTTATTAATTGGCTTTCTTACGAATAATTCTTAAATATTTGTTTTTTTTTTCTTTTATATTAGTTTAAAGTAATTTCTTCTGAATTATATAGTAAGGTGTTCTTACTTATTTTTTGAATTTTGTTGTTTTCCTTTTGTGTTCGTGTGTACCCTTCCAATCCCAGCAGCGAGGGGTTACTGGATACTTCCACTGCTGTACTTTGTTTTCCACCCTATCCTGCGGACGATCGTCCCTAGCAGTGGTTCCTGGGTTGCCATCATCGGTTCTAAACTCTCTATGGTTTTCTTGGTGTCTAGGTAGATCCTCCTCTCAACTTCTATTACCGGGTTGATTTCGTTGGTCGTTGTTTGTACGGTTGTTATTCCAATAATCTCTCCCATTATCAAAATTCCTGCGGCCTGTGCTGTATCGGTTATTATTATAATTATTATAAAGATTGCCTTGGTAATGATTGTTGCGATAACGATTATTTATAAACTGGTCATTCACCCTTCGGTGATAATTATTGTGGTTAAATCGATTTGTTCCTGGGCGCGACTCTTGAATTGACTCCTCCCTTCTATTGTTGGAATATTCACTTTGCCGTCAGGACCTTTGATAATAGTCTTCCATTTCGTAACTGGCCAACAAGGTTTCCATTGCTCCTACTGTCTTCACTTGTCCACTGCGTCTGGCACGAACTATCTCTTCTTCAAAATGGTAAGATAATTTATTTACCAAACATTCCTCTGGTATTCGTGGTTCCAAATGACGCGCCAAACACACCTTTCCCAAAAAGTAAGTAGTTGGTGACTGTTCTTGATTAAAATTGAATCTCCCGTTGGTAATGTTATCCCTAATCATGTTCTGTACGGAATCCGACCAGTATTTTGACCTAAAAGTCCTTTTAAACTCTTCATAATTACTAGTTTCATTCTGGACCGCTGACCACCAATTATCATTTATACTTTTAAAACAATCATCTAACAAACTTTTTATTACGTTCCATCGGGTCACCTTAATCCTACTAAACCATTCATCTATATTCTCCAGAAATTCTATGGGATTTCCCCTATAAATTTTAAAATTGATATTTTCTTTTTGCTCAGGTGCTATGTGATGTGCCAGATACATTGGTCGATTTTGTAAAACTTCTATTGACTCTTTTATATTAATCAATTCCTGATTTTTTATATTTTCGACAGTTTCTTTATTTTGATCCACTTGGGTTTTTATTTATGTTATCTCGTTATTTACTATTTCAATTATCCCAGCTATATTAATATGCACTTCGTCCAATTTCTCTTGGGTTTCTAATTGTACTTTCTTTATCCTAGTTTTGTTATTATTTTCCCCTTGATTAATTTTGGCCTCTACTTCCACTGCGAGTTGTATGATGGTTTCATCTGTCTTTTCTAGACCCACCTTAGTTTCAGTTAATTGCTGTCTTACTCCCTTTTCATAATTATCCACCCTTTTATTAATTGTTTCATTGACATTTGCAACCCTTTCATTGATGACTTCCCTCAACGCTTGGTTTTGTTCATTTATAATTTGCCGCAACTCCTTATTACTGTTTTCAATTTTCTCGTCTATTTGTTTGTGATTTTCTTGAATCTGCTTTAAGCTCTCATCGTTCCTGTCAAACCTATCATTGATTTGGTTTAAGCTTTCATTATCAGCCGGTTATTCTCATCATTTTCCTCTTTATTTTTGTCAAACTTCTCATTCATTAGTTTGATTAAGTTCTCGCTCAAAATTTCGTGTTGTTTCTTTGAGTTTTTGTTAATACTGTCTATTTTATTTTCCAGCTTTTCTGAATTTTCGTTAATCCTGTCTATTTTATTTTCCAGCTTCTCTGAATTTTCCTCGAATTTTTTATTTAATTCTTCATTTTGTTTCTTAAAGTTCTCCTTATTTTCCTCATTGGTTTGCTTTGAGTTTTCCTCCTGTTTCCTAAATTGTTCATTAGTTTGTTTATTCTGTTCCTTAAATTGTTCTTCCATAAATTTTATCATGTCTTGCCAATTTGGTTCTTCTCTGGTTACCGCTTTATCTGGTTGGTCCCCTTGGGCATCCTCTTTATTGCTCGCCTGTTGTTCCATTTCGGTGTCTGTAACTACCTCTGTTTCTTCTTCCCGTCTATTTTCTTCTGTTTCTTGCTCCTTCTCCATTCTTTTAGAAACACCTCTAGTATGCATTCCTGTGCCTCTAATAGTTGCTTGCTCCAGTTAAGTAATAATTAAGTCGATTTTTTACTTAACTAAAGCCCACTCGTTGAGCGCCAATTTGTAACAAATAAAATTTTGTTACTGGGTTTAATCAAGCTACACGTTGGTATGCACCAATTTGTAACAACAAACCGATGTTACGTGTGTAGCGAGTGTAATACTATTACGGGTTTCTCGTTAATGCAGCCCCATGTAATTAACCAATCTGTTATTAAGGAAAATATTTATTATGTAGTCTTATAGGTGACCTCCTGCAACTCAGTATTAATAGAAAACTTTATTTATTATATCATTATTACAACTTTTATGTAGACCAAAGCACTGCGTTAATCAATTACTAAATGTTTACTCGATGATAATTCGATATTACATGTATTTTAGTTAGTAATTTGATAATCCTCTCCAACCCTATTCAGTCTGTATTATTTAAATTAAATCAAAAGTTGCGAAGGAAACACGCTAGTTCGTCAATCCCACGTTCTATCAGCTGTCTACTGCAAGCACTGTTATTCGTAATTGGCCCACACTTATAGGTTAGCTTGTTTCACCTGATAGTTAATCGCCTTCTTTACCTGTAAATTACTCCCCCATCAAAATACAATACCTATTCTATGTGCTATAACTTTTTATTGATAATTTAATTGAACTGATTTTAAGTTACTGTTCACGGTTTACTTTTTAAAATTTCTTCGGGCGCCATCTTGCCATACTGCAAGAATATTAACTATTGAAAAACTATATGTACTTACCATATTTCTCGGGTTCTTTTCGGCGAACACAGGAGCAGAACTGGTTGTTCAAAATAAAGAAAACTTTATTTTGTTTCCCATTAATAGAGTTTTATTGACATTTTTATTATAACTTTTATTGTTAACAAACTATCTCCTGACATCCTTTCTCTACTATAAATTCATATTGACGGAAGTTATTAAGCATATAATGGGGATTGAAACATAGTATATAAATTGCAAATGAACTTCTATAAAATTAAACATGAATTACATAACAACACAAACCAGCCTTCTTTGTTTACATAGTTTCACTCACTCATACACACCCACACACACAATTAATTTATAACCCGTGAGATCTCATATTATATTTTATTTTATTATAATTTTGATTAACCTTTGTTAAATATTTCGGTACACATTTTTCTTTTTACTTATCTGTTCAATGAGTCCTGAAGACGTCACATTATTTTAAGCGCACATTTGCTGTTTTTTAAAACTGATGATCTCCGAAACTGTTATCTACATTTTATATATGAATTCCGATTCCTTCACATTTTAAAACTGTTATTACACTCTGATTAAAAGTTAAAATTCGTTACTTTACATTTTATACTTGCGGTATTCACATTTTAGGTGCTGGCGACCGCGATTTATATTATTGAACTTTTATTTGTGAACGGCCGGCTCACGGAGTAATTTTATACTGGGGTTAGACAAACGGCACTATTTTGTGTAGTTGCTGCGGTTATATGACCAATTCTTATTGTTCTGAAGTTAGTATCACTACGCCAGCATACGGTTGTTGCGATCACACCCAACATTCCACAACGGGGATCATCTCTGACGTATATCTTGACGTCACATGGTCCGATGTTATATAACTTGTTTACCGTTTTTGTAAGTCATTGGGTGACCTTGGCACAGTTTCAGCTTGTTGCTTTCTGCGTCTTTTTGATATTCATGAATAATTTTCACAATCAGTGTTACCGACTTCACTACTAATAAAATTTACCTTTTGTTTACGTTTTGTCCCAATTATTATTTTTTACGTTGTAAAAATGTTGATTGCTTTTATGTCAATATAAATTTCTTTATTACCCCAAAAATAAGCCAAAATGTCCCGTTACAATACCCCCTCAATTAGAGGTTTTATGCCGGGGGGATAAAAACTCTCATTGACACATTCATACTTGCTAAAGGGATCAGCCAGGATATGTCACCACAACCCCCTTTACGGTTTACAAAAAAAATATAATTAACTCACCCTTGGTCCAGTGACTGTGACCGCACCTGAATGACAATACTGGACTTCTCTCTCGAGATCCCAACACCATAAAGTCAGACAGATACTCAACGCCCCTGCTCTGACGCGCTGGCCAGCTCAGGTCCGCCGCCACAGCATCACCAAACACTGAAACAACAAATCAAATATCAACTAGTGGCCTTATATAACACCATATCCCCAACTGATCTGTTTCCCCCTAGCGGTGCTGGTTTGTGTTAAGAAGCACTGGTTTTTTCTCTTAACCTCTAACATATATATGAATACCTAACAACACAACATGATACCCATTTTAAAATTCCATAATCTCATAATCTCATTCTGTTTACTTTTTCTTGTTAAATTTGAAATTTAAAATTCAAAATTCAAAATTATTGCCCTGATTCCCATCAGAATTTAAAGAAACATTTCCCATTACCATATTACACATTCTCTTATCCCCAATTTGCATCTAAAATATTTAAATTCATAAAAGTCTCTTAAATACTAACAAACACAATATAACATAAGAAAACATAGTACATTCATAATTCACATTGTTATTATTATCTTAAAATAAACAATTTGTATTTAAAAATTTACACACTTTACATAATTAAATTTGCATATAAAATCATAAAATTACCTTTTAATCTCAATGAATTTTATTAAATATCACTATAATATTGACGACTCGGAACACAAAGTTTTTTATAAGTAAAAACGTAAAGTTTTACCTTACAGCCTAAACCGGCTTTCACCTATAGAAGGCTTCATCAGAGGCTGTCGTTAGTAGCGCTGCTCGTCTTGTTGTTGGCGACGAGAAAGTGTTTCAAAATATTGAAGCTGTGTGTGTGTGTGGTGAGATGTGTTCGAATAATGCGTGCGATTTGAATTGTGTCTGTTCGTTTAGGATGTCGTTTTTATTTGTTTTTGTGTGCTTGTATATTTCTAATTGTTCTAGAGTGTCTAGTTTTCGGCCTTTTGTGTGTACGTGTAGTATGTTCATGTTATTGTCGATGTTTTTATATGTGTGGTTTGCTTCAATGAGGTGGTTTGCGAAGGTAGATTCTGTAGTGGTGTGGAGTGCTTTTGTGTGTTCAATGTATCTCTGTTTGAAGCTACGTCCTGTCTGGCCTATGTAGAATTTACTGCAATTTGAACAATTTAGTTTATATACACTGGGTAGATCGAATTTGTTTTGTGCTTTGGGCATGCGTTTTGATAGTGTGTGTTCTGTTTTGTTAGCAGTTTTGTAAGCGATTCTGTATCCTGCTTTTTTGAATTTGTGGGCAATTTTTTCTGTTTGTTTGTTGATGTATGTTAGTGTTATGAATTTGTTGTTTTCTGTCTTTGTCTGTTGTTTGTTTTGTGTTTTGTGTAGGAGTTTACTGACTATTGTTCTGTCATAACCGTTAGATTCTGCTAGATATTTTATCGTGTTTAGTTCGTCTTTGTACTATAATATAATAGTATACAGGGGAAACAAAAGACAATGTGAACAGTTACTAACGCACATAAACAAAATACATAAAAACATAACCTTCACTGCCGAATACGAACACAACAATACCATAAACTTCTTAGACCTCTCCATCACAAAACTAGAACACAGGCACAAATTCAGTATATACAGAAAACCAACTACAACTGACTCACTAATACACAACACCTCCAATCACCCAATACAACACAAACTAGCTGCTTTTAGAACCATGATACATAGACTTAACAACATCCCCTTAGATGAAATAGACTACAAAGACGAACTAAACACGATAAAATATCTAGCAGAATCTAACGGTTATGACAGAACAATAGTCAGTAAACTCCTACACAAAACACAAAACAAACAACAGACAAAGACAGAAAACAACAAATTCATAACACTAACATACATCAACAAACAAACAGAAAAAATTGCCCACAAATTCAAAAAAGCAGGATACAGAATCGCTTACAAAACTACTAACAAAACAGAACACACACTATCAAAACGCATGCCCAAAGCACAAAACAAATTCGATCTACCCGGTGTATATAAACTAAATTGTTCAAATTGCAGTAAATTCTACATAGGCCAGACAGGACGTAGCTTCAAACAGAGATACATTGAACACACAAAAGCACTCCACACCACTACAGAATCTACCTTCGCAAACCACCTCATTGAAGCAAACCACACATATAAAAACATCGACAATAACATGAACATACTACACGTACACACAAAAGGCCGAAAACTAGACACTCTAGAACAATTAGAAATATACAAGCACACAAAAACAAATAAAAACGACATCCTAAACGAACAGACACAATTCAAATCGCACGCATTATTCGAACACATCTCACCACACACACACACAGCTTCAATCTTTCGAAACACTTTCTCGTCGCCAACAACAAGACGAGCAGCGCTACTAACGACAGCCTCTGATGAAGCCTTCTATAGGTGAAAGCCGGTTTAGGCTGTAAGGTAAAACTTTACGTTTTTACTTATAAAAAACTTTGTGTTCCAAGTCGTCAATATTATAGTGATATTTAATTAAGTAACGGACACATCATGGACAACGAAATCCAAGAATTTTATTAAACAAAAATAAAATTAAATTTTTTTTTTTTCTTCAACCTTCGTTTTACATATCATTTCATTTATTATTCCATTTCATTAACTTGGGTGATTCTCAGTTATTCATTATAATTCACTTTATCAACTTGGCATTTACCCCTAATCTTACCCCATTTATTACTCTAACGCTCCCTTACAAAATCTTTAAACTAGTAAGACACCCATCTCTATCAAAACATCTATCAAACAGTCTCTAAACCCAACTTACTATTAAACTCAATTCGCCTCACTTCTACTCTTATATAAAAAAAATACTCTCTAACCCTTTGTACTTAGGATAAGTGTTCCCCCCCCCCAAAAGCTCATTCGCTTACTTTGGTTCCTGGATTCTACCTAAGGGTACCCTTTCCGGCGCCAAACGGTCCCTTCCCATCCCAACCCTTTTGTTGCGGACTCCACCATTACACTATCCCCTCTTACAAAATTACCATCCCCAAATCGCATTCTTATTACCCCACTTCAACTACAACAAAATAACATCATCATTTATAAACATCAATATATCAATCAATACTCTACCTATATTCCCCATAACTACTGTGTCAACATCAATACTTCTCAAATTCTATTACATTAACTCACAACAACATTTCATTAATTCAAAACAATATTTTCATCTCTATTAACACTTATACTCAAATTCTCTATTACTTGTATTTCATCTCTTATTCTCTTTAACACCCCAATATATTCAACTTGGACTGACTCAAACGTTTTACTCAAACAATTACTATCACCCAATTTCTATCTTTTACAACCCATTGAAAACTTTTAATTATCTCAAATTTATTTCATTATTCATTGAAATTCTTTAAACACATTGAAAACTTATTTTATAAAATATTATCCTATTTTGTAATCCTTATTCCTAACATACTACATGCAATTAACACAATAAGACATAATAAACACAATATAGGAAGTATCTAGTGCATCTATTTTTCAAATCAAAACAAAATTATTTAGTAGCGAGTCATCATTATTAAAATACAACAAAATTTTTTAATTCGTTACCCCCCTGGGTAACCTCCCTGCCACACACACTATGACCTCCCCCTGTACTGTGGCGTCCAGTTGCGTCCACAAGGACTGAAGTTTTGGAGGAATTTGACATCTCCGTGTCCTTGCTTCTGCGTTACATTTTAATAAAACTAGATATCATAATATCTAAACGTACATATTACACGCCCCTAATGCGGGTCTACCACCTGGCTCTGCTGTTCCTCCTCGAACAGAGTGGCAGCCGCTGTTTCATAGTTTGGTGATTCCCCTAAATTACCCCCCTGTCAATTTCAAAATTCACCTTTACAACGATAACAGCTATGGCCAGTTAAGGCAGAACGTGACGCAGTGAGCCCCAACCATAGCTGTTAAAGCTAAACCAATTCCACGGTCAGCGTTCGGTGAGGCCGTGACCGCCCGAAAAGTTGGGGAATCACAAGTATAATATATTTTTTTAAATTAAAATTAACAATTTACATTACATGACATTTCTAGTCTTGGTGGTGTTTTAACCTCATACATTTCTTTCTTAACTTTCCCTACCTTGACCTTCATTAACATAAAATAATTGCAAAATATTTACTTAGTCACTTAAATTAATCTATTTACACTTAACGATGTTGTCATTACATGAAAATAAACAATTCACTTTTTAGATTTACCAAAATTATATAACTTACACTTTTAATTTCATTTTCAAATTCTATTTACTCGTGACCTTGTTACATTTTATTATTGCATAATAGATTTTATTACATAAGAATAAATTTTGGTTGAACACACTGCCTCACTAAAATTATTTATTTATACACCTAGGAATTCCACAAACTAAACAATTTAACATTTATTTGTTTATTAATTATTATTAAATTGAAATCTCATAAAATAATTTAAATATCTCATAAAAAATTCAATTATGTAACATTCTAAATCAATCACTATATTTCAAACCTCTCAAATCTTTTACTTCAATTAATTATTTAAAACACAACATATTTCAATTATTATCAAAATTTACAAATCATTAATTATTGTCTTCATAATTATTTTTATTATTTATTTAGACTGCAAAATATTAATAATATTATTATTACTATCACAACATTTTCTACTACATATACACATTGTTTACCTAATATTTTACAATACACACAATTGAATTCACTACAAATATATTTACAAACTTTTGTCATTACCTATTCCATTTTTTCACACTTCATTGTCCAAGTCTGCCAGGTCATTACCATAAATTACAATATTTAAAATTGTCCATTCACTGATTTTTTAGTTCAACCTCCATCATCATATATATATCGAATATATTTATAACATACATCATTGTTATCCACACACAATTTGGTATTATTATTATTATAATAATCCATTAATTTTATTTCATTCACTATGCCATTATAATTTATAGGGGTATTCCCTATTAATGTTTCATAAGCCTTGTTAACATAATTTATTTTTGTCCAGTCTCCAGTAGTAATTATTGTCAATATTGGGTTAGTTATTTTCTCATCAATTAAATTATTCTTGTTTAAATACACTTCTAACATTTCTTTCAACTCACCATAATCTCTCTTTAAGTCATATAATTCTATCTCTCTCTCAACACACAATTCTTTATCTAACTCTCTCTCATCATAATACCATCTCATACCTTCAATATTACTCCAGACAGAGGGTATAAACTTATACAAATAAAATAAACAACTCAAATCTTCTACTAACACGGGACTCTTGCCCTTCAAAAACAACACTTGTGAACACATTGAATCATCATGAATAAGGGGAAAATTTACCCTCTGTCCCCATTTCACCACAATATTATCTTTCCACTCTCTCTCTAACTCATAAACACTCATTAACATTTCATTATTATATTCCACAACTTCATCAGTACTTTCATCATTTATTTTTAACATATCACTCTCTGATACTACCTTTTCAAATATATTACTATTCTCAATATTATTTTCATTATTTTCGACATCATCATCATCATTTGTTAACTCTTTATCTAGTACCACATTTTTACACACGTCATTACAATTTTCATTTGTATTACTTTTGTTTGTATTCATCACACGTACTCCCATTCGCTCAATACTCTGTTCTAATTTATTCAAATTATTTCTTATTATTTCATTGGTATTTTTACAACGTCTATGAATTTCTTTAATAGCATTTTTCAATTCGTCATTTTGTTTTTTCAATTCATCAAATTTGTCATTCTGTATATCTAATTTCTCATTTACACTACTTTTAATTTCTTTGATTTCGTTTTTCTGTTCATGAATATCCATTGATATGGTTCGTAATATACTCATTATATCGTTATCTAATTTATTACTTTTTACTAAGGTTGGAGTTGATAAAGTGCTCGAGTCGTCTATAGCTGATTCAGTTAGGCTGAATTCTTTTGTAGTTGTCTTGATTGTTCATCTCTTCTTTCACAGCACTATCACTTTACTAAAAATGAACTTTATCTTGTGAAAAACTTACTTTTTTCGTCGGATGCGTTTCGGCTTAAGTATCCGCCTTCTTCAGCTTTTAGTCAGACTGCCATCATTTCCCAATCATTTTACAAAAAACAAACACCAAGTTGAATCCCTGCACCAATCCCCTTCCTCCACACACCACCCCCACTACACCTTCCACACAAAAACCATTACGAAATGATGGCAGTCTGACTAAAAGCTGAAGAAGGCGGATACTTAAGCCGAAACGCGTCCGACGAAAAAAGTAAGTTTTTCACAAGATAAAGTTCATTTTTAGTAAAGTGAATTCTTTTGATCGATTTACTGGGGTTGAATGAACCCCTGGTTCTCCCACACTAGCCGACTCGCTCATTTCAACTACAATCTCGTTATTATCTGCCATTTTGAAAATAAAAGAAAACTTTTACATATATTTCTTTTCAAAATGTTACTATATATATATAACATATACTTATTATCAAAAAGATATTCTATTTACCCATACTTCACACAATCATAACATAACCTTATCCTTGTATGTCTGTTTTCACGTACCTAAAAAAAATTTTTTTTTTTATGTTATTTCACATAACCATTCTGCTCTCCCAGTAGGCCGTATTTATATAATTATATTTATATATATGTCCCTGTTCGGGCGCCATTTGTGCTATAACTTTTTATTGATAATTTAATTGAACTGATTTTAAGTTACTGTTCACGGTTTACTTTTTAAAATTTCTTCGGGCGCCATCTTGCCATACTGCAAGAATATTAACTATTGAAAAACTATATGTACTTACCATATTTCTCGGGTTCTTTTCGGTGAACACAGGAGCAGACTGGTTGTTCAAAATAAAGAAAACTTTATTTTGTTTCCCATTAATAGAGTTTTATTGACATTTTTATTATAACTTTTATTGTTAACAAACTATCTCCTGACATCCTTTCTCTACTATAAATTCATATTGATGGAAGTTATTAAGCATATAATGGGAATTGAAACATAGTATATAAATTGCAAATGAACTTCTATAAAATTAAACATGAATTACATAACAACACAAACCAGCCTTCTTTGTTTACATAGTTTCACTCACTCATACACACCCACACACACAATTAATTTATAACCCGTGAGATCTCATATTATATTTTATTTTATTATAATTTTGATTAACCTTTGTTAAATATTTCGGTACACATTTTTCTTTTTACTTATCTGTTCAATGAGTCCTGAAGACGTCACATTATTTTAAGCGCACATTTGCTATTTTTTAAAACTGATGATCTCCGAAACTGTTATCTACATTTTATATGTGAATTCCGATTCCTTCACATTTTAAAACTGTTATTACACTCTGATTAAAAGTTAAAATTCGGTACTTTACATTTTATACTTGCGGTATTCACATTTTAGGTGCGGGCGACCGCGATTTACATTCTTGAACTTTTATTTGTGACCGGCCGGCTCACGGAGTAATTTTATACTGGCGTTAGACAAACGGCACTACTTTGTGTAGTTGCTGTGGTTATATGACCAATTCTTATTATTCTGAAGTTAGTATCACTACGCCAGCATACGGTTGTTGCGATCACACCCAACATTCCACAACGGGGATCGTCTCAGACGTATATCTTGACGTCACATGGTCCGATGTTGTTATATAACTTGTTTACCGTTTTTGTAAGTCATTGGGTGACCTTGGCACAGTTTCAGCTTGTTGCTTTCTGCGTCTTTTTGATATTCATGAATAATTTTCACAATCAGTGTTACCGACTTCACTACTAATAAAATTTACCTTTTGTTTACGTTTTGTCCCAATTATTATTTTTTACATTGTAAAAATGTTGGTTGCTTTTATGTCAATAAATAATTTTCCTTATTACCCCAAAAATAAGCCAAAATGTCCCGTTACATCTACAATAATATAAAACCTCATTACATACAAGAAGGATTCTTTATTTGTATTACTTTTAAAACTCCAACAGTGCTCTTTACGGTTATATGACCGTTATATCAATTGTACAATGTTGAATCGCTATTACAATGGATTGGCCCTGTTTAATACAATTTAAATATAATTTTATTTATCTCTTATCCCAGGGTACGTGTGATTCTTTTAACGATTAGTAAGGCCAGGTAATGCAAAATTAAGGTTACTAAGTATTACAAATTGTTTTTAATTCTTAGTGTATAAAATTAAATATAAGCTGGTGTTACCGTACAAGTCGACTCTCAAGATAGCTGTGTCTGTTTACAAACGCTTGAAGACTTACAGTTGAGGTTACTTTGGTCTAGAAAATGTGTCCAGATTCTTAATAAAATGGAAAGGTGATGTCCCGGAGGGGAACAGAAACTCTTCTATTCTTCGTTCTTCTCCGCGATCCTTGTGGTTGTCGGTCCTGGTGGAATTGGTGTCGTGTTATAATTTCCTTTTTTGAAAGTGAGGTTTATGTCGCCAGTAATAAAAGTTCTTGTGTATATTTTATCTATAATTCCATTAATTCAGACTTCTTATTCAGTCAATAAGTATCCTGGTTAAATGGGAAACTGGGTTAATCACTAATTCCACTGGAATTACTTTGAAGAGTGAAATACTAATTCCGTTACCCTTTGGAGGTGTATAAGTATATTTCTCGGAATTTAATTCATGAATTATTCATCAGTTTGGTTTGAAGGAATTGGTTTTGATACTTTAATTTATTAATTTTAATTCATTTTATTTTAATTTATTTCTTTTCTTTTAAATTTGTCTACCTATCTGAACTCAATAGCATATAACCATCGAATTATATAGGTTTTTAATAAATTCTTTTCTGGATTCAACTTCACCCATTAGCATATAACAATTGAATTATCAAAATCAACAAGCTTCTTTACATTTTAGTTACCCTAACAACCATTACTTTCTGTCATTGGATAATATTTGATATCCTAGAGCCAGAATTATAAAATATTACTACTCTTTTTTAATAAAATACTCCATGCTTGGAATTATACCAAATTACATAAAACTTTCACTCAATCTACCTTATTAAACCGTATATATTTTACTATAGTTTCATCTGACTGGACTTATTAAAAAGGTATTAATTTCCTTTTACAAATATTAAATTTAGGCCTATAGGTTTTCTTACAACTGTTATAATATTGTTTTGTTTTTAACTTAATTTTTCTTTACCTGACCTACTGTACAAATAGTCACTGGTTTATGGCCACTTACTTTAATTTTAATTTCCTGGTTTTAATTCATTATATTAATTAGTTCATCCTTGAACCCTTCATTATTTTATAACATAACTATAAGAACTACTTGCCAACTTTTTAACACTTATTGCCTTCTTGGCCAAGTTTACAAACATTATTTCAAACATTTTCATTAATCAATTACAGTAAATACATTTAACATAATATAATACCTAACACTTGTACTTATACTTAATTATCTAAAGACAATTTTAACATAAATGAAAGGAGTACCACTGATTAAGTACTACTATAAAACAACAGCTCCACTCTTACTATCCACAAAACATAAAATAAATATCCTGTAAACACTATATCATGCTACAGCATAACACCAAGTATATTTTGCAACACATTAAATATTAATTTGAATAGTATTTTATACTTCATTCCTACACATTAAACTCCTCCCATTTGACACAATGTTTATGTTTTACATCTCATATTATTCATTACATTTTTTAGATTTAGGTACACTTTAGATGTTTTAATTACTTAGTAACCTTACCATGTACCTCTAATGCATTCTTCAGGTGAGATGGGCCCTCTTGCATTTAATTATTACAGGCTTTGGGTATTGTTCTAAACCATATTTACATAGTTTTTTATGTAACGTCGGGGACCTCAAATCTGTTACGTTACATAACACTCCCCCTTCGAAAGAAGTTTATTTTGGCTCAATGTAGTTTAGTAAAAATAAACTTATAGTTCGTCCCTGATCATGTTGTCTTTTTACTCATAATATTTTTTTATTTCCGTTTGGTTATAGGTACCCTTCACTCTATTATTTATTGGGTCAGATACTACGTAGGTACTGTTCTGATTGTCCTGTCTTATTACAAAAGGTCCAACATATAATAACAACAATTTTTTTTGCTATTCCTTCAGAACTGCTTGGTTGCTGACGGTTTCTTATTAAAATTTTTTTGCCGATGGTGTATTTAATGATGTTTTTTCGGGTAGCTTCCTGTTTTTTCCTTCTGGTTTCCATCATACTCTGTATTTCCCTTCTCACTGCTGGTTTTAGGGATTGAGGTATAGGATATGATTTCCTGTATTCTTTATTTCAGAATTCCTACTCCTTTATTTATATATGAAATTATCCGTTGTATTACTATTATATCTTCTTTCCTTCTTAAAATCAATTATTTCCCAAGTTTAAATCTTACTTCTATAATCATTCTTGTGACATTCTTTATTAATTATACATTTTGGATCTGGTTTTATTTATTTATCTATATTTATTTGTGAGTTTTCCCTCTAATATTTAATTTTCCTAAACCTCCCTAACATTATAACTGGAATCGAATCGGTGGTGCTCTATCGGCTTACCAAATACCGTCGTCCATTACATACTTTCTGAGATCAGAGGAACATCATCTCTGCCCAGTTAAATGATTGCTGGAATATTCTACAGTCAATCTTCATTAATAAACCTCGCAAGGTAGTCATCATGTGACCTTCAATAAAATAATTAATAATAATAATACTCTAGGGATTATTCACTGTACTTTAACTCAGATCATATTATTTTCTTCATATTAATTCTTCCTTCTATTATACACTTCTCCTCTCCAATACTTGGCTATTTTATTGACATTTATTAATTGGCTTTCTTACGAATAATTCTTAAATATTTGATTTTTTTTTCTTTTATATTAGTTTAAAGCAATTTCTTCTGAATTATTGAATTTTGTTGTTTTCCTTTTGTGTTCGTGTGTACCCTTCCAATCCCAGAAGCGAGAGGTTACTGGATACTTCCACTGCTGTACTTAGTTTTCCACCCTATCCTGCGGACGATCATCCCTAGCAGTGGTTCCTGGGTTGCCATCATCGGGTCTAAACTCTCTATGGTTTTCTTGGTGTCTAGGTAGATCCTCCTCTCGACTTCTATTACCGGGTTGATTTCGTTGGTCGTTGTTTGTACGGTTGTTATTCCAATAATCTCACCCATTATCAAAATTCCTGCGGCCTGCGCTGTATCGGTTATTATTGTAATTATTATAACGATTGCCTTGGTAATGATTGTTGCGATAACGATTATTTATAAACTGGTCATTCACCCTTCGGTGATAATTATTGTGGTTAAATCGATTTGTTCCTGGGTGCGACTCTTGATTTGACTCCTCCCTTCTCTTGTTGGAATATTCACTTTGCCGTCGGGACCTTTGATAATAGTCTTCCATTTCGTAACTGGCCAACAAGGTTTCCATTGCTCCTACTGTCTTCACTTGTCCACTGCGTCTGGCACGAACTATCTCTTCTTCAAAATGGTAAGATAATTTATTTACCAAACATTCCTCTGGTATTCGTGGTTCCAAATGACGCGCCAAACACACCTTTCCCAAAAAGTAAGTAGTTGGTGACTGCTCTTGATTAAAATTGAATCTCCCGTTGGTAATGTTATCCCTAATCATGTTCTGTACGGAATCCGACCAGTATTTTGACCTAAAAGTCCTTTTAAACTCTTCATAATTACTAGTTTCATTCCGGACCGCTGACCACCAATTATTATTTATACTTTTAAAACAATCATCTAACAAACTTTTTATTACGTTCCATCGGGTCACCTTAATCCTACTAAACCATTCATCTATTCTCTCCAGAAATTCTATGGGATTTCCCCTATAAATTTTAAAATTGATATTTTCTTTTTGCTCAGGGGCTATGTGATGTGCCAGATACATTGGTCGATTTTGTAAAACTTCTATTGACTCTTTTATATTAATCAATTCCTGATTTTTTATATTTTCGACAGTTTCTTTATTTTGATCCACTTGGGTTTTTATTTATGTTATCTCGTTATTTACTATTTCAATTCTCCCAGCTATATTAATTTGCACTTCGTCCAATTTCTCTTGGGTTTCTAATTGTACTTCCTTTATCCTAGTTTTGTTATTATTTTCCCCTTGATTAATTTTGCCCTCTACTTCCACTGCGAGTTGTATGATGGTTTCATCTGTCTTTTCTAGACCCACCTTAGTTAATTGCTGTCTTACTTCCTTTTCATAATTATCCACCCTTTTATTAATTGTTTCATTGACATTTGCAACCCTTTCATTGATGACTTCCCTCAACGCTTGGTTTTGTTCATTTATAATTTGCCGCAACTCCTTATTACTGTTTTCAATTTTCTCGTCTATTTGTTTGTGATTTTCTTGAATCTGCTTTAAGCTCTCATCGTTCCTGTCAAACCTATCATTGATTTGGTTTAAGCTTTCATTTATCAGCCGGTTATTCTCATCATTTTCCTCTTTATTTTTGTCAAACTTCTCATTCATTAGTTTGATTAAGTTCTCGCTCAAAATTTCGTTTTGATTCTTTGAGTTTTCGTTAATACTGTCTATTTTATTTTCCAGCTTTTCTGAATTTTCATTAATCCTGTCTATTTTATTTTCCAGCTTCTCTGAATTTTCCTCGAATTTTTTATTTAATTCTTCCTTTTGTTTCTTAAAGTTCTCCTTATCACACGACTGCTAAAAAGGAGTGTTATGTTTTCAGTGGTAGGGTATGTATGTATGTATGTATGTATGTTTGTTCCACTATAACTTTTTAATGGCTTTACCGATTTTGATGTTCGATGGCTCGATGGATTCCTTACTTTACCAGAAGTGTCATAGGCTATATATCACCGTGAGTTGACTTCCGGTTTTGACCGGAAGTGAATAAAAGTGATCGGTTCTAAGGATTTTTTTTTGTTCGTTTATTGGTCCATCAGGTGGCGCTAGTGGAAGGTATTCTGTAAAGTTCACTCCAGATAGCGCTTGCGATTTAAGACCACGCTCACTAATACTATGTTAGCGCGCTATTGTGTGATAGTAGAGATGTGCAATCCGTGAGTAACTGAGAACAGCTGATCTGAAAGTATATATATATATATTGGTTTGCTATATATATTTCTGTCTGCGAAATATGGTGAACCTGAAATACATGAAATGACAAATCAACAATATGCCGCAGCAGTAAACTTAATGAATTTTCAGCAGCGCCAATTGTTCAAAATGATTTCATACAGATTGCTTCCAAGTGAAAATAATACTGAGCCATTACGTGTGTTCGTTACTGTAGGAGCAGGCACCGGCAAAACCTTTACTCTGAAAATTATTGTAGAACAGATTCGTCGTCTTTCTCATTTACCTGCAAGCAGAGCTGTTACGGTAGCAGCACCCACAGGTGTCGCTGCAAGATTGATTGGAGGTAGCACTTTGCACTCTACTTTTGCCCTTCCTATCGAAAAAGGCATGGTGACAGCTCTTCGCCCTCTTACTGATGAGCGTCTTCAAAGGGAAGGGCTAAGGTGGAAGCATATTAATTGGCTAATCATTGACGAAATCTCAATGGTACCCTATACTACCCTAAGAAATAGGCCTATTCACTTAAGGTTGCAACAGCTTAAAATGAATGATGCTCTCTTCGGGGGTGTCAATATTATTTTGTTTGGCGATCTAATGCAGTTGCCACCTGTACCAAAAGCAGTTGGTGGTACCTACTGCTTCAAGCAGCCTCATTACTTATCAGCTGAAATTAATTTGTGGACACTGTTTAGTTTCTGTGAATTACCTCAAAATATGCAGCAAGCTAACGACACTACTTTTATAGACATTCTAAATAATTTACGAGTTGGCCAACTCACCATGCAGCAGCTAGAAATTTTAGATCGTCGAAGAGTTCCTTTGACAGATGAATTTGCTGATGGCAAGTGTCTGCGTATTTTCCCAACCACTAAACAGGTAGAAGAATATAATGCTATGATGACTGAAAAGTTGAAAACATCATCTAAAGTTTACGATATTGCAGTGGTGGATGTGTCTGTCGAAGCTAAGAATTACGGACAAAAGTTAAAGAAAGACTTCATACCAACGGATCCAAACAAAACTGGAGGTATTCCAAACTCTTTAGTAATCGGAGTCGGATCTAGGGTAATGTTGCGAAAAACATTAATGTCAATCATGGTCTGGTCAACGGAGCAATCGGCATCATTAGAAAAATTGAGTGGCTTACACTACGTCGAGATCAGCTTCAACCTGGTGAGCTTCCACAAGCCGTATTTGTAGAATTTGATGACAGATCATTAGGGGAAATACTGCTGGTATTGGAGTAAAGATAGAGCCCACCACTGTTGAATATGATGCTTTGCGAGGCCAGGGCAAAGTAGAACGACGTATGCTGCCATTAATATTGTGTTGGGCTGTAATAGTACATAAACTCCAAGGCACTACTTTAGACAAAGCCGTCATTGATTTGAGTAGTAATATTTTTGCCAAGGGTCAGGCCTACGTCGCACTAAGTCGTGTGCAAACATTAGAGGGATTAGCAATAAGTTGTCTGGATCCACGAAAATTGTTGCATGAACCGCACGATAAAAACTCACTTGAGGAATTAAATCGACTCAGAAATCTGTAGACCAAAGCTTTTTCTTTATCATTTCTAATAAATTAAATTATTTAGTTAATTATATAATTTATAAAACAATTTATCGAAATGTTTGTATTATACTAGTTATATAATAGTATATAAAATAAAGTTATACTATATTTATAAGTTCATACGCTAATTATACTATGTACATAATAAAGTTTTTAAATAAAACTAAGTAAAAATTGAAATTTTTTTTGCACTTCACACATACGCACGCACACACGCACGCACACACTGCACATTCCCATTATACTCTTTTTAAACACAAAAAGGAATAAAATAAAAAAAATAATTTAAAAAATTAAAAAACACGACTGCCAAAAAAATAAATGAATAAATAAAAAATAAATTTATAAAAACACTAAATAAAAAAAACTAAATAAAAATAATATTTAGTAAAAATCACAAAATCTAAATAAAGTCGATTTAAAACGACAAAAATAAGGTATTGATATTCAGCTCTGATCAGATTTAACGAAAATGTTATGAATGATTAAACGCATAGTAATTTTATTAGATTTAAATTACTTTTCGATGTTGAATATATATCAATGCATCATATGAAGACTACAATTATAAAAAATATTGCTGATAAAATTTTGCTCTTCAATTTTAATTTTCAATGCAGTCGGGGGCTGTTTCTAAATAGATTTGTTCTTTTCATTAAACAGCCCCCGACTGCATTGAAAATTAAAATTGAAGAGCAAAATTTTATTAGCAATATTTTTTATAATTGTAGTCTTCATATGATGCATTGATATATATTCAACATCGAAAAGTAATTTAAATCTAATAAAATTACTATGCGTTTAATCATTCATAACATTTTCGTTAAATCTGGTCAGAGCTGAATTTCAATACCTTATTTTTGTCGTTTAAATCGACTTTATTTAGATTTTGTGATTTTTACTAAATATTATTTTTATTTAGTTTTTTTTATTTAGTGTTTTTATCAATTTATTTTTTATTTATTCATTTATTTTTTTGGCAGTCGTGTTTTTTAATTTTTTAAATTATTTTCCTCATTGGTTTGCTTTGAGTTTTCCTCCTGTTTCCTAAATTGTTCATTAGTTTGTTTATTCTGTTCCTTAAATTGTTCTGCCATAAATTTCATCATGTCTTGCCAATTTGGTTCTTCTCTGGTTACCGCTTTATCTGGTTGGTCCCCTTGGGCATCCTCTTTATTGCTCGCCTGTTGTTCCATTTCGGTGTCTGTAACTACCTCTGTTTCTTCTTCCCGTCTATTTTCTTCTGTTTCTTGCTCCTTCTCCATTCTTTTAGAAACACCTCTAGTATGCATTCCTGTGCCTCTAATAGTTGCCTTCTCCAGTTAAGTAATAATTAAGTCGATTTTTTACTTAACTAAAGCCCACTCGTTGAGCGCCAATTTGTAACAAATAAAATTTTGTTACTGGGTTTAATCAAGCTACACGTTGGTATGCGCCAATTTGTAACAACAAACTGTTGTTACATTTAAAAGGACTCGTTGATTGAATGAACTGTAGAAAATAAACATTGACGGCAGCCATGTCGATTTAGAAACTCTTCAATCAACTTAGTCAACCTTGAGATATTGTCTATTTATTGCCGGAGCAACATTATTTTATAACATTATATTTTTGTATCTAACTGATTAACTATTAACTATTTCAAAGTTAATAAACTAGTACTGATTGGTAATAACCGTCCTTTATTTCATTATAAATTGTATTATAAAGTTTGTGTACTTTAGCGATGAGCAAAATTGTCTGCCAGATTTAGACGTTGGCAGCACGATGAACTACAAGCAAGATTTGAATGCCCGCCAGTTTGCGAGGGTAATTTGAATTGGTCATCACCGCATAGAGCGACAGCTCAGTTTAACTTTTTTAATTGTTTTCATAAGCAATTTGGCGCCTATCGGGAAATAAACATACTCATTGAAGGACAGGTAAGGATTACACTCGTGAAGATATCGGTACTGGTAATTCGTGCGTTCGCGACGGACATCGTCAGCATGAGAAATTAGAGAAAGTACGACTGTTAGACAAATACAAAGTAACGACTACGATGTGTGGGGCTAACACACTTTTACAGGACGATAAGCGATTTAAACGTTACAAATTGGCGACCAACTGGTGTGGCTAGAATTAAAGGCTAGTGGCGGTTACGAAAAAATAAAAAGACAACAAGATGATCACCAGGGGAAGACCAAAGAAGAGGGCTGAGGACACCGACAAAGAAGACAAGGAGACAACACCGGTTGAAGAAATGGAAATGATCAAAGAGGATGCCCAAGGGGACCACCTAGAGAAACAAACCCAACCAGAACTTGAAGTAGAAATAATAGTCGGGGACCAACCAAATAAACCCACACAAAAAGAGGACATGAGCATGCAGGAGATGTTGAGAATTCTTATGGAAGGGAATAACAAAATCCAGGAAGATGATAAGAAAACAAATGAAAAAATAGACCAAATGAAGGAAGAAGCTAATGACAATTTTAAGAAACAGGAGGAGAAAATAAACGAAAAATTCGAGGAAAAAATTAATGAAAATTCAAGGAGACAAAGTGAGATTGTAAGTGAAAACTTAAAGAAACAACTAAAAGAAGATATTGAGACACTGAACGATAAAATCGAAAGCAATAATGAGACATTGAAGCAACAGATAAACAAGAAAATGGAGGAACACAGTGATACTTTAAGGAAGAACCAAGAAACCCTACAACAGCGATTAACGGAGGACATCCAAAAAAGTAATGAAGAACTGAAGGAAGAATTGAGGGAACAATTGAAGGAGGACCATGAGAAGAATAAAGAAGAGTTGAAACATCAACTGGAATAACAGTTAGAAGGATACTGTGAAGATATTAAGAAGAAAGTATCGGAAACTAATGAAAAAATAAAAACAACCAGTGAAACGGTAGCGAAGGCCCAGGAGGAAATACTAAACAAAATTAAAGCAGTCGAGGACGACGGTAAAAATAGGATCGAGGAACTTCAACAAGTCACGACAACAGAATGTACAAGAAACAAGCAAGAAGTACTCAAAAAGCTGGAAGAAAAACACAAGGAATTACAAACCGATGTTAGTGAAATGGTGGAACAAGTGTATAGCAACCTCAACCAAGTAGACGGGAAAATCAAGGAAAACAAAGAAAAGATCAACGGACTCAACCAACAGGAGAGACAGATGCAGGAAGAACTAGATGCATTGAGAGACAAACCCTGTAAGAACACACACATAATAACCAGCGAGAACCGGAAGCTGAAAAGAGTCGCGGAGATGATAGAGAAAAATAGGGAAACTCGATGGACTACGGTGCGCAGCATGATAGATGAGATGTTCTGATACACCCACGACAATTGGTGGACAGCAACAAGACCAGAAATAAACAACACCCAGGATTTTAAAAAGCAGTTCCGTGACAAATATTGGTTGGAGTCAACCCAGAACGTGGTACGGAACGACATAAGTAATTGGAGATATGAGCCACAAGCAGGACACACCCTAACTTCATATTTTTTTGGCAAGGTATGCCTAGCACATAATTTGGAACCAAAAATCCCGGCAGAATCATTAGTAATACAATTGGGTTACCATTATGAGGATGCCGCCCAAAAGGCCAGAAGGCAAGGACAAATTAAAACGATACAAGGAATGGCAAGCCTGTTAGAAGACCATGAGAATGATGGACAATACAAGCGTAACAGGATGGTCAATTTAAAATATAACCGATGGAATGAGAACCAAAACCCACCGAATTACAATCCATCAAATAACAACCCCCAGAGTAACAACCAAAATAACCCAAACCGGAATTTAACAACAACCAATATAGGGGAAACCGGCCAAACTACAACCAAGGTAACCAACCATATAACGGGAACAATCAGAATAACAGTACCAACAACAATAATTACAGAGGAAATGGACAAAACCAGCGTTCAAACGGTCACCCCAAGAACAGTAATTACCACGGGAACAACTACAACCCGAATTACCAGTACAACCAAGGAAACGGGGATAACCGAATCGAAGTAATCAACCCCAAGTACACTTCATGTGAGGGAGCAACCAAAACAACCAGGGGAGGCCCATCCGAGACAGCAAACAAATGACAGGGTTAATAATAACGCACAGAGCAATAACCAACACCCAAGGGAGGAGGATAATGGACATGTGCAACGAAATCATAGCATTGAAGGATCCAGATCCGGAAACGGGAACCAAAGAAGGGACGCACCATCCGGAAATAACCAACAAGATGAGAATAGAAGGAGTAGGAGTGATGGGAACAATCAAGAAAATGAAAATTATGACTGGATACCGTTCAGTAACAATCCTGCTGAGCATTTCCGAATAGCATAGGCCTACAATCAGCGAAACTCACCAGAACTCTGGATTCCCCCAAGAAGTAATGGAAACCAATCCAACACACCTCAGGGAGAGAGACAAGAAATCGATGAAGAAGAAACCACGGCCGGGTGGAATGCATAAAATGAAAAGGAATAAAATACAAAATTCAAAAGAAATATGTAAGATCAACTTACACCACCATTGAGGAAACATATAAGATAAGAGATAAAATAAACGAATAAACTACAAAATTCCAAAATATAAGTAAGATCAACTTACGCCAATATTTAGAAAATATGTGAAATAAAATAAACAAACAAAATGATAATAAAGAAAAATATAAGTAAGATCAACTTACACCAATATTTAAAACATATATGAAATAAAATAAACAAACAAAATGAAAACACAAGATAATTAGAAAGGAGATCAATTAAAATAAACAAATATAAAACCAAGCAAGACATGCTAAGACAAATAAATAAAATTGTAAAGAATATAGCATATTCAGAGAAAAGAAAAGAAATGGTATAAAGAAAAATATAAAGCAAATACATAAGTAGCTGAAGCAAAATAAGGGTAATCAACAAATGAAAAGGAAAAAATGACTAAAATAATTAAAATGATCACAAGAAGAAAAGAAAAACAGACTATTTAAGAGTTAGAGATAATGAAATTAACAACTAAATAAATAAAAACAATCAACTGTGTGAGTATATAATAAAAAAGAGCAAAGGAATAGCGGAAGGAAGAAGGAGTAGAAAAAAGTTAAAATGATCTAAAGAACCATAAAGTGGACAATCCCCAAAATATTATTATTATTAATGAAAGTCACAAGATGACAAAAAGGTATTTAAGATTGACTGAAAATAGGTCCATCAATCAATTAACTGAGCAGAGATGATGTTCCTCTGATCTCAGAATAAAAGGTAGTAATGGATGAAACCAGCTACTAAAAGTTAAGGAAATTATATATAAAAGGGAGAACGCACTAATGGGAATAAGTAAATACAGATCTAAAAAATAATTAAATAAACAGGAGTGGAACCAGTAAGTAGAGAAACCAGAAAGGAGAAATAAACAAGAAGAAAAAGGAAAAAATAATATATAACTGATAATTTCATAAAAACTATGCTAGTGTTTTACCAAAATGATCAATTTTGATGGAGAGGCATTATGTTATGACACCAAAAGCAGCCTCAATACCAGAGAAGAACTATAAAGAATTAACTATATTAAACTAAGAAAAATAAAATGACTATGACGAGACAAATGACCATGGCCCAACCCAAATGATTGAACCAATAAAGAAAATAAAATGAGAAGGTATAAACTAAACCAATGATAAAAAGCACAAACAAATAATAAATATCTAGTAACAAGCATTAAATAAAATAATCCTAGTTAAAGTACACTAACCAGAATAATGTATGCTGTTAATAACCTTATGATGATAAGAAAACCAAAACATAAAATGTTGACAGACTAACTATAAATTGTGTATAAAATAATAAAAACCGAAGAGTGAGAGATAGGTAGGAAGTGAAAGTGATAAACAATGTAAGTGTTAGAAGTGAGAGAATAAACAATTCTCAATAATAAGAAAAAGGAAACAGAGATAATAAAACAGATTGTAAAAGATGGATAGACAACTAATATAACAGTGTTAATTAATAATAAACTAGTACTATTAGTGCAATGAAAATAAGGCATCCTATGTTAATAAAAATATTCAAGGGATGATTATCAAGATAGAATAAATGGTGTTATAATTTTATTCACCAAAATTGTTATTTGTTCAATTAAAAGAGTTAAGTTTGTAAGAAGGAAAATGGCTGAAAAGTAAACAGACCATAAACCTAATTTTTGTGTTATGTTTTATAGTAATATTAGGTGATAAACAAGTTATAAGAAATGGCAATAGATATGAGTAAGGAGATAAAATTTTACAAACATAATATTAATCATTAGAGTAAAGACAGAAAAAGAAATAAGAGAATGACAGACAAGCAATGATTTTGTAAATTAATAAGAACATTCAATTATTATAAAACAGCCCAAATTAATTCAAAAGGTAAATAAGTCATAAGTGACACCAAGCAAAACATATGTAAATGAGAAATAATCTTTAATTTGTGTAAAATAAGAAGATATAGCCAATTACTACTTAGGCCTATAAAATGCCTAACTGTATAAAGTCAAAGTAAACAAATTGTAAGAAATTGACTATTTTCTTAGAAAATTCAGGGCAAGTAACTCATTAAGTACAATTAGTGAACCATATTAAGATGTCAGAATTAGAATAAAAACATAAAATAAGAAAGAAATGTAATAATGTAATATTAGCATTTTGTCAAAACTTTTAATACATGAACAAACCCAGCTTTGTGGGTGTCAAAATGATCTTTGAAAGAAAATAGAAACAGTTATGATAATATCTAATACATTGATAAGAAGACAGAAGAATAATAGCCATCAGAAAATATTTATTAATTTTGAAGTAAAATTCAAATATTATAACAATAGACATAAATGTATTCAACCAATGAGAGTATAGTCAGTTGCCATAACAACGGAAAATTATTATATTTAATTCCGTTATAAAACATTAGTCCATTATTGACGATGAAGAGAGACGGAAGCCAAACCATATTCGACTCAATTATCAATTAAAATAGTAATAAATACTGCAGAATTTAACGAGATGTGGATTCAAGAAGTCTAATAAAGATGTTACTTTTAAAACAATTCTATTTTGGTGTTTACCTTTCATTACCATAATTATTGTGTATTTCATACTGGTTTGGCGGCCATCTTGTAGTGCCAACTTCGTGATTCAAAATTTTTATGTTCGTGTCCCAGGATTCGATTAAGCGATTGTCAGAGACAGGACTATTGTGCGGAATAATGAAATCAGACAGCGCATATATATGTATATATAGTTGTCTTTTAATAACATAGAAATTCCAAATAGACATCAACAGCAATAAAACAAAATGGAATCCTTATACTCAACTAACAAAATGGCGGACACATATTCCGCTATATTATAGATCTTTTATTTTCTATTATTCAGGCATTAATCTTGTTATGGAATTTATAATGAATTTATATTTGACTGCAACTGCCCATGTTACCTTGTAATTGATCAATTCTTATATTTAACAGAACACAAACCAACGTCTCATAGAAACATTATTCATATGTACTAGTACGGCCCATACACACACACACACCCACTCATTTCATTAAGATTGATTTTACACTTACATTTGAATTTTAGTAATTTTGAGTTCAGCTTTAAGAATAAAGATGGGAATAGAGAAATAGTTTGACTTTCCTGTATCTGCGTTGTAAAGTCTCCGCTGTCCTTATATTGCAATCATGATCAAGCAGGTGTTCGGTCGATTGTCCCAAAGGTCTCCTTGGTTGCACTGATTCTAATTTACATTGTGACTAGTTACTTTGAGACTTCTGATAAAGAGTTATTACTATATGTTACCACATTGTTAGTTTGATTAAGAAACACTTTCGCTGGCAAAAACTGCCGGCGATTTTTTACAGCGTGTTGACGCCTTGGTGGTCTGATGCTGACTGGGGAGATGCAAAGCACATATTTTGCGTATGTGTTAGCGCATCCACGTCATTGTCTTTTGTTCAAATTGTCTCACACCCCGTTGTCATGTCATTGTTTGTTAGGTCATCACTGATTTTAATGACGTCCCGTCTTCTGGACCAATGAGAGTGGCTATTTACAATCTGTTTCCACTTGGATGGCCATTTTGTATGCTCGTCTCTGCACGTCTGCTCCTGACCTTGGAATCGTTTTGATCTATTAGAATCTGCGTCGTTGTCACTTCGCAAAGGGAAATCGTTCTCTCCATGTATGTGTGTGTGTAATACAATAAAAATACGATAATTTGTTACCACTCATACCGTAATTCTGACATCAAGATTATTGTACTGTCACAAAACCCCCTCAATGAAAGATTTTATGTCAAAGCATAAAAACTTTCATTGACTCATTCACACTTTTCTAAAAGGATCAGCCCAGATATGTCGCCACAACCCCCTTAATCTTTGATATAAAAGAAATACAATCACTTACCCCTGGTCTGATGATGATGATGGTACCATCTGACCTTACTGGACTTCTCAGGAGAGATCCCAACACCATAAGGCCATTAGGCACTTAACGCTCCTGTTCTGACGCTCCGGCCAGCTCAGGACCGCGGTCACAACACCACCAAACTCTGAAACATACAATACAAATTTTAATATAGTGGCCTTATCTATTCCCATATCCACAACTGATATGTCTCCCCTTAGATGCATTGGTTTGTGTTTTGAGACGTTGGTTTTCTTAATTCCTAAGTTTATCAAATAACAAAGACAAGATTTAAGACAGAAAACCCTCTCCATTTTCAAACATTCCTACATTTGTAACAACTCTCTGACTCCAATCGACCATAATTACTCACTTTACCACATGAAAATAGATTATTATACTAAACATAAAACAAATTTTAACTTCTCTAAGCAACAATCACTAACTCTTACTATTTTACTTCATATAACATTGAAACATATACCTATCATGGCAAACAACTTCAAAACTCTTTATTTTCTTTACTCATTTTCTTTACAACAGAACAAATTCATTTTTCTTTGTTCAAAACCACCGTTATCTTTATATTTTTAACACATTAGTATTTTTACCGTCGCTACCCCCGTAACGACCTCCTAACCACACACTCTATTGTACCATCAACATAATAAAAACAGAATAAAACATTGTACATTACACATTAACATTGTTACATTTACATTGCATTATAACATTACTACTATCAACTCTCTTCAACTTTTAATTATTTAACATTTGTTATATTCTATACAAAAAATTTCAAATTTATCATTTACCTTTCTGTTACATCACCTTTCTACTATGAATTTTCTTTTTCTAACCCTTTTATCCTCATTAGTTTGGGTGACTCTCCATTATTCACTATTCTCTATCTTATTTTGGCATTTGTCAATCTAACCTTACTACCCTCTTTTTAACTACTACCAACCACTACTAACCATTAATATATTATGACACCAATATCTCTATAATAACCCCCTTCTCTAATCCCATTTAAATCCTCTGGCACCGCTCGTTTTTGTACAAGGATGTGTGTTCCCTACCTGGCCATACCCATTCCTAACCATTTGCCCTCCACCAAATATCGGCAAACACTCTAACTCAAATTTGCTCCGCCTGCCACAACGCTGCACGCTGGTCCCTTGCCATGTCGCACGCTGATCACTCCTTACACCGGATCCTTACTACAAAATATCATCATCAACAAATATATTTACCATTCACATTACTCACCTCTACATATAATCACTAACTACTGTGTCCCTAAAATATCTAACATCTATTATCTGTATCTCAACATTCTATTTTCTCTAACTCCCATTAACTCTATTTAACTAACTCCAATGCCCTTATTTATCACTATCCCCAAACCTCTTTACAACATTTCACCTTAATATACCACTAGAAAATTCATCACTTATCTTATAATCCTAAAACAACTCAATATCCAAATATATCATATGCGTAATCATTTATTATCCATTATAATCTAAATCTCATAATATCATTTAAAATCATCATCAAACTTTTCTACAGTACATGGTTACACAAAAATACCTAAAATACACAACAGCAAAATCACACAAATACATTGACATTAATGCATACAAAATATACAATCCAAATTACCAATTAATCGTTTACCATAAATCAGTCATAAACAGTCCATTTTAAAACACTGTCCACATAATTAATTGTTCATAAACACAATAAATTATTTACCCTCCATCGTCGAACAATAGTCTTATCTTAAAACTATATACGTTGTTTAATATTGAATATCTTATCTTATCATTATACATGTACCAACTATTCAAATTTTTATCCTTTTCCTCAGACTCATATAACTCATGATCGGGTATGGTTCTGTCACCTTTGGTATAATCAGTCATAATTAAGTAATTTGCCAAGTCATTATTCTCTTTACCTACTACTTCAGTTTTATTACAAGGTAAGTACTTACTATATTTATTATATATCATCTCTACTCCTAACCTTTCCATAAACTCTTCATAGTCTCTACTTATCTTAAAAATCTCTACCTCCCTCTTTCTCTCACAATATCTCTCACTTTCAAAACATCTCTCTCTTTTAAAATATCTCTCATAATACCTCTCCCAACAACACTTCTCTCTCTCAATATATCTCTCTTTACACCCTCTCTTTAACCCTTCAACACACACTATCATTCCATTATTATTATATTCTATTCCCCATAAAACCTCATTATCACTACCAACATCCACACTATTATCTCCTATTACTATATTTTTATTTATTTTATCGTCATTTCCACTACTACTTACCTTGTCATCTTTGTTCAATTCTAATTTGTCTATTCCCCTCTTATTTTCTAATTCTATCTCGTCTAACCGTGTCTCTATTTCACTTAATCTTTTATCAATATTACCATTCTGTATCTTAATTTCTTTTTTCACTTCATCGAATTTTACATCAAACTTAATGCTCCGTTCTCTTAATTCATTATTTTGTGTCTTCATTAATAGAAAAAGGTCTTCCAGTGATACTTTACTATTTATAATAGGTGTTGAGTTCGCTTGTGGTTTATTCAATAATAGTGATTCAGTTGCTGTATTATCTATATTAGTGTTTTCGTTATCTGCCATTTTGCTCATATTAGTAATGAATTTTATTTTTTAGTAATTATTCTATATTTTACTTAAACAATAATATAACCTATTATCATGGTATAACCTATTATCTACATACCAGGTATATCTTACGTATTCCTTCCTTTCTTCCGACAATCCTCCATCTCTGACTCCGGCTTATTGTATAAACTTTTATTTATATCACGTCACCAGTTCGGGCGGCATTTGTTATGTTTAAAACAATTCTATTTTGGTGTTGTGATTGTATGTTTTGGTGTTTACCTTTCATTACCATAATTATCGTGTATTTCATACTGGTTCGGCAGCCATCTTGTAGTGCCAACTTCGTGATTCAAAATTTTTATGTTCGGGTCCCAGGATTCGATTAAGCGATTGTCAGAGACAGGACTATTGTGCAGAATAATGAAATCAGACAGCGCATATATATGTATATATATATAGTTGTCTTTTAATAACATAGAAATTCCAAATAGACATCAACAGCAATAAAACAGAATGGAATCCTTATACTCAACTAACAAAATGGCGGACACATATTCCACTATATTACAGTTCTGTTATTTTCTATTATTCAGGGATTAATCTTGTTATGGAATTTATAATGAATTTATATTTTACTGCAACTGCCCATGTTACCTTGTAATTGATCAATTCTTATATTTAACAGAACACAAACCAACGTATCATAGAAACATTATTCATATGTACTAGTACGGCCCACACACACACACACACACACACACACACACACACACACACACACTCATTTCATTAAGATTGATTTTACACATACGAGGTGTGGCAGAAAAGTAATGAGACTGATTTTTTACTTACCAAAGTTTTTATTTTTTTCAAACATCAATCTTATCCCCTTCAAAGTAGTTCCCTTGGGCAGCTACACACCGATGGAGACGTTGTTCCCACTGTTGGTAGCAGCGCTGGAAGTCTTCAACCGGTGTGGTCTGTAGCATGTCCGTTACACTCTTTTGGATGTTTTCTAAAGTCCCTAAATGCCGTCATTTGAGGACATTTTTCAGTTTAGGAAATAGGAAAAAGTCACAGGGACTGAGGTCAGGTGAATAGGGGGGCTGGGGAACCACAGGAATGCCTTTTGAGGTCAAAAATTCTGTGACGGAGAGGGCAGTGTGACATGGGGCGTTGTCATGATGGAGCATCCATTTGTCTGCAATGTCCGGTCTCACGCGAATGACCCTTTTTCTGAGCCTTTCAAGGACGTCTTTATAAAAAACTTGGTTGACAGTTTGTCCTGGAGGAACAAATTCTTTGTGGACAATTCCCCTTCTGTCAAAAAAACAAATCAGCATTGATCATTGATTTGATCTTCGATTTGCTCATTCGAGCTTTCTTTGGTCGAGGAGAACTCGCAGTGTGCCACTCCTCACTTTGCCTCTTGGTCTCAGTATCGTATTGAAAAATCCATGATTCATCACCTGTGATTACACGACTAAAGAAATCGTGCTCATTGGTGATTCTGTCAAGAAGATCAAGACGCTTGTTTTTTCGATTGTCCTTCTGCTCAATTGTGAGGTTTGTCGGCACCATTTTGGCACAGACCTTTCGCATGTGCAAATGTTCAGTCAAAATTTGATAAACGGTAAATCTGTTCAACTTTAATTCTTCACTCAACATTCTTAATGTTAATCGACGGTCTGATCTCACAAGAGTGTTCACACGTTCGATGTTTTCGTCGGTTTTAGAAGTTGAAGGCCTCCCTGAGCGGTGTTCATCTTCAACGTGTTCTCTGCCTTCCAAAAATGATTTATGCCAGTGAAAAACTTGAGCTCGGGATAAAGAATGTTCCCCATACGCTTGTTTTAACTTTTCAAACGTCACACTTGCCGATTCTCCAAGCTTAACACAAAATTTAATGGCACAACGTTGCTCCAAATTACACTGTTCCATTTTGCGTGACGCACAACCAAAACACAACTTCACTAATAGCAGTCACAACAATCACGTAGTTAACGGAAGGAGTTGAAACTCGCACTGAGAGATGGGAGGGGGCTGATACACGTGCTCTGTCAAGGACAACAGCGCAGCGTTGCCAGATCGCTTGCAGTGTTCCCAGTCTCATTACTTTTCTGCCACACCTCGCACATTTGAATTTTAGTAATTTTGAGCTCAGCTTTAAGAATAAAGATTGGAATAGAGAAATAGTTGGACTTTCCTGTATCTGCGTTGTAAAGTCTCCGCTGTCCTTATATTGCAATCATGATCAAGCAGGTGTTCGGCCGATCGTCCCAAAGGTCTCCTTGGTTGCACTGATTCTAATTTACATTGTGACTAGTTACTTTGAGACTTCTGATAAAGAGTTATTACTATATGTTACCACATTGTTAGTTTGATTAAGAAACACTTTCGCTGGCAAAAACTTCCGGCGTTTTTTTACAGCGTGTTGACGCCTTGGTGGTCTGATGCTGACTGGGGAGATGCAAAGCACATATTTTGCGTATGTGTTAGCGCATCCACGTCATTGTCTTTTGTTCAAATTGGCTCACACCCCGTTGTCATGTCATTGTTTGTTAGGTCATCACTGATTTTAATGACGTCCCGTCTTCTGGACCAATGAGAGTGGCTATTTACAATCTGTTTCCACTTGGATGGCCATTTTGTATGCTCGTCTGCACGTCTGCTCCTGACCTTGGAATCATTTTGATCTATTAGAATCTGCGTCGTTGTCTCTTCACAAAGGGAAATCGTTCTCTCCATGTATGTGTGTGTGTAATACAATAAAAATACGATAATTTGTTACCACTCATACCATAATTCTGACATCAAGATTTTCGTACTGTCACAAAGAACTATTAAACCCAAGAGAGATAATAAACCAGATTTTAAAATTCAAAACTAATTTTAAAAAATCCAAATTAATTGAAAAAGAAGCCAGATGAAATCAAAAGTACAAATGATGGAAGATTAATGATCGTATCAACCCAACCTAACTAATAACGAAGTGACTCATCACCAGAATTCAACAAGATTTTGTTAAGTATATCTGAACTACCCGAATTTACGAACTAAATTAATTAACTTTTCTCACAACACAAACTCTCACTCCGAACTTGGTAACTAAATTTCTTTCAAAGATTAATTGATAATAAATATTAAACTTGTATGTAAACATAATTTTAACCTGTGTACGAAGTATGAAATTTTAACAAACACTTTTTAACACTCAAAAAACGAATTGTATTTAACTTTATTAGTATATAAGTACCATTGATGTAAGGCAGTGTACTTTATTAACATCTTATTTACACTTTTTTGTAATCAAAAGGACTCGTTGATTGAATGAACTGTAGAAAATAAACATTGACGGCAGGCATGTCGATTTAGAAACTCTTCAATCAACTTAGCCAACCTTGAGATATTGTCTATTTATTGCCGGAGCAACATTATTTTATAACATATTTTTGTATCTAACTGATTAACTATTAACTATTTCAACGTTAATAAACTAGTACTGATTGGTAATAACCGTCCTTTATTTCATTATAAATTGTATTATAAAGTTTGTGTACTTTAGCGATAAGCAAAATTGTCTGCCAGATTTATACGTTGGCAGCACGACGAACTACAAGCGAGATTCGAATGCCCACCAGTTTGTGAGGGTAATTTGAATTGGTCATCACCGTATAGAACGACAGCTCAGTTTAACTTTTTTAATTGTTTTCATAAACAATTTGGCGCCTATCGGGAAATAAACATACTCATTGAATGACAGGTAAGGATTACACTCGTGAAGATATCGGTACTGGTAATTCGTGCGTTCGCGACGGACATCGTCAGCATGAGAAATTAGAGAAAGTACGACTGTTAGACAAATACAAAGTAACGACTATGATGTGTGGGGCTAACACACTTTTACAGGACAATAAGCGATTTAAACGTTACAAATTGGCGACCAACTAGTGTGGCTAGAATTAAAGGCTAGTGGCGGTTACAAAAAAATAAAAAGACAACAAGATGATCACCAGGGGAAGACCAAAGAAGAGTACTGAGGACACCGACAAAGAAGACAAGGAGACAACACCGGTTGAAGAAATGGAAATGATCGAAGAGGATGCCCAAGGGAACCAACCAGAGAAACCAACCCAACCAGAACCTCAGGTAGAAATAATAGTCGGGGACCAACCAAATAAACCCTCACAAAAAGAGGACATGAGCATGCAGGAGATGTTGAGAATTCTTATGGAAGGAAATAACAAAATCCAGGAAGATAATAAGAAAACAAATGAAAAAATAGATCAAATGAAGGAAGAAACTAATGACAATTTTAAGAAACAGGAGGAGAAAATAAACAAAAAATTCGAGGAAAAAATAAACAAAATGGAGGAAAAAATTAATGAAAATTCAAGGAGACAAAGTGAGATTGTAAGTGAAAACTTAAAGAAACAACTAAAAGAAGATATTGAGACACTGAACGATAAAATTGAAAGCAATAATGAGACATTGAAGCAACAGATAAACAAGAAAATGGAGGAACACTGTGATACTTTAAGGAAGAACCAAGAAACCCTACAACAGCGATTAACGGAGGACATCCAAAAAAGTAATGAAGACCTGAAGGAAGAATTGAGGGGACAATTGAAGGAGGACCATGAGAAGAATAAAGAAGAGTTGAAACATCAACTGGAACAACAGTTGGAAGGATACTGTGAAGATATTAAGAAGAAAGTATCGGAAACTAATGAAAAAATAAAAACAACCAGTGAAACGGTAGCGAAGGCCCAGGAGGAAATACTAAACAAAATTAAAGCAGTCGAGGACGACGGTAAAAATAGGATCGAGGAACTTCAACAAGTCACGACAACAGAATGTACAAGAAACAAGCAAGAAGTACTCAAAAAGCTGGAAGAAAAACACAAGGAATTACAAACCGATGTTAGTGAAAGGGCAGAACAAGTGTATAGCAACCTCAACCAAGTAGACGGGAAAATCAAGGAAAACAAAGAAAAGATCAACGGACTCAACCAACGGGAGAGACAGATGCAGGAAGAACTAGACGCATTGAGAGACAAACCCTGTAATAACACGCACATAATAACCAGCGAGAACCAGGAGCTGATAAACTTTCGAAGCTACCGGCGCAACCCGATGGAATTTCTGAAAAGAGTCACGGAGATGATAGAGAAAAATAGGGAAACTCGATGGACTACGGTGCGCAGCATGATAGATGAGATGTTCCGATACACCCACGACAATTGGTGGACAGCAACAAGACCAGAAATAAACAACACCCAGGATTTTAAAAAGCAGTTCCGTGACAAATATTGGTCGGAGTCAACCCAGAACGTGGTACGGAACGACATAAGTAATGGGAGATATGAGCCACAAGCAGGACACACCCTAACTTCATATTTTTTGGGCAAGGTATGCCTAGCACGTAATTTGGAACCAAGAATCCCGGAAGAATCGTTAGTAATACAATTGGGTTACCATTATGAGGATGCCGTCCAAAAGGCCAGAAGGCAAGGACAAATTAAAACGATACAAGGAATGGCAAGCCTGTTAGAAGACCATGAGAATGATGGACAATACAAGCGCAACAGGATGGTCAATGTAAAATATAACCGATGGAATGAGAACCAAAACCCACCGAATTACAATCCGTCAAATAACAACCCCCAGAGTAACAACCAAAATAACCCAAACCGGAATTTCAACACCAACCAATATAGGGGAAACCGCCCAAACTACAACCAGGGTAACCAACCATATAACGGGAACAATCAGAATAACAATACCAACAACAATAATTACAGAGGAAATGGACAAAACCAGCGTCCAAATGGTCATCCCAACAACAGTAATTACCACGGGAACAACTACAACCCGAATTACCAGTACAACCGAGGAAACGGGGATAACTGAAATCGAAGTAATCAACCCCAAGTACACTTCATGCGAGGGAGCAACCAAAACAACCAGGGGAGGCGCTATCCGAGACCGCAAACAAACAACAGGGATAATAATAACGCACAGAGCAATAACCAACACCCAATGGAGGAGGATAATGGACATGTGCAACGAAATCGTAGCATTGAAGGATCCAGATCCGGAAACGGGAACCAAAGAAGGGACGCACCATCCGGAAATAACCAACAAGATGAGAATAGAAGGAGAAGGAGTGATGGGAACAATCAAGAAAATGAAAATTATGACGATACCATTCAGTAACAATCCTGCTGAGCATTTCCGAATAGCATACAATCAACGAAACTCACCAGAACTCTGGATTCCCCCAAGAAGTAATGGAAACCAATCCAACACACCTCAGGGAGAGAGACAAGAAATCGATGAAGAAGAAACCACGGCCGGGTGGAATGCATAAAATGAAAAGGAATAAAATACAAAATTCAAAAGAAATATGTAAGATCAACTTACACCACCATTGAGGAAACATATGAGATAAGAGATAAAATAAATGAATAAACTACAAAAAAATCCAAAATATAAGTAAGATCAACTTACACCAATATTTAGAACATATATGAAATAAAATAAACAAAATGAAAACACAAGATAATTAGAAAGGAGATCAATTAAAATAAATAAATATAAAACCAAGCAAGACATGCCAAGACAAATAAATAAAATTGTAAAGAATATAGCATATTTAGAGAAAAGAAAAGAAATGGTATAAAGAAAAATATAAAGCAAATACATAAGTAGCTGAAGCAAAATAAGGGTAATCAACAAATGAAAAGGAAAAAATGACTAAAATAATTAAAATGATCACAAGAAGAAAAGAAAAACAGACTATTTAAGAGTTAGAGATAATGAAAATAACAACTAAATAAATAAAAACAATCAACTGTGTGAGTATATAATAAAAAAGAGCAAAGGAATAGCGGAAGGAAGAAGGAGTAGAAAAAAGTTAAAATGATCTAAAGAACCATAAAGTGGACAATCCCCAAAATATTATTATTATTAATGAAAGTCACAAGATGACAAAAAGGTATTTAAGATTGACTGAGAATAGGTCCATCAATCAATTAACTGAGCAGTGATGATGTTCCTCTGATCTCAGAATAAAAGGTAGTAATGGATGAAACCAGCTACTAAAAGTTAGGGAAATTATATATAAAAGGGAGAACGTACTAATAGGAATAAGTAAATACAGATCTAAAAAATAACTAAATAAAAAGGAGTGGAATAAGTAAGTAGAGAAACCAGAGAGGAGAACTAAACAAGAAGAAAAAGGATAAAATAATATATAACTGATAATTTCATAAAAAACTATGCTAGTGTTTTACCAAAATGATCAATTTTGATGGAGAGGCATTATGTTATGATACCAAAAGCAGCCCCAATACCAGAGAAGAACTATAAAGAATTAACTATATTAAACTAAGAAAAATAAAATGACTATGACGAGACAAATGACCATGTCCCAACCCAAGTGTTTGACCCAATAAAGAAAATAAAATGAGAAGGTATAAACTAAACCAATGATAAAAAGCACAAACAAATAATAAATATCTAGTAACAAGCATTAAATAAAATAATCCTAGTTAAAGTACACTAACCAGAATAATGTATATTGTTAATAACCCTATGATGATAAGAAAACCAATACATAAAATGTTGACAGACTAACTATAAATTGTGTATAAAATAATAAAAACCCAAGAGTGAGAGATAGGTAGGAAGTGAAAGTGATAAACAATGTAAGTGTTAGAAGTGAGAGAATAAACAATTCTCAATAATAAGAAAAAGGAAACAGAGATAATAAAACAGATTGTAAAAGATGGATAGACAACTAATATAATAGTGTTAATTAATAACAGAGGTTAACAAAAACATTTTTTTGTTTGGTGCCTAACATTTTATACCTGGTTTTAACTATATTTGTTGTGCTGATTATAAATATAAAAACCGTTTTTCTGTACCAGCTATACTTTTTGAGATACAGCGTTACTTACTAATAAGCACTTTCACTATAAAGTCTGTTGAGTTGTGGTTAAGTGAAGGTTTATACATGTGTTAGTTCCTCATTATTTTCTCTTCTTCTTCTGTGTACAACAATCAGCTGACTGCAGGCTTTATTAAGACGCCATATTTGTTTATATAACCTTGTGTTTGCATCCAACATAACCTCTAAGTTCTGTTTTTGTAGTTCTATTGAAAAGAAAGAAATGTATTCCAGTCGAAGGAGCTGTGTTAATCATCCTGATGTATTTTGCTACGTATGTGGTGAGTACACACTGAAAGAAAATATAAAAACTATTTCTGATTTTGTGAAAAGAGCGTACCATGGATACTTTGGCGTTAGGCTTGGTGACAAAGATAAACTGTGGGCTCAACACATTGTTTGTAAAATGTGTACCGAACACCTACTCCAGTGGACTAACGGAAAAAAAAAGGAGTCTGAAATTCGGTGTGCCGATGGTTTGGAGAGAACCCAAAAATCACATTGATGACTGCTATTTTTGCATTGTAAATATTAATGGCATCAATCGAAATAACCGCAGCAAGTGGACATATCCTGATTTAGCTTCTACAAGACGGCCTATTCCTCATTCAGATGAAGTACCAATTCCAACGTTTCATCAGCTACCGGAGCTCTCGGAGGATGAGTTTAATCTTTCTGATGCTTGTTGTGATATAGATCAAGGTAACGATAGTGATTATGAGGGAAAATCATCAATTCCTAAACGTTTTAACCAAAGCGAGTTAAGTGACCTTATCAGAGAACTCAACCTCTCAAAACAAGCTTCTGAAGTACTTGCTTCCAGGTTGAGTGACAAGAATCTACTTGATCGTGGAACAAAAATTACATTCTACCGTACAAGAGAAAAAGATTTGTTACCCTCTTTTTCTCAAGAAAACGATCTTGTATTTTGTCAAGATGTCAAAGGGCTCCTAATGAAAATGGGCCTTCCCAAATATTGTCCAGGTGATTGGCGTCTCTTTATTGATAGCTCTAAGCGGAATTTGATGTGTGTACTTTTGCACAATAGCAACAAAATTGGATCAATACCAATTGCTCACTCAACCAAAATGAAAGAAGAATATAATACCATAGCTTTGGTCTTGGATAAGGTTAGGTATCATGAACACGAATGGGTAATTTGTGTGGATTTAAAAATGGTAAACTTTCTCCTTGGTTAGCAAGGTGGCTACACAAAATATCTTTGCTTCTTGTGCCTTTGGGATAGCAGAGCAAAACAATATCACTGGGTAAGAAGAGAGTGGCCTACGAGGGAGAACATGGTTGTTGGGGAAATAAATGTTATTCATGAACCCTTAGTTGGACAGAACAAAATCATCTTGCCTCCACTGAATATAAAGCTTGGTCTTATGAAACAATTTGTGAAGGCTCTTGATCAGGATAGTCCATGCTTTGCATATATTTGCCAAACGATGCCTGGGCTAAGTACAGAAAAACTTAAAGCTGGAATTTTCGATGGCCCTCAAATTAGACAGTTCATAAATGATCCTCATTTCGTAGATTCTATGAGTGAGGCAGAGCGAAAAGCATGGACGTCATTTGTCTTGGTTGGCAGAAACTTTCTGGGCAACCACAAAGGTGAAAACTATGAAGAACTAGTTAACAGTATGCTCAACAATTTCAGAGACCTTGGATGTAACATGAGCATAAAGGTTAATTTCTTACACAGCCACTTGGACCGTTTCCCTGAAAATCTGGGCGATACCAGTGAAGAACAAGGTGAGAGATTTCACCAGAATATTAAAACGATGGAGGACCGCTACAAAGTAAGATGGGATACTCACATGATAGCAGATTACTGCTGGAACTTGCAAAGAGACTGTCCTAACAAAGTTCATTCAAGAATGTCCCAAAAAAGAAGCTTCCGGAGTGTAAATTAACTTTTCCTTGTCTTTTTATCTTATTATTTTGAATATTAATTGTTATTTTAGCTACTGTAGGGATAATGATATGTTACTATGGGGTTTTTTGAGTCAATAAATTAAATTAGAAATTAAAATAGGGCTGTTCATTTTAAATTTATCACCTATACATTAGGCCTAATTTAAATGGGATAACGTAAATCACGCTATTGTGATTTTTTACAAACAAGAGCTCATAGGCTAAAACTAATGTCAAATTCAAATTCAGCATATCAAATACACACAAAATCAGCTGAAAAAGCCCTGGCACCAAAACATGTGTTGGGCTGTGTAATAAACTAGTACTATTAGTGCAATGAAAATAAGACATCCTATGTTAATAAAAATATTCAAGGGATGATTATCAAGATAGAATAAATGGTGTTATAATGTTATTCACCAAAATTGTTATTTGTTCAATTAAAAGAGTTTTAAGTTTGTAAGAAGGAATATGGCTGAAAAGTAAACAGACCATAAACCTAATTTTTGTGTTATGTTTTATAGTAATATTAAGTGATAAACAAGTTATAAGAAATGGCAATAGATATGAGTAAGGAGATAAAATTTTACAAACATTATATTAATCATTAGAGTAAAGACAGAAAAAGAAATAAGAGAATGACAGACAAGCAATGATTTTGTAAATTAATAAGAACATTCAATTATTGTAAAACAGTCCAAATTAATTCAAAAGGTAAATAAGTCATAAGTGACACCAAGCAAAACATATGTAAATGAAAAATAATCTTTAATTTGTGTAAAATAAGAAGATATAGCCAATTACTACTTAGGCCTACAAAATGCCTAACTGTATAAAGTCAAAGTAAACAAATTGTAAGAAATTAACTATCGTCTTAGAAAATTCAGGGCAAGTAACTCGTTAAGTACAATTAATGAACCATATTAAGATGTCAGAATTAATATAAAAACTTAAAATAAGAAAGAAATGTAATAATATAATATTAGCATTTTGTAAAAACTTTTAATACATGAACAAACCCAGCTTTGTGGGATGTCAAAATGATCTTTGAAAGTAAATAGAAACAGTTATGATAATATCTAATACATTGATAAGAAGACAGAAGAATAATAGCCATCAGAAAATATTTATTAATTTTGAAGTAAAATTCAAATATTATAACAATAGACATAAATGTATTCAACCAATGAGAGTATAGTCAGTTGCCATAACAACGGAACATTATTATATTTAATTCCGTTATAAAACATTAGTCCATTATTGACGATCAAGAGAGACGGAAGCCAAACCATATTCGACTCAATTATCAATTAAAATAGTAATAAATACTGCAAAATTTAACGAGATGTGGATTCAATAAGTCTAATAAAGAACTATTTAACCCAAGAGAGATAATAAACCAGATTTTAATATTCAAAACTAATTTTAAAAAATCCAAAATAATTGAAAAAGAAGCCAGATGAAATCAAAAGTACAAATGATGGAAGATTAATGATCGTATCAACCCAACCTAACTAATAACGAAGTGACTCGTCACCAGAAATCAACAAGATTTTGTTAAGTATATCCGAACTACCCGAATTTACGAACTAAATTAATTAACTTTTCTCACAACACAAGAAACTCTCACTCCGAACTTGATAACTAAATTTCTTTCAAAGATTAATTCATAATAAATATTAAACTTGTATGTAAATATAATTTTAACCTGTGTACGAAGTACGAAATTTTAACAAACACTTTTTAATACTCAAAAAACGAATTGTATTTAACTTTAATAGTATATAAGTACCATTGATGTAAGGCAGTGTACTTTATTAACATCTTATTTCTATTTTTTTGTAATCAAAAGGACTCATTGATTGAATGAACTGTAGAAAATAAACATTGACGGCAGCCATGTCGATTTAGAAACTCTTCAGTCAACTTAGCCAACCTTGAGATATTGTCTATTTATTGCCGGAGCAACATTATTTTATAACATTATATTTTTGTATCTAACTGATTAACTATTAACTATTTCAACGTTAATAAACTAGTACTGATTGGTAATATATATATATACTTATATATACGTCCTTTATTTCATTATAAATTGTATTATAAAGTTTGTGTACTTTAGCGATGAGCAAAATTGTCTGCCAGATTTAGATGTTGGCAGCACGACTGTAACCCCTCTTTCAAATTTTTTTATGCTTTATAAAAAAAAACAAATTTTTTTTTTTTTTAAAGAGGGGCCACTAGTTAATTAAAACTAGGCGGAAGGCCTAGAGAAGCAAAAAATGCACTGGGTCCAGTGAGACGGGACTTGCAATGAAACTCTGCTGTAAGACAACAATAACAATTTTTATTATATGCATACTTCGCTTTCTACACATCTGCACAGGAATTTCAATTTAACATTTACCTATACAATTCAACCTCTGATACTTCTTCATACAAATGTAGTGCCTTTCCCAAGTCGTTTCATATTCATATTAATTCAAGAAAAATTGTAATATAATTCAACAGTATACATGCATCTTCATATAATTAAGTTAATTTTGCAAGTATTTTCATTGTCATAATAATTTAAAATTTGTTAATATAATTCAACAGTACAGTATATATATGCATCTTCATACAATTAAAGTTAATTTTGCAAGTATGTTCATATTCATAATAATTTAAAATTTGTTAATATAATTCAACAGTATATATATACATCTATATAATCTAAGAAAGGCACATAGCATCAATCATCATAGTAATCACATAAACAGGACATATAAATAATCTAATATTCTTCTAAAACCCATGACATGCAACATATAGACTGACATAGATACACGAATACATATACATTACAAACAAAATAACAAGTTCAACCTGGCAGACAGACTTATATGAATTCTCATAATTAAAACCCATGAACCCCACAAGAACATCATCTAAGTAAAAAAAACTGGATTAATTAGAAAGACTAGAATTCGGCAATTTCGACTGACACAGCAGCCTGTACACTTTCTCCTATTACAAATTCATAATTGGAAATTTGGGCTTGTTCCCTGATAGCAACTACCCTCACATGATTAACGTGTCTGTATGGTCTATAAAATAGTAGACTTTCACTCTCCCCTGTGCTTCTATAAGAATACAGAATTTTCAAGAAAATTCAAGTGTATTATGATCACCAGAGAATTATTATAAACAGAAGCGGATATTATAAGTTTTACAATTACAAAATGGCACAATGAGAAACCAGAAAATTATTTCTATATTAAAAGCATGAGAAATCCTGAACTGAGCTTGGCATTTAAAAAAAACAATTTTGAATTTAATTATTAAAGAGCCGGAATAATGTTATAAAATTGTAGAATAAATAACTTAAGCTTCCTGACAATATTTAAATGAATTCACAGACGGCTGAATCTACCCGGGCGCAAACATGTGCCCATGCCAGTTCCAGCACATAATGACATGTCCCATGCATGCAGACAACTGCATCAACAGGTGTCGGCCTCAGGTTACAGAACAACAGAACCCTTAAACCCCCCAAAAAAAAACCCAACCCCTTTTTATATTATAATACATATATATATAAAAAAAATACCCACATAAATCTGCTAAAATTCTTACTCCCCCCCAGTATCACAACTGCAACCTAATAAAATTAGTAACAAGAATAATGATGGCCGGACACATTGCCTGCCCCCGGGTTCACAATTCTTTTGAGGCGTAATTACATAATGATTTAAATAGAGAAGGTTCGTAATCACTAATGTCCCGACGGACGTGAGCACAATAGTTATCTGAATTGAGTGAATTTGCTTTTACTGGTGAATTGCACAGCATATAGAGTCTACTTCCACGGCCTAGAGTGAATTATAAAAGGCTTAAATGTCACCTGCTTTCGTCCATAAGATGTTTCGGGGCTACTGCGACATGAGGAACGGCAGCTTCTCCCTGGTGGCCAGAATCACGAGAGCTCAGTCAATCACATTTTCTTTAAGTCATGGTGGCAGGTTTACAGCCACCAAAGGGAGCGAATCAAGTCTCCAAGATCAGGAACCCTATACATGCATAATATTAATTATTAACTGGCATTTAATTCGTAATCAAAGCATGCCACAGCATATCAAAGTCCAACCGTTCACCGACTCGTTCTAACATTTTTCACCCTTAGTTTGTCAGTTAAAACACTCTGACCCACTCAAGGCCTCAACACTACATTATTATAGAATTATCTTCGTGACAAGCATAAATGTACATATAGTAAATCACAAAATAACGAGTGGATATGCCCACTTTAACAAACTCAAACAGGCGTGTGCAATACAGCCGCACGTGGTCACAGACAGTTTGTAAAGTTCGCCATAAAATAACAGAATAACTTTTTCATTTTTACGCCCCTTTTATACAATAGAAATGATTGTATGTAGCTTATAATTACAGCATTTTAATCGGTATTACTATCTGGAACAACTCAAATAATCAGCCTTTAACCTGTCCGCCACAATGTTATACTACTTTTTAATGCTGATAATACAATACAATATCTTTACACTTTGTACTTGGCCAATAATTGTTTAATTTCAAAGGTCGGGCGCCATCTTGATATGCAAGAAAATAAATATAAACGTGAAGTTTTACTTACCTTTAAAAGGGCAGGAATTCGTTTAAGCGAACTTCTTGAGTAGCGGAAAGTGTTATTTGAAATAATAATACTTTGTTAAAAATTTTTACCAAATGATATTACCCAGATTATTTATGAAATTTAATTACATCTATTCTCCACCAGGTGGCGACAAAATTACGTTAAATTTCCCTTTTATAAGCCCTCCAAAATACCTACACAGTTATTTATATTTTTTAAACTCTCTGAAAACATTAAACATTTGATATGTGTTTTATATATATATATATATATATATATATATATATTTATACTTGCACAACCCAGCACTTTTAAATAGTATTTTGTTCTCTCTCTCTCTCTCTCTCTCTCTCTCTCTCTCTCTCTCTCTCTCTCTCTCTCTCTCTCTCTCATTGTCTGGTACAATTATTAGTTTTTTATGAGCTTATTTTTATGAATAAATTTTTTATTGAAATGCATTTCTGGTATTAAACTTATATATTGAACTGAATATTGGTCATTTTACTATTTTCTTTGATATTACAAAAGGTTGTACGAAACTATAGCGTCCTTTATAAACCCACTACCATTATTGCCTATTCTTCTATCTCTCTAACCACTTTCCATTTTGTACTAGTACTAATTTTACTGTACCTAATCCACTTTATAAGTTTGGTGAATAAATTATAGATACTTTTAAACAACCGCATATTGGAGTTAACAGGATTTCTGTCGAATTCGCTGAAAAGCTACAAATGTTGCAAAAAACTATTTGTACACAGATAAGCAGTAAACAACCAAGTCCACGGACTCACGTCAGATGCAAGGAATGCAAGACGCATTGTGATGCCAACCCAGTCGCATACAATGCGTCTTGCATTCCTTGCATCTGACGTAGTCGTGGGCTTGGTTGTTTACTGCTTATCTGTGACAAATAGTTTTTTGCAACATTTGTAGCTTTTCAGCGAATTCGACAGAAATCCTGTTAACTCCAATATGCGTTGTTTAAAATATTCTATAGTTTATTCACCAAAACTTTATAGGGATTATGAAATAAAATTATTATTATTACAAAATAAATGGTTAGAGAATAAAAATACAATAATTATGGTTTTTAGGACCATAGTTTTACAAAATTATTATCGTACCAGAATTGTACCGTCACAAAACCCCCTCAGTGAAAGATTTTATGCCGAAGCATAAAAACTTTCATTGACACATTCGTACTTCCTAAAGGGATCAGCCAGGATATGTCGCCACAACCCCCTTACAATTTATATGAAAAGAAATACAATAACTTACCCGTGGTCCGATGATGATGACAGTACCTGCATGACCTTACTGGACTTCTCCTTCGAGATCCCAACACCATAAGGCCAATCAGGCGCATAACGCTCCTGCTCTGACGCGCTGGCCAGCTCAGGACCGCCATCACAACATCACCAAACACTGAAACAATAAATCAAAAATATCAAAATAGTGGCTTGGTATATGCTATATCCCTAACTGATCTGTTTCCCCTTAGCTATGTGCTGGTTTGCGTTAAGAAGCACTGGGTTTGCTTCAACTCAACAAGAATTATATAGAAGTGCCATTCTCTTCATGGACTATCCTTTATTTTAACCCTTTCTGTTTTCATAATTAATGTAATTATAAAAGAAACAAATATCTAAATGAAATACATGGATATAATAACTATATATTAATCCCAAACTTATGGATATAGTAACCAAAATCTCCCTTTAAATTAATTACTCAAACAGGGAGAAAAACATTTTATACAAAAAAAATAAAGAATATTATTATTATTATCAATATATTATTATTAACAGTTAATTAAACTGGCGCTGTAAATAATATTTACCCCTCTTTCTCCTCCACACACACTATTTCCTATACATCATGTTCAAATTCCTAATACATATTACATAATACATGATAATACACTCATCATTATGTTAATACAATAATACAGTTAATACAATACAGTAATACAGTTAATAACCAATTCACATTTAACTTGATTAAGATTTACACATCCTACATCTTTAAGTTAGCATTTAAATTATAAAAGTTACCATTTCAATTAATTAATTAATAATTCTAAACTTTCATTAATTAGCCATCAATTATTTTTCATTTATTATTAATTTATTTCAAATTTATTATTAATATTCATATTACATTATTATTATTTCATTTCATATTACCTCTCTACTCTGAACTTTCTACCTACCTAACTACCTAACCTTTCACATTTTTATCACATTCATTGATTAGTCTGGGTGACTCCTGTATTCACTATGCTTTTACTAACATTTATAATCTTACTCACCTCTCTTCTAACTAACAACCAAATTTACCTATCATGACACCAATTTCTCAATTATAAACACCTTTCATTAATTTCATTTTGACGATAAATCCTATGGCACCGTGCGTCTTTGTATGAAGATGGGTGTTCCTTACCTGGCTATTTACATTCATAATATTTTGCCCTTCCAAAATATCGGCAAACACTCCCTTAAACTATGCTATTACCTGCCACAGCGCTATACGTTGGCCACTCCTTATCACCTCACCCCCACTACAAAATATCATCAGTAACAAATAAATGTTTAACCTTTACTTTACTCACCTCTACATATAATCACTAACTACTGTGTCCCTAAAATATCTAATACTCTCTTTGTATTCTTTTCTTTAAAATTCTTAGCTATCTAACTCCCATTAACTTTGATTGACTAACTCACATGCCTTTATTTACACCCAGGCTCTATCCCTTGTTTAAACACTTTACATTACTGTGATCATTGACAATTGCATAAAATTTATCTCTCACCTACTCATAACAATACACCTCAGTATTCAAATATACATTCATTTATTATTCATTAGAAATTTTCTTCATTACAAATTAATAATTTAACTTCATTACTACTGCAATTATAAATTTAGTACAACTTTCTTTTGTACCACATTAATTCAGTAATTACTCTTTAATTATTATTCAATTATTTAAAAATTTCACTTATTTGGTTAAAACAAAACATGTTAACTGTCAATTATTAAAACAATTAAACTGTAATTTACATACATGGTGTATATAAAATTTACCTGTAATACACAACATCAAAATACATAAAAACATTGACATAAATACAATTAAAAATATACAATCCAACTTGTTATTTTATCATTAATCAAAATCAGTCCATATGCAGTCCAATTCAAAATCACTTTTCACATATATTAAATGTTCATTACGCAATAAAACAATCTATCCTCCATCATTGAATAACATTCTAATCTTAGGTCTATTTATCTTATTGTTTAGTAAATACATTTTATTATTATAATCATTATAATATTTATCAAACTTTTTATATTCATTCACAATCTCAATCGGTTTATTATATATGAAGTCACGATCGGGTATGGTTCTGTCTACATCAGTATGATATGTTATAATCTTGTTAGTCATATAGTCATCATAATTATCATCATAATTTTCTACTACTACACCTGTTACTTCCCAAGGTAAGTAATTGTTATTATTACTCTCGTCATTTATTATTATTGTTATCTCAATTTTACTACAAGGTTTGTATTTACTATATTCATCCACCATCTCTACTCCTAACCTTTCTACAAATTCTTTATACTTTCTATTTACTTTAAAAATCTCTATTACTCTCTTATTCTCTCTCTCAATATATTTCTCACCATAACACCAAGTTACACTCTCTCTTTCCAAATATGCAGGGGTCACTAACTCATAATTACTGCACCACCTATGAGGTACACAAAAACACCAAGGAACTCTATTTGTAGACCTTTCATCTCCCAAATATAAATCTAAGGAACTCTCGTCCTTATTAAAAATACGTGAAGACTTGACTTCACCCCTACCACAACATCAAAGGAAAATTCTACCCCCTGCACCCCTTGTACAAATATGCTTTCTCTACACTTTCTCTCCGACTCAACACACTCAAACACCTCATTATCACTCCCAATATTCTCATTATCATTTTCTGACACCATATCATTCTTACTACCTGTAAACTCATTATTCAAATTATCACTGTTACTCACCTTCTGATTCTCTATTTGGATTAACTTCTCATCCAACTTATTAATTACTTTGTCACATTGTTTATCTAGATTATCGTTGCGTCTTTTAATTTCGGTCTTTAATTCGTCTAACTTCTCATTGAAATCACTTTTAATTTGAACATTTTGTATTTTAATTTCATCAGAATCCCTTTTTTGTTCATCCAGCTTTTTGTTAAAATTATCAAATTTTGTTAATAACAACTGCATCAAAGCAGCTGTCTCATTATTCATTTTGCTTATTTTAATATTACCCGCATGCATACAACCTTATAACATAACCTCGTGGAAGTCAGGTTATGTTTACGTATTTAAAATTATGTCTATTACCTCAGATAACTTTTCCGCTCTCTTCGTAGGCTTACCCACATAAAATAAAAGTTTACGTAGTGTCCCTGTTCCAGAAGCCAAATGTTATACTACTTTTTATTGCTGATAATAAAATACAATATCTTTACACTTTGTACTTGGCCAATAATTGTTTAATTTCAAAGGTCGGGCGCCATCTTGATATGCAAGAAAATAAATATAAACGTGAAGTTTTACTTACCTTTAAAGGGGCAGGAATTCGTTTAAGCGAACTTCTTGAGTAGCGGAAAGTGTTATTTGAAATAATAATACTTTGTTAAAATTTTTACCAAATGATATTACCCAGTTTATTTATGAAATTTAATTACATCTATTCTCCACCAGGTGGCAACAAAATTACGTTAAATTTCCCTTCTACAAGCCCTCCAAAATACCTACACAGTTATTTATATTTTTTAAACTCTCTGAAAACATTAAACATTTGATATGTGTTATATATATATATTTTTATACTTGCACAACCCAGCACTTTTAAATAGTATTTTGTTCACGCTCTCTCTCTCTCTCTCTCTCTCTCTCTCTCATTCTCTGGTACAATTATTAGTTTTTTATGAGCTCATTTTTATGAATAAATTTTTTATTGAAATGCATTTCTGGTATTAAACTTATATATTGAACTGAATATTGGTCATTTTACTATTTTCTTTGATATTACAAAAGGTTGTAGCTGATACTTAGCTTCCAGTTTTATAGAACGTCGCACACCGCGAATTTGCCGATTCTGGACGATCACATCTCACTCACACTTTGCCGAATTGTACTGTACTTTGAACTGTACCGGACCACTGTTATTTAATCCACTTTTGGTGGTGTAAAATTTATATAAACACTTAGTGAATATGCCGGCCGCATGAAGTGCCGACCGGCCCAATTCACGGTCCAGGCGAAAATGACCCAGAGTCTTTGTTACACATTGCGTAGGTGGGGCAAAACTACGTCACAGGCTCATTGTTCAGCAGCCCAACCCAGTCGCATACAATGCGTCTTGCATTCCTTGCATCTGACGTAGTCGTGGGCTTGGTTGTTTACTGCTTATCTGTGACAAATAGTTTTTTGCAACATTTGTAGCTTTTCAGCGAATTCGACAGAAATCCTGTTAACTCCAATATGCGTTGTTTAAAATATTCTATAGTTTATTCACCAAAACTTTATAGGGATTATGAATAAAATTATTATTATTACAAAATAAATGGTTAGAGAATAAAAATACAATAATTATGGTTTTTAGGACCATAGTTTTACAAAATTATTATCGTACCAGAATTGTACCGTCACAACATGGCGACATCTCAAACTTTATCAACAAGCATCCACTATAATTTTGGGTTAAATATAAATCTTTTGTACTAAAATGAACAATATATATTCAACAGACTTACCGGGAGATCACTTAGAGCTTAAGTGTGCATGGAAGATAGTAATTCACAATAATCAAAACGACTCTCTCTCCGCCAGGCAGATAGCTGTTTATACGCCGTCGGTTACATCTGGACTGGCGAGTCCTTACGCTGAGAAAGCTGAATACACTAATTAGTCACTAGAGTGTGTTGGCAACCGGTAGGACACGCACTCTTACATGTTAACGATGCCTATTTACGCGTTAGCGAGAACGAAAATGGCTGACAAATATTTTAATGTAAAGCCCCTTATAGAAATATAATACGGTGTTTTTACGAAGCACCATGTAGGCACGGCACACCCCCACCCCAAAAGGGCAACCTGGTTGCCCCATACTTGAACCAAGGGGTATCCTGCAGTGTACCCCTAATAGTCCATAAAACTCGAGTTGCTATCGGTATCCCCCCCACGCATGGCTCCCAGGAGAGCAGAGGCTCAGAACACAGCGGCCATCCCCATGCGACCCTCTCCGCCATGCCGACCCCACAGGACCGCCCCAACACATCACCCTCTGCGGTGACCATTACCTACTTCTTCCGGTCCCACTCACATACCCAACAAGGTATCACCCACCTTGGTATGTGAGTGACCGTACTACCTCTCGTCCACCTCTTGGACCGACCAGCCACATGCCCCAACAAGGCCTCTCCATTCTTGCCATATGGCTGGCCTACATCCCTACACTAGGGCGGACGGCCCCGCTTCGCCAGACAGAGAGGACCGCATCAAGGGCACGCGAACATCAATCTCATTTTCCTCAACACATTCATCATCAACATCATCGCCATCACGTCCACTACCAACATCCGAACACTGCACATCTTCATCCTCTAGTTGCTCCTCTGGTCCACCCAAAACTTCTTTCCATTCCTCAGAACTCTCAGGACTACTTACAGAAGGCATCTGCACATCTCCATACACTACATCATTCTCACTCGCACACTCCACAACGCTGCCACCAAATTTCTCCTCAACTTCTACCTCATCTCCTTCCACCACACTTGCAGCATGGACATCCCCTTGTCCACCCGCAACCTCCGAAACTTTTGCAGCCTGGACATCCCCGTGTCCATCCGCAACCTCAGACTCTTCAGTCTCCCTAACACCTACAACTATACTTCCCTGTGCAGCATCTGCAGACCGCTCTTCTGCCTCTTCCTTCGATTCCACTCCTTCACCACTCTCAGCAACTACAACGTCCTCAACATTTTCCACCCTGGAATCCAGCTGTCCAGGTTCATGTGCAATGACTAAATTAATTTCGACTGGCGATGGTAAAGCTACACCATCAAGTGACTTCTCATATCCCAGTGTAGGCGATGATGATGTTACAGGATCTGGATCCCTCAAGAACCGAGATGGAGATACCGGAACAAATTCCACGGCATCTGGATTCAACTGTGACGTCCTCTCTGAGTCCTGTAATTCAGTATCAACAGATGTTTTCTTGTCGTCTTGTATTAATCCACAGAAGTTATTCCGCTTTTCTTCTTTCTCTTCACCTTCTTCATCCACTACTCTATTAGGCACTTGTAATTCCTCTGGAACCTTTAAAGTTTCCTTTTTTTCCGAATAGGAATAACGCCTTGCTACAGGCTCCCTACTTGCCGATGTTGGTTTACTAATATGATTTCTTCTTCCCCTGTTAAAGTCATACTTATTTGTGTTCTCTACTGTAACCGTTGCTACCGTCTTCTCACTTGCCACCCCCCTGTAGCCTCCATTACTTCCGGAATATTCAGTTTTTCTGACCGTCTCTTGTGTTCTCCTCCAACCGCCATGTTTATCATTTTTAGCTCTTCCTAATGAACCACTGGAGTACGGGACATCTTAAGCAGCTCTTCCCCGGGACTCGTCCCCCGTCTGGACAGTACTAGAAACCATACACGCGGCCGCGTGTATTGTGTTTCGTTCCGTTTTGTCTTGTTTTTAATGTGTGTTAATTTATTTAAATATTTTCGTTATTATGTATGTGTTGTTTTTATCGTTTGACGAGATGTGCAAACATCAACAAATGTAGTTTTACCAATATTCATTGAGGATCTGATGATGACACTTAATGTGTTGAAACTCGAGTAATCCTGTATTCGGATTTTAAGAAGCATGACGGAAGGTAATTAACCTGTTTTATAGTCTTAAACGCTCTTGGAGGCAAATAAAATGTTCACACTTTTACAGGACGATAAGCGATTTAAACGTTACAATATATATATAATATTTATAATCACTATTATAATTCATTATAAATATTATATATATATATATATATATAATATTTATAATCACTTTACCTCAAGATATTTTCTCCTTATTTGGAACATGTTTCGGGTACCATCTTGTACCCATCCTCAGCCTTCCAGATTTTTTGTCTGGTGAAGTACATATGTGTTTGTTGGTTATTATTGTGGTTTCCTGTTGGCCTCTGGTACTTTAAATTGGTATTATTGTGTGTGATTTTTTATTGTTAGTGTTATTTTTGTTTTATTCATTTTGATTAATTCTTAATTGTTCAGTTTTTATTTTATATTTTATTTCATTTTCTATTTTGTTTACAGTGTTTTTATTATATACATTTTCACAAGCAATTTGGTATATTATATTTCTTTCTTTGTCTGTTTCTTGTTTGTTTAGGGGTATTTTGTACATTCTGTTAAATAGTGAATAGAATGCTGCCATTTTGTGTTATGGTGGGTGGTCAGAAAGGTTAGGTATAATGATGTTAGTGGAAGTTGGTTTTCTGTATATTGCATATTGTAGATGGTTATTGTATCTTGTGATGGTTATGTCTAAATTGTTGATTTTGTTGTGATTTTCTTTTTCTTCTGTGAATTGTATTTTTGGATTATGTTATTGTTTTGTTTTAATATGTTATCTCCATTTGTATTTTTGTTACTTGATATATATAGCCCATCATCTATGTATGTGTATATATATTGTAACGTTACATAACCCCTGCCCAAATATGATAAATAAATAAATATGATAAATATAATCACAAGAGAAAAACCAGTAATCACCCATTTTTAAAAGTCATAAATGTATCAAACATTTAAGAAAATCATTCAATATTCTTTCATAATCACACACACTCGATTTTGAAGGCATATAACACCAAAGATAACAAATTTTTGTAATGAAGAAAGACGCGATAAGCGGACGGTTGAGAGACATGAGAGAGGGAGACGTTACAATATATATATATACATATATTGTAACGTAATCGCTTAAGGTGTGAGACGTCCGTCTTATTCGAGCTCCAATGTTGGGTTCGCCAATTTGTAACGTGCTCGCTGGTATCTCTTGAAAGTATCTTATTATTAATTTAAGCTTTCCCAATGAAGCCCCAAAGTTGATTTTGCCAATTGGTATCGAGATCTCTTTTTATGAGGTATAGAGTTATTTTTTGAAAGTCTCGGAGCGGTCAGAGTACCTTTTTGCGATCGTCACTTATGAATTATAATTATTAATGTTCAAATCAATTGGATTTGAAGTTTACCAAACGAAACAGAAATCGAGTGCGTGTGATTTGGTAGATTAAGGAAGTTGTTTAATCTTAGTTAGAAGAGAGAGTAAGAACAATTTTGTTACACCCAGATTATACAATTTCTTATTTTTTTAAAAATTCGTTCATAAGATCAGCTGATTTTGACATCAACCTCAAAATGTTAGGTTAACCAAACACCACTGTTCGGTAATACTCCCCGGTGGATAATCCTCTTCTTGGCTTACTGAAAATCTACAACTACTACCCTCTACAATAAAGAATACACGTTTGATTATTTAACATAAAATATTCAGAGTATTTATTTGGATAATACACTGATTTCCTCTTCTTCCAGTATACAAATATTATAATCGATCTTTTCAGTCAACAATACTTTGGATCGATTTAGTTAGGTAAACATTTGAATTATCATAAAATATATTTTTTATGATTTTATAATTTTATCCTTGATTAGACATTAAACAACATATAATTCATTTTATTAATTTCCCCAGGGTTAAGGGTAAGTTCTTTGTGTTATGAGATGGTCAGAAATGAATAATTATATACTACGCTTTACATGATAAAAATTAATAAAATTCGAATTTTTGGTTTATTTCGTAGTATGTAGTTCCGGATTTGTCCGCAAGAGTGCAGATTATTTCTTTATTATACACATGGAATCATTTACGAAATATTGTAACTGCACAACGATTTGATATGAGGTTTTCTTGGTTAATAATGATTAATAACGTTTATATTACCTCTTTCCTCGAAGTTTTTACTTGAATGGAGCTGTTTCTAGTGTTGTAGTTCTAGTTGTTTTGTAATTTCGTTGAATGTCCATAAGATACAATCTCGCCAATATCTCGAAGTGCGGTTTAGCTAGGCCAACTCTTGGAATTGGTTATTTCACTTTTTTATCGGGTAAAGCACGTTATATGTGATATCTGACGGAGTTTGAACATAAGGTGGATACTGTGAGTTAATATTTATTCCATTTTTGCACTGTTTCCGAAAGTTTTAAATGGTTTTAATACTATTTTTGTGAAATTACTTTTTCTCAACCGAACGGTTTCCAATCGTTTTAACAATTAATTCATATGTTGTTACCCGGTTACTCTTAGTAACCAATAATTTTTATATCATTTTTTATTGGTGCTTCTATCTACTTTTGGGTATATAGGCTGTTTTTAATTATTATAAATTGATTTCTTATTTATAGAAAAATAATTCTTTTTAACTTTGGTTTATTATCCAATTTGATTTATATAAGGTTTTTCTGTTTATTTTCTCATAACCTTAGATATAGGTCTTTAATATTATTATTTCCTTTAATTGAATTTATATATTATTAATTAATTTTTTATAGTATCCTTACACTGCACTATTTTCTTCTGCCATTTTACTCATACAGTATTATTTTATTTTTTATTATTATTTTATATTTAACTCTTTTATTTTTAACCCTGGGTTATCTTATATTCAAACATAATTATTCTATTAAATATAAAATTAAACCTAGGTACTAAATTTTAGTTGCCTATACAATACAAATCATACAATATTTAAACAAAACACATAATTGGTTAGTAGCAATACAGTCTACTATTATAATCAATTGTTTCTACATCTACAGCATAAGTCTGTGAGATGCTCCCTTCAAAGTCACTTATTTACTCACTGGGTACACTATAACTCACTTGGTACACTTTATATCAATTAAATATAGTTTATAATGTTTTGTGATATAAAGTAATTTAGAGCTAGGTATATTATACCCATTTCTGACCTTTATGATGGGGTAATTAAGTTATCATTTTTGGGACTGGGTTATGTAACGGTGCCCCCACTAGAACAAATTTACTTTCGTTTTACTTGTTTCCAAAATAAATTGTTTATTGCTTCAATTTTTATAATATTCCTGTTTTATATCTTCATAATATCTTCCTTCATTTCAGACTGGTTATATACCTGTTATTCGTTTAAATGGTAATTGCTGTTTTCCTACTCAACTCTCTCTCTCTTGGAGGCAAATTCATCAGTGGTTTATATTCTCTTGCTAGTGGTACTTCCACATTTTACTTGTTAAGGACTAGTCACACTAATCATAAAAAACTTGTTTTAACTCTTATTTTCTTATTTACTTCTATAAATTCGCTTTCTCAATTAAGCTTCGGTCTGCTATCCTCCTATTTTCTTCATGTATACTTCTGGAATCTAATATCACTCTCTTCAGCTATTTTATAATTATTATCCCTTAAATATTCAATTTCCCTAACATTTTTCCCTATCCTGTGCGGTGGTACCAGTCGGGTGGCCACTTTTGGGTCCATAACTCCGCTGTCCATCCTTACACCTTCTGAGACCAGGGGAACATCATCCCTGCTCAGGAAAATTATTGCCGGAACATTTCTACGGTCAATTCGTTATAATAAAAAGATTATGTTGAGAAACAAACTTAATCGAAATAAATTAAACTAAAAATACTGCCAGAAACTTACCTGCGATCTTTTCACTTACTTTACCTTTTTAAATTTTAATCAGAAGCCCAGAGTCGCCACGATATTTTTGGTTATATATCGAAACCTTTACACTTTACCTTAAATAAAAATATGGGACAATTTTGCAATCTGACTACCCCCCCAATAATAATTCAGAAGAAATCCGGGAACGTTTAGACGAATCTTGTAGAACAGAAAATTAAGAAGTGGTAATGATGAAATAACTACGCTAACATATTTTATATGATGGAATAAATAGATTTACTGTTCGACTTACTTTTCTAACAATTACATAAAATAGAAGAGAAAAATATAATCAATCATTTCCGTGGTTGAATTACTACGTTAAATCGTATATAGATATACATACTTAGAAAAGCGGCCCAGTATTTACATCCACACACTACATTCACATACATTTAAATAGTTCCTTTAATTAAGAGCGCTCTTTCGCATTAAATTATTTAACCAAATGGGTAGTCGCCTACTTAACCTTCATCTCGTGCCTCACTTTGTACCAACTCGAATGTTTTGTCTATTCGCCACTTTTACCATCCCGTTCTTTCACTCCACTCACGTTACTCTGAGATTTTATTTTCACTGTTTGGTGGTAATTTTTTGATGTGTAGACTTTTACATCTGAAAAAGTTTATTTGGGACCACTGAGTCGTAGCGAGCGTCCGGCCGTGGCCGCGACGGTGTCTGACTGACTCTACATGAGGCCGGACATTACTGCCTTGCCTGCGAACAAATTTCGTCGCTGCACAGCCTTCGTTGTCAAAGTCTTGGTAGCTGCACACATGACACATGGGATTTTCGTGTGTTGGACGTTGATGATATTTAGTGTTCACTGGTCGACGTCACAAATGTGGGCAGGACTTGATCTCGTTTCCGTCATGTTGAGACCACGTGCAAACAAAATTCATCTCCAAGCCATGTTGTTTTACTAACTTGGCGTCGTCTGCGCACCTGCTGGATTTAGCGCGCTTGTGTGCGGGTGTCACACAGCCGCAAAGTTCCAAGAATTGTGTCACTGTCAACATCACGACATTCCTTTGCAATTGTTTCATCACCTTTCTTTGTTCGAACTACGTTTTATTTAACCCGTGGCTGTCCCCACAGATGAAAAATGAATTTGAAATATTTTAATAAAATAAACCCAAATTTAATAAAAATAAAAAGCCCCCTTTTGCCCCGTTACAATACCCCCCAATGAGAGATCTTCTGTTGAAACAGAAGAAATCTCATTGCTAAACCCCTAAGAGGATCGGTGAGGATATGGTGCCAACAAACCCCCATTTGTTCTTATACATCATGGGTAAACTACCCCCCTGGCTCGGCGACTATGGCCACATCTGAACGAGGTTACTGGACTTCTCTATGCGAGATCCCATACATACATACATACATCCTCGGCGCTACAGCCCAGTCCGGGCCCTGGCCTCCAAAAGAAATCTTCCCCACTGGTCTCTACTCCCGGCCAATGTCCACCAGTTTGCTGCACCCAGCCTCACTGCCTCCTTACCAACCTGGTCCAGCCATCTTGTACGCGGTCTTCCCCTCCTTCTCCTTCCCATCGGCAAATAATTCATCACTCTTTTTGGGATTTTATCCTCTGCCATTCTCTGCACATGACCAGCCCAACGCAATCTGTTAATTTGTATGAGTTGCACGATCGGAAGATCTTTAAACCTTTCGTACAACTCTCGATTATGCAGTCGCCTCCAAATGTTGTTTTCCCTCACAGGGCCATAGATTCTCCTCAGTACCCTCCTCTCAAAAACGGATAGTCTCTGCTCATCTAGTTTTTTTTAACACCCAGCATTCCGAGCCATACATCAGGACTGGTCTAATCAAGGTCTTGTATAGGGAGGCTTTTGTATCTTTAGTTATTAATTTTGATTTAAAATGTTTTACCAGTCCGTAGTAACACCTATTAGCAGATAATATTCGTCTTTCAATATCTCTAGAAGAGTCATTTCCAGAGTCCACATATGACCCGAGATATGGAAAACCCTGAACCTTTTCAAATTCATAATCGTTAATGCGCAGGGACAGGGTACGAGTATTGGCACCTACAACAATATATTTGGTTTTGCTTTGGTTTATAACCAAGCCCATAGCCTTAGCGGACAACTCCAGTTCCTGAAAGGCTTCCTTTAAGCCAGATTCAGACCTACTTATGACGTCAATGTCATCGGCATAGGCCAGAAGCTGTACCTCCTTGTGAAATATGTGTCCGCTAGTTTGAATTCCTGAATCCCTGATGACCTTTTCTAGAGCTATGTTGAACAACAGACATGCTAAGGCATCTCCTTGTTTCAACCCATTCAATGTTTTTAAGGAGTTAGATAGATTTGATTGTATTCTGATTTGGCACTTAGAATTGGACATAACTACTCCAACCATACGCACCATGTTGTTTTACTAACTTGGCGTCGTCTGCGCACCTGCTGGATTTAGCGCGCTTGTGTGCGGGTGTCACACAGCCGCAAAGTTCCAAGAATTGTGTCACTGTCAACATCACGACATTCCTTTGCAATTGTTTCATCACCTTTCTTTGTTCGAACTACGTTTTATTTAACCCGTGGCTGTCCCCACAGATGAAAAATGAATTTGAAATATTTTAATAAAATAAACCCAAATTTAATAAAATAAAAAGCCCCCTTTTGCCCCGTTACAATACCCCCCAATGAGAGATCTTCTGTTGAAACAGAAGAAATCTCATTGCTAAACCCCTAAGAGGATCGGTGAGGATATGATGCCAACAAACCCCCATTTGTTCTTATACATCATGGGTAAACTACCCCCCTGGCTCGGCGACTATGGCCACATCTGAACGAGATTACTGGACTTCTCTATGCGAGATCCCAACACCATAAAATCGAACAGACACGCACCACAGTGCACCTGACCTTCTAACATGCCACCCCAAATTCCAAACCCCTGGTCTTACACCATGCCAGATCCTCAACCGATATGTTCCCCTTACCATGCATACTGGGCTGCCTTTGGCAGTTACTGGGCTCGTACATACTCTGATAATATCTTATAAACAAACTCATCATTTAAAAGTCACAAAATATTTATCTTTAAATTCACAATTCTTTTAAGTTCAAAATCAGATTATTATATTATTATTATTTTCATCAAAACCAAAGAAATCTTTTATCTACATTTATCAATTTTCTTCATTACTATTAATACTCAGAAAAACAAACAAATTGAACATCCACTTAAAACATGAATTCATTTATCCTAACATGTGATTATACATACATACTAAACAATGTAATTCACTAAAACTATTGATACACATAAACAATAATATAATCAAAACTCAAAAAACATCAATTAGCTGGCAGGCACAAAAAATCAAAAATTAAGATTTTTTTTTGTTTTTTTCAAAAAAAAATTTAAATTTATTAAAATATACTTTTCTCAATATTAAGAAAATTTAAAATTATTTAAATTAATTAAACAACCAAATTTGCATCACTTCATTGCCAAAACTGGTCTAGTTTATAACATCACCCATCAGCTAATCAAACTGGGTCAAGTCCACAACCTTGACCTACATCGGTTATACATAGGCTACCTCAGAAAATACATTAAACATCTTTTAAAAATTCTATATTTAAACACAACAACATAATAAAATAAGACATTTAAAATTGACATAGTATCATTACAATTAACAATAAAATTGGCATTTAAATTACTCAAAATTACACATTTTACAACTTTACTTTATTCTCAAATTCTATTAAAATTTGTGTCACTCATTTCCATTAAGTTTATATTTTTTTACTATGATTCTCTTTCTTTAATATTCTCATTCTCCATTAGTTTGGGTGATTTAATTATCCATAATAACGTGATTGTATCAACTTAGCATTTATACATTTATAATCTCCCCTCTGACTCTAACATCACTAACAGCTTTAACTAATACATAATAAACATAATACATAATAATGCACTAATAATTAACATTGCGATTATTACATTCAACAAACAACTCACATTTAACTTTGATCAAAATTTGCACACCCTACCTCTTTAAATTTGCGTATAAAAATTATAAACATTTTTACATTTTAATTTCAATTGAACTTCTATTAATTAGCCATCAATTATTTATCATTTAATTCTATAAAATTCAAATTTATTATTAACATTCATTTTACATTATATTTCATCTCTTATTACCTTTCTACTATGAATTTTCTACTTAACCCTTCACATTTTGATCATTGATTAGTCTGGGTGACACCTGTATTCTCTATGCTTTCAATAGAATAGACATTTATAATCTTACTCCCTTTCTTCCTACTAACAACCAGATTTACAAATTATGACACCAATCTCTCAATTATAAACACCTTCACTAATTCCACTTACCTCTGGCACCGCTCGTCTTTGTACTAGGACGTGTGTTCCCAACCTGGCCATATACATACCTAACCATTTGCCCTCCAAAATATCGGCAAACACTCCCTTAAACTACTCTATCACTTGCCACAACGCCGCACGCTGGTCTCTCGCCACACCGCACGCTGATCACTCCTTACACCACTACCCTGACTACAAAATATCACCATCAACAAATATATTTACCATTCACTTTACTCATCTCTCTACATATAATCGCTAACCACTGTGTCTCTAAATATCTAACACTATTTTTGTGTGTTACCTGTATTTCAAAATTCTTATTCTCTCTAACTCCCATTAACTTTAATTCTGCTTAACTCACCTGCCTTATTTCATTATCACCCAAACCCTTTTTACAACATTTCACCTTGATATAACACTAGAAAATTCATCACTTCTCCCCTTATAATAATACAGTATACCTCAATTTGAACATATTATCTGTTTAATCATCTACTAATCATTATAGAATCTTAATTTCATAAAATCATGTAACTTCATTATCAAACTTTCTTTTGTACAACCTTAATTAAGTAATTAATTTTCAATTATTTAATTCACTTATTTAAAAGTTCACAATTACTTTCATCGCTTATTTAGTATGTAAAATTTTATAATTATTATTAATTTACACTAATTAATTGAAAATTTAATTTAATTGATAATTAATGTTATCAATTTCTCCTACATATACACATTGTTTACCTAACATTTTAACATATACACAATTAATTTCACTAAACATTTATTTACATCCAATTTATTATTATTCTTCTTATTATAAACTATTACCTCTATGTCATTCATTATCCCTTTTATGATTTCATAACCCTGGTCACTATTATCTAATTTTGTCCAGTCTCCATAAGTATTTTTACTCAACATCAAGTCAGTTATTTTATCATTTATAACAGTTTTATGCAAATATTCATCTCTCTCTATTTCATAATGCAATTCACTTTTTTCATCTCTCTCAATATCTAACCTCTGCACTAACCTTTCATAACCTCTATTTATTTCAAAAATCTCTATCTCTCTCACTCCATGCAAAGGGCACCATTAAATATTTATTACCTCTACTGGCTTTACCAGTTAAATCACAAAAAATACAGGGACCATCTGAAGACACCTTGTCTTCCATACAAATACAGGAGGAAACTCTGTCCTCATTAAACACCTGTGAACCTTCCGTTTCACAATAAAATTGGGGAAAATCTGCCCTTTGCCCTACATACTCATCTAATCTCTCTTGCCACTCTTTCTCTAATTCATCAACGCTAATTACTACTCCTATTACTCTCTCACTCTCACTCACTATCTCTATCTCATCATTATCCAATACTTTATTCTCAACTATATCATTATTATCATTATTTAACATTATTGCATCATTATAATTACAGTACTTGTATTACTCCCACTTACCTTGTCCCCTATTTCTTCGTTATTTTTCGTTATATTACTACCACCACAAACACTTACCTGTTTTGATTCAGCTTCTGTATTCTCTTTTAATTTATCTGTCTCTGATCTCCACTCCTCGTTTTGTTTTTTCATATCATTATTGAATCTCTTGACATCACTAATCATGTCATCTAACATTGCATTTTGTTTATCCATTTTGTCAAAAAGTTTATCCCACTTTTTGTCCATCTCGTCAAACCGTTTATGTATCAATTCCTCCCTTTCTTCTACTAGTTTCTTAATTATTCGCAACATATCCATTACACTCATCTTACAATCAGATTCACTCGTATTATCATTATTTACCTCATTATCTACCACCTGATCGTCTTTATTTTTGTTAACTTCGTCTGTCTCTCTACCTTTATTTATCACCACCACACTATCATCATTATCACTAGGCCTATTTACTGCCTTATTTTGTACCACTGTTACTTCAACTATCTTACCTTTATTATTTGTCATCTCACTATGTTTCTTAATTTCTGCGAATATTCCCTCTTCTTGTTCTTCCATTCGTGCTAAACTATCATCCAAATTACCCCACTCCTCGTCTGTCATTTCACCTACAACCCCTCTAAATTCGCTCTCCCATTCATCCCACTCGAAACCAATATTCTCTAGTACCTCGGTCATATTCAAAATTTATTTATATAACCTCTTTATATAAAAAAAACTATTATTAAACTACACACATAAAATCAAAACATCTAACACCATTGTACACATCATACTCCTACCAAAACATAACCTTATTCTACGTAATTATATACGATTATTTCTTACACATACGTCATTACCAAATCCTACTTTCTGTGCTTTAAAATAGGTCTACCTCGTATAAAATTATATCAGGATCCTGGCAGCTTGGTCGCCAATTGTTGAGAAACAAACTTAATCGAAATAAATTAAACTAAAAATACTGCCAGAAACTTACCTGCGATCTTTTCACTTACTTACCTTTTTAAATTTTAATCAGAAGCCCAGAGTCGCCACGATATTTTTGGTTATATATCGAAACCTTTACACTTTACCTTAAATAAAAATATGGGACAATTTTGCAATCTGACTACCCCCCAATAATAATTCAGAAGAAATCCGGGAACGTTTAGACGAATCTTGTAACACAGAAAATTAAGAAGTGGTAATGACGAAATAACTACGCTAACACATTTTATATGATGGAATAAATAGATTTACTGTTCGACTTACTTTTCTAACAATTACATAAAATAGAAGAGAAAAATATAATCAATTATTTCCGTGGTTGAATTACTACGTTAAATCTTATATAGATATACATACTTAGAAAAGCGGCCCAGTATTTACATCCACACACTACATTCACATACATTTAAATAGTTCCTTTAATTAAGAGCGCTCTTTCGCATTAAATTATTTAACCAAATGGGTAGTCGCCTACTTAACCTTCATCTCGTGCCTCACTTTGTACCGACTCGAATGTTTTGTCTATTCGCCACTTTTACCATCCCGTTCTTTCACTCCACTCACGTTACTCTGAGATTTTAGTTTCACTGTTTGGTGGTAATTTATTGATGTGTAGACTTTTACATCTGAAAAAGTTTATTTGGGACCACTGAGTCGTAGCGATCGTCCGGCCGTGGCCGCGACGGTGTCTCGACTGACTCTACATGAGGCCGGACATTACTGCCTTGCCTGCGAACAAATTTCTTCGCCGCACAGCCTTCGTTGTCAAAGTCTTGGTAGCTGCACACATGACACATGGGATTTTCGTGTGTTGGATGTTGATGATATTTCGTGTTCACTGGTCGACGTCACAAATGTGGGCAGGACTTGATCTCGTTTCCGTCATGTTGAGACCACGTGCGAACAAAATTCATCTCCAAGCCATGTTGTTTTACTAACTTGGCGTCGTCTGCGCACCTGCTGGATTTAGCGCGCTTGTGTGCGGGTGTCACACAGCCGCAAAGTTCCAAGAATTGTGTCACCGTCAACAACACGACATTCCTTTGCAATTGTTTCATCACCTTTCTTTGTTCGAACTACGTTTTATTTAACCCATGGCTGTCCCCACAGATGAAAAATGAATTTGAAATATTTTAATAAAATAAACCCAAATTTAATAAAATAAAAAGCCCCCCTTTTGCCCTGTTACAATACCCCCCAATGAGAGATCTTCTGTTGAAACATAAGAAATCTCATTGCTAAACCCCTAAGAGGATCGGTGAGGATATGGTGCCAACAAACCCCCATTAGTTCTTATACATCATGGGTAAACTACCCCCCTGGCTCGGCGACTATAGCCACATCTGAACGAGATCACTGGACTTCTCTATTCGAGATCCCAACACCATAAAATCGAACAGACACGCACCACAGCGCACCTAACCTTCTATCATGTCACCCCAAAATCCAAACCCCTGGTCCTATACCATGCCAGATCCTCAACCGATATGTTCCCCCTTACCATGCACACTGGGTCGCCGTCAGCAATACTGGGCGCATACATATACTTGTTAATACCTACCAACAAAATTTATTTTCAAATTTAAAAGTTTCATTTAAATTAAAACCAAATTTTCACATTACCATTAATCTCAAAATCAAAATAAAATCTTTTATCTGAATCTATGAGTTTTCTTCCTTACTCTTAATAATCAGAAAAACAAATAAATTGAACATACCTCGTATAAAATTATATCAGGATCCTGGCAGGGTCGCCAATTGTTGAGAAACAAACTTAATCGAAATAAATTAAACTAAAAATACTGCCAGAAACTTACCTGCGATCTTTTCACTTACTTACCTTTTTAAATTTTAATCAGAAGCCCAGAGTCGCCACGGTATTTTTGGTTATATATCGAAACCTTTACACTTTACCTTAAATAAAAATATGGGACAATTTTGCAATCTGACTACCCCCCAATAATAATTCAGAAGAAATCTGGGAACGTTTAGACGAATCTTGTAGCACAGAAAATTAAGAAGTGGTAATGACGAAATAACTATGCTAACACATTTTATATGATGGAATAAATAGATTTACTGTTTGACTTACTTTTCTAACAATTACATAAAATAGAAGAGAAAAATATAATCAATCATTTCCGTGGTTGAATTACTACGTTAAATCTTATATAGATATACATACTTAGAAAAGCGGCCCAGTATTTACATCCACACACTACATTCACATACATTTAAATAGTTCCTTTAATTAAGAGCGCTCTTTCGCATTAAATTATTTAACCAAATGGGTAGTCGCCTACTTAACCTTCATCTCGTGCCTCACTTTGTACCGACTCGAATGTTTTGTCTATTCGCCACTTTTACCATCCCGTTCTTTCACTCCACTCACGTTACTCTGAGATTTTAGTTTCACTGTTTGGTGGTAATTTATTGATGTGTAGACTTTTACATCTGAAAAAGTTTATTTGGGACCACTGAGTCGTAGCGATCGTCCGGCCGTGGCCGCGACGGTGTCTCGACTGACTCTACATGAGGCCGGACATTACTGCCTTGCCTGCGAACAAATTTCTTCGCCGCACAGCCTTCGTTGTCAAAGTCTTGGTAGCTGCACACATGACACATGGGATTTTCGTGTGTTGGATGTTGATGATATTTCGTGTTCACTGGTCGACGTCACAAATGTGGGCAGGACTTGATCTCGTTTCCGTCATGTTGAGACCACGTGCGAACAAAATTCATCTCCAAGCCATGTTGTTTTACTAACTTGGCGTCGTCTGCGCACCTGCTGGATTTAGCGCGCTTGTGTGCGGGTGTCACACAGCCGCAAAGTTCCAAGAATTGTGTCACCGTCAACAACACGACATTCCTTTGCAATTGTTTCATCACCTTTCTTTGTTCGAACTACGTTTTATTTAACCTATGGCTGTCCCCACAGATGAAAAATGAATTTGAAATATTTTAATAAAATAAACCCAAATTTAATAAAATAAAAAGCCCCCCTTTTGCCCCGTTACAATACCCCCCAATGAGAGATCTTCTGTTGAAACATAAGAAATCTCATTGCTAAACCCCTAAGAGGGTCAGTGAGGATATGGTGCCAACAAACCCCCATTTGTTCTTATACATCATGGGTAAACTACCCCCCTGGCTCAGCGACTATAGCCACATCTGAACGAGATCACTGGACGTCTCTATTCGAGATCCCAACACCATAAAATCGAACAAACACGCACCACAGCGCACCTAACCTTCTATCATGTCACCCCAAAATCCAAACCCCTGGTCTTATACCATGCCAGATCCTCAACCGATATGTTCCCCCTTACCATGCACACTGGGTCGCCATCAGCAATACTGGGCGCATACATATACTTGTTAATACCTACCAACAAAATTTATTTTCAAATTTAAAAGTTTCATTTAAATTAAAACCAAATTTTCACATTACCATTAATCTCAAAATCAAAATAAAATCTTTTATCTGAATCTATGAGTTTTCTTCCTTACTCTTAATAATCAGAAAAACAAATAAATTGAACATACCTCGTATAAAATTATATCAGGATCCTGGCAGGGTCGCCAATTGTTGAGAAACAAACTTAATCGAAATAAATTAAACTAAAAATACTGCCAGAAACTTACCTGCGATCTTTTCACTTACTTACCTTTTTATATTTTAATCAGAAGCCCAGAGTCGCCGCGATATTTTTGGTTATATATCGAAACCTTTACACTTTACCTTAAATAAAAATATGGGACAATTTTGCAATCTGACTACCCCCCAATAATAATTCAGAAGAAATCCGGGAACGTTTAGACGAATCTTGTAGCACAGAAAATTAAGAAGTGGTAATGACGAAATAACTACGCTAACACATTTTATATGATGGAATAAATAGATTTACTGTTTGACTTACTTTTCTAACAATTACATAAAATAGAAGAGAAAAATATAATCAATCATTTCCGTGGTTGAATTACTACGTTAAATCTTATATAGATATACATACTTAGAAAAGCGGCCCAGTATTTACATCCACACACTACATTCACATACATTTAAATAGTTCCTTTAATTAAGAGCGCTCTTTCGCATTAAATTATTTAACCAAATGGGTAGTCGCCTACTTAACCTTCATCTCGTGCCTCACTTTGTACCGACTCGAATGTTTTGTCTATTCGCCACTTTTACCATCCCGTTCTTTCACTCCACTCACGTTACTCTGAGATTTTAGTTTCACTGTTTGGTGGTAATTTATTGATGTGTAGACTTTTACATCTGAAAAAGTTTATTTGGGACCACTGAGTCGTAGCGATCGTCCGGCCGTGGCCGCGACGGTGTCTCGACTGACTCTACATGAGGCCGGACATTACTGCCTTGCCTGCGAACAAATTTCTTCGCCGCACAGCCTTCGTTGTCAAAGTCTTGGTAGCTGCACACATGATACATGGGATTTTCGTGTGTTGGATGTTGATGATATTTCGTGTTCACTGGTCGACGTCACAAATGTGGGCAGGACTTGATCTCGTTTCCGTCATGTTGAGACCACGTGCGAACAAAATTCATCTCCAAGCCATGTTGTTTTACTAACTTGGCGTCGTCTGCGCACCTGCTGGATTTAGCGCGCTTGTGTGCGGGTGTCACACAGCCGCAAAGTTCCAAGAATTGTGTCACCGTCAACAACACGACATTCCTTTGCAATTGTTTCATCACCTTTCTTTGTTCGAACTACGTTTTATTTAACCCATGGCTGTCCCCACAGATGAAAAATGAATTTGAAATATTTTAATAAAATAAACCCAAATTTAATAAAATAAAAAGCCCCCCTTTTGCCCTGTTACAATACCCCCCAATGAGAGATCTTCTGTTGAAACATAAGAAATCTCATTGCTAAACCCCTAAGAGGATCGGTGAGGATATGGTGCCAACAAACCCCCATTAGTTCTTATACATCATGGGTAAACTACCCCCCTGGCTCGGCGACTATAGCCACATCTGAACGAGATCACTGGACTTCTCTATTCGAGATCCCAACACCATAAAATCGAACAGACACGCACCACAGCGCACCTAACCTTCTATCATGTCACCCCAAAATCCAAACCCCTGGTCCTATACCATGCCAGATCCTCAACCGATATGTTCCCCCTTACCATGCACACTGGGTCGCCGTCAGCAATACTGGGCGCATACATATACTTGTTAATACCTACCAACAAAATTTATTTTCAAATTTAAAAGTTTCATTTAAATTAAAACCAAATTTTCACATTACCATTAATCTCAAAATCAAAATAAAATCTTTTATCTGAATCTATGAGTTTTCTTCCTTACTCTTAATAATCAGAAAAACAAATAAATTGAACATACCTCATATAAAATTATATCAGGATCCTGGCAGGGTCGCCAATTGTTGAGAAACAAACTTAATCGAAATAAATTAAACTAAAAATACTGCCAGAAACTTACCTGCGATCTTTTCACTTACTTACCTTTTTAAATTTTAATCAGAAGCCCAGAGTCGCCACGGTATTTTTGGTTATATATCGAAACCTTTACACTTTACCTTAAATAAAAATATGGGACAATTTTGCAATCTGACTACCCCCCAATAATAATTCAGAAGAAATCCGGGAACGTTTAGACGAATCTTGTAGCACAGAAAATTAAGAAGTGGTAATGACGAAATAACTACGCTAACACATTTTATATGATGGAATAAATAGATTTACTGTTTGACTTACTTTTCTAACAATTACATAAAATAGAAGAGAAAAATATAATCAATCATTTCCGTGGTTGAATTACTACGTTAAATCTTATATAGATATACATACTTAGAAAAGCGGCCCAGTATTTACATCCACACACTACATTCACATACATTTAAATAGTTCCTTTAATTAAGAGCGCTCTTTCGCATTAAATTATTTAACCAAATGGGTAGTCGCCTACTTAACCTTCATCTCGTGCCTCACTTTGTACCGACTCGAATGTTTTGTCTATTCGCCACTTTTACCATCCCGTTCTTTCACTCCACTCACGTTACTCTGAGATTTTAGTTTCACTGTTTGGTGGTAATTTATTGATGTGTAGACTTTTACATCTGAAAAAGTTTATTTGGGACCACTGAGTCGTAGCGATCGTCCGGCCGTGGCCGCGACGGTGTCTCGACTGACTCTACATGAGGCCGGACATTACTGCCTTGCCTGCGAACAAATTTCTTCGCCGCACAGCCTTCGTTGTCAAAGTCTTGGTAGCTGCACACATGATACATGGGATTTTCGTGTGTTGGATGTTGATGATATTTCGTGTTCACTGGTCGACGTCACAAATGTGGGCAGGACTTGATCTCGTTTCCGTCATGTTGAGACCACGTGCGAACAAAATTCATCTCCAAGCCATGTTGTTTTACTAACTTGGCGTCGTCTGCGCACCTGCTGGATTTAGCGCGCTTGTGTGCGGGTGTCACACAGTCGCAAAGTTCCAAGAATTGTGTCACCGTCAACAACACGACATTCCTTTGCAATTGTTTCATCACCTTTCTTTGTTCGAACTACGTTTTATTTAACCTATGGCTGTCCCCACAGATGAAAAATGAATTTGAAATATTTTAATAAAATAAACCCAAATTTAATAAAATAAAAAGCCCCCCTTTTGCCCCGTTACAATACCCCCCAATGAGAGATCTTCTGTTGAAACATAAGAAATCTCATTGCTAAACCCCTAAGAGGGTCAGTGAGGATATGGTGCCAACAAACCCCCATTTGTTCTTATACATCATGGGTAAACTACCCCCCTGGCTCAGCGACTATAGCCACATCTGAACGAGATCACTGGACGTCTCTATTCGAGATCCCAACACCATAAAATCGAACAAACACGCACCACAGCGCACCTAACCTTCTATCATGTCACCCCAAAATCCAAACCCCTGGTCTTATACCATGCCAGATCCTCAACCGATATGTTCCCCCTTACCATGCACACTGGGTCGCCATCAGCAATACTGGGCGCATACATATACTTGTTAATACCTACCAACAAAATTTATTTTCAAATTTAAAAGTTTCATTTAAATTAAAACCAAATTTTCACATTACCATTAATCTCAAAATCAAAATAAAATCTTTTATCTGAATCTATGAGTTTTCTTCCTTACTCTTAATAATCAGAAAAACAAATAAATTGAACATACCTCGTATAAAATTATATCAGGATCCTGGCAGGGTCGCCAATTGTTGAGAAACAAACTTAATCGAAATAAATTAAACTAAAAATACTGCCAGAAACTTACCTGCGATCTTTTCACTTACTTACCTTTTTATATTTTAATCAGAAGCCCAGAGTCGCCGCGATATTTTTGGTTATATATCGAAACCTTTACACTTTACCTTAAATAAAAATATGGGACAATTTTGCAATCTGACTACCCCCCAATAATAATTCAGAAGAAATCCTGGAACGTTTAGACGAATCTTGTAACACAGAAAATTAAGAAGTGGTAATGACGAAATAACTACGCTAACACATTTTATATGATGGAATAAATAGATTTACTGTTCGACTTACTTTTCTAACAATTACATAAAATAGAAGAGAAAAATATAATCAATCATTTCCGTGGTTGAATTACTATGTTAAATCTTATATAGATATACATACTTAGAAAAGCGGCCCAGTATTTACATCCAGACACTACATTCACATACATTTAAATAGTTCCTTTAATTAAGAGCGCTCTTTCGCATTAAATTATTTAACCAAATGGGTAGTCGCCTACTTAACCTTCATCTTGTGCCTCACTTTGTACCGACTCGAATGTTTTGTCTATTCGCCACTTTTACCATCCCGTTCTTTCACTCCACTCATGTTATTCTGAGATTTTAGTTTCACTGTTTGGTGGTAATTTATTGATGTTTAGACTTTTACATCTGAAAAAGTTTATTTGGGACCACTGAGTCGTAGCGAGCGTCCGGCCGTGGCCGCGACGGTGTCTCGACTGACTCTACATGAGGCCGGACATTACTGCTTTACCTGCGAACAATTTCGTCACCGCACAGCCTTTGTTGTCAAAGTCTTGGTAGCTGCACACATGACACATGGGATTTTCGTGTGTTGGACGTTGATGATATTTAGTGTTCGCTGGTCGGCGTCACAAATGTGGGCAGGACTTGATCTCGTTTCCGTCATGTTGAGACCACGTGCGAACAAAATTCATCTCCAAGCCATGTTGTTTTACTAACTTGGCGTCGTCTGCGCACCTGCTGGATTTAGCGCGCTTGTGTGCGGGTGTCACACAGCCGCAAAGTTCCAAGAATTGTGTCACCGTCAACAACACGACATTCCTTTCAAATTGTTTCATCACCTTTCTTTGTTCGAACTACGTTTTATTTAACCCGTGGCTGTCCCCACAGATGAAAAATGAATTTGAAATATTTTAATAAAATAAACCCAAATTTAATAAAATAAAAAGCTCCCCTTTTGCCCCGTTACAATTATAAGCAGTCGATTAGCGACTAATACTAAACACTTTTGGGATTCTTCATACTGTTGCTGTTTGCATTAAATTATATATTTCCTCTTCTTGATTCCTTCTTCTTTTCCGTTAACTAATAGCATATAACATTATTGATAGGCATTATTTTAAAATCCTTTTGACTTTCCTTCTTGTGACATATTTTCTCCGTATCATTTCTTCTTACATTATCTTCAATTCGAGAAATTCTAAATTATTGTTGTATTAATTATTATCCTCCTTCAACTTCATTGTAGTCATTAAATTATTCGTTATTCTTCTTATCTGAGCACATTACCATCAATTGTTTTTATTTATTTATATATTCTTCTGTTTGTTACCATAAAAATATTATTTTTTCTATCATTCCATTTTAAATCAGTTCTTTATAAATATTATTTAATCATCTGTTCTCTTTTTCTTGGTGGTTTGTTGTTTGTTAAATCAAATTATATTGTTTCGAAATATTTAAAGTAAGTGGTACTTACATACTTTTTATTAAATCATATTGTTCCTGAATAAATATTGAGTAAGTTGTCCTTACGTGCTTTTTGAATTTTGGGGTTTAGTCTTTTTATTTTAAATTATATTGTTTCGAAATAACTTGAGTAAGTTGTCCTTACAGTTTTTTAGAATTTTGGGGTTTTATTAATTCAATCCTTTTTCTCAATATTTCATTTAAAATTAGTTTAACCGTTTTCGGTATCACTCACAACACGGATTGATCCACTCTTATATTTTTCCCGTGGATTTTGTTGGTTAAACTTGTCAATAAAATTTGCTATTGGATTGCCCCATTGTGGATCACTACCATACATTTCAATATTATCGTATGTATATAGTCTCTCATCTTTATTACTGGGACCAGGATTAGACCCTTGGTTTTTCCCACAGTCAAATCGTTTGTCCACTTTTCTTTGTTGCTGTTCATCTGGTCTCCTCGAATCCCTCTCATCAGCCATTATATAATTTATTTGGGCTTGATTAGTTCCCTGATTGTCATTTGGTGGATCTCCCGAGGGTATGTCCCTATTTCTATCCCCACTTCTGGACCTCCTATATTCGTCATGATCATTCCATTGTTGTCTGTTGTAGTTGTTTCTCTCATCTCTTCGATCATAATTTTGTCTCTGATTAAAATACGGATGTTTTCCTTGGTAACGATTACTGTAATAATTGTTGTTGGCACTGACATAATTTACTCTAGGTCGATTATCTCTAGGTGGTTCATTTTTCCGCTCCTCGATATTCCCTGACCTCCATCTACTCCTCCTGTAATAAGATTCTTCCTCATAATTTTCTAGTAGCGTTTCCATGCCTTCAATAGTTTTTATTTGTCCACTTAATCGGGCACTTATAATCTTCTCCTCGAAGTGATACGCAATTTTGGTCACTAAACACTCTTCAGGGATCTTTGGGTCTAAATATTTTGCCACACACACCTTCCCCAAAAAATAAGCAGTAGGTATTTGTCCTATATTGCGGTCATACCTACCATGACAGATATCGTCTCTAATAATGTTTTGCACTGACTCCGACCAGCACTTAAGTTTGAACATTGTTTTGAAACTCCCATAATCACACACCTCGTTCCTGATTACAGTCCACCAATTATCGTTAATGTTTTTGAAAGATTCGTCTAATATCCCTTTGATCATGTTCCATCGGTTCTCCTTTGATCTATTCAAAATTTCATCTACTCTCCCTAAAAATTCGAGTGTAAAGTTGTAATTTGCATTCACATGCCTCTTCTTCCCCAAAATACTCAGAGGTTTTTCTCACTTGTGTTTATCCATCTCCATCTCCATTCTTTAGTGTTTCTCTCAGTTCACTCTCTTTGATCACTGACTGAAATTAAAATGGCAGGGAAGGATAGTGATTTTTGTGTGTGAACAAAATTCTGTTGTATGTAGTTGTAATGAAAGTACTGCTTCAGTGTTTTTTATGACACTTTAGTCTGACTTATGGGTATTGCCTCGATCCAGGCAATTTTGATAGGGTGCTGGGAATCCAACATTTTGGAAATCCAAGAGCTATAGAAACCATGCAATAAAATAAAGGCAGACATCATGTAAGCAAATTCCTTCTCAATGATGTGTGCAGGAATATCCACTACTTCTTGCATGTAACAATCAGATTTCACAAGAATGTTATATTCACCACATCTGCAGAAGGCAAGTTTTTATCTTTTTCATTTGGGAATATCCTGTGTGTGTGTGGGGGGGGGAGACTGATTACTGTTTTACAAAACATATGCAAAGATTCCGTTTGAAATTAAAGAACTCAATGAAGTGGGTTCTGAAGTGAGGTACTTAGAGAAGAAGAATATTTTTCTTGTAAATTTTTTGTATTACAATCCTATGCATGTGTATTAACTTCATGTAATATCCATTAAAGACTTTCAGTCTGGTAGCGTATGTGTTGATCTGGTGAGTGATCTGTATGAATTGTTACATATGTTGTGTTCATATTATCATATTGTGTTATATGCGTCTTTGTTTTCAGGATCATACTTGGGGTCGGCCAGAGATTGTAGAGGAGGTAGGAGATTATTCAGTAGTTACATTTAGAGATGACACATTGGCAGAAACTATTTCAAACCATTGTGAGCGTATACGAGATGCAGTACAGGGACTTATTGAAACGTATTCACATGCCTTCAGGGTAGATTTTCAGCTGAAAGTTCCACCTGGCCCTCCAATGAGTAAGCTACAAATTATAACATTTTAAATCTGACAACAATAAGAAGGAAACATAACTTCCAAGTTAAGTTTTCCCCCAGGTTGAAAGTAATCTTTGCTTTTATATGGATTTGAAGTTCTTTGTGTCTTGGGGTTTTGAGGTATAAATCCCAGACATTTTTTGTATAGTTCAACTCATCACACTCAGGCAACAAAATTAAAATAGACACTAATAAAATGCTCACTGCTTGGCTGATGAAGCTGGAACTTTTGAAAAGCTTGTTGAGGAGAATCTTTTGTTCATTAAATGAACTTTTGCTTTTCAGTTGGGTACATTTATTTAAAATTCATTCAAGATATATTTATTTATAAATTTTTTTACTGGTAGTTAAGTATATAAAGCTACACAATCGTACAAGCTCTGACAGTTATATGCATATAATTAAATGCATTTTGGTAACAGAATAATTAAGGTGATTTTTGAAGATGTGCTGTGTAAAATGATTAATTTTTACTTTTTTTTAAACATATTAAACATTTACATTAAATTTGGGAAGCATTGCTATGAGACAAATATAAAAAAATTTGAAGGATTTAAAAAAATAAAATAAAAAATAAACTGTAACTAACCTAACCTTGCCAAATTCAGTCTTCTACATAGTTCTATTTACTCAATGTTCTTAACTACCTTACCCACAGAGCTCATTGATGCCATGGATGTTACATAGACATCACCGCAACTCTATCACAACCTTCTCACCATTCCCAGCAACTTTCATGTAACACACACACAGATACACACACATCCCTCTCCCTCCTCCCATCTTCTTAATACTCAGTCTGCTTTGTTGCTTACTTACCCTCTTTGTCTTTATCCTCAGGATGAAGGAGATGCTGCTGTCCCTCAGACCACCCTAAAACTCATACTGGAAGCTCCTCAAATATAATATGAAAACAGTAACATGTTAGAGAACAATACATTCACTCGAATATGAAAACCATGGATTAACGGAAAATCCTATTTAAAGTTTTATATACCATATTGGCCCGAATATAAGACAATGATTTTCCCTTAAAATGCCCTTCCAAAAACCATACTCGTCTTATATGTGCAACCTAACACTTAAAAAGTTCATGTTAAGTGCCTAGCGTATTTTATAACATTCGCCAGCTGCACAGGATTGCCATGCGCATAGCGTGAATCAACACGCGCATTTTGTAATGAGCTCAAGGTGAAAATCCCAAGCACACTTTCACCACTACACTGAAGTACCGTTGTGTATCACAGACATTAAAAGTTGTTCACTCTAAGGCCCCTTTTATGCATCCGATTCAAATCATATGATAAGTTTTGCATCCTAGTTGACTCCAATTTTTATCGCGTGTCAAAAATATCAGAAGTGGGTGTGAACAAACTCTTTCAGTGTTCCCATCATGAACATAACGGCACTGTCCTGGAAATGAATCCGTGCGTGTTGTATGCCGCTTATCAGTTCGTTTTTATAAGCTTCAGAAGTGGGATCCCATAGTGCTCTCCTGTTCTGGATTCCGTCAGTGAGCTTTTCTGTATTTATGTCTTCCATATTTACTAAACAAATTAATAAAATCACACCACGATGTGAATACCACTGATTATTTGGTATAACTGGCATCGCCGATGCTAGGCAGGAAGGTTGGCAGCACTGATGTCTGAAACTCATATGATAAAAAACTCCTGCGAGTGTATAAACGAAACCATTACAGACCATGTATCAAAACTACTTGTCCGATATTTTATTGGATGCCTTTCCTAGGACACTGTGATATATTTTTAAGTATGGAACGATAAATTTATCGTATAACAGTGCATAAAATGGCCATTTGTTTCTGTTGTTGTACACGATGTACGAGTTTTTATCGTAGGTTATCGTACAATATAAATCGGATGCATAAAAGGGGCCTAAGGTTAAGTCAACAACGTGAATATTCATGGCCAATCCACAAGTAAAGGATAGTGTTGAACAGAGGGTGTCATCTGCGTGTCATATCAACATAGGAGAGAGAAGAAGCTATGATATGAATTACAAATTAAGAATAATACGTGAGGCGAAACAAACAATTTGCAGGATGCTGAACAGTTTGGTGTTTCTGAATCTAATGTACAGCATTGGCGAAAATGTGACGAAAAGTTTAAGAGTGCCAGTGCATCAAGAAAATTTAATAATCTTGATAGACTTGTTTCCGAATACATTCACAAGAAAAGAAACCAATGATATACAATATCCCAGGAAGTTATTAGAAAGAAGGCACTGCAGTGGCACATGAGTTGAAAACTCCAATAACTAAATTTAAAGCAAGCGTAGGCTGGTGTGTGATGCGGCGTTCGGGTCTGTGTTTACGATGTTGCACTACGCTTGTGCAACACCTACCTGCAGATTATATTGACAAATTGATCACTTACCAGCAATATATTATAAAACTGAGGAAAGTCCACAATTACCTGGTTAGCCAAATGGCAAATGCTGACCAGTGTAATGGAAAAACAACAGTGTTTTTCGATATGACATCAGATGTTGCTGTGAACAGAAAGGGTGCAAAATCAGTTGTAATTAAATCTACAGGCAACGAAAAGTCACGCATTACTGTGATGCTAGGAGTAACTGCCGATAGAAGAAACGTCCACCGTATGTTATTTTGAAGAGAAAAATGCTTCTGAAGGAACACTTACCAGCTGGGATTGTTTTTAGAGCACAAGAAAAGGGGTGAATGACTGAAGAACATATGGCAGATTGGCTTAAGGTTGTTTGGAGACGTCGACCAGGCGCTTTACTAGGATAGATAGGTAGTTCCTTCATGGTCACACAAGTGAGAAAATAAAGAAGCTGGTTGCAGAAATGAACACTGATCCTGGGGGAATGACTTCTCAGCTTCAAATTTTAGATGTGGTTGTTAATAAACCATTTAAGGACTACTTACAGAAGACCTATAGTGACTGGTTAATTAATGGAAACCATGCACTGACTCTGACAGCCAAGTTGAAGAAACCAAGCATACAGTTACTGGCCCAGTGGATAATCACTGCCTGACAAAAATTCAAAAGTAAATCCATTGTGAAGGAGTTTAAGAAATGTTGTGTTTCTAATAACATGGATGGGAGTGAGGATGACATTTTGTGGAAAGACTACTCCCATTATGAATCTGATTCCAGTACCAGTTCTGAAGATGAACTTGGAGAAGAAGAAGAAAATGAGAATGATGACTGGAACTAAAAACAGTAAGGTACTTTAACACTTATAATTTCACCTTTAATGTAAAATAGCCATATTTACGTAGTGTAACTTCAAGGTATGATATTTAGACCATTTAATTGTCTTTCTCATACAACACCTCAAAAAATTCAGTGTCGTCTTATATATGAGGCCATCTTATATTAGGGCCAAACCAGTATTTTTCTTGAAATGCGTCTGCACTATACTCTTCTTTCTTCTTTCCTAGCTGCCTTTTCTGCTCTTTGTACTTCTTTCCAGAACACTCTTACAGAATATTATGCTTACGGAACACTTCTTTGCTTACAGAATATTATGTTATCAATAACTTTCAAGTATTTTTATTGAGATGTGTACATGAACTATGTTCAGTGAATTAATGACACATGAAGTACACATATAAACAAGAAAATAGTTGGCAACACAGTTTAAAACAGGAAGAAAAGAGCAATTTTTTAAGGTAAAAACTAAATCATGAATTTTTCACAAGCTGTATATGAAGAAAAAAAAACACAGACAGTACATTTAGCAGAGTAAAGTGGTAACAATGTAAGCCGCTCCCTCCTCTCTCTCTCCCACCTATTCTTCTTCCTCTCTGTGTCCCCCTCCTACACATCACAGTTAACAGTTACAGCCATCATAAAATCTTATTATAAAAATATAAATTGTAACTAATAATCTTCAATGGAGTAACGGTATTACCATAGCATTTCAGGCAATTTTGAGATGATTCTGGAAAGCTAAACAGTTTGGGGATTGTTATCTTGAAAACCATGTTTACAACCACTTATAATATAAGAATACAAAAAATTGTGTAGATTGTTTAAGAATTATATTGATTGGCATTATATTAATTAAGATATGTTACCATCCAATTCATCTGTTTGGCAACTCTACTGACAAATACAGGCACAAGTTGTAACGGGACATTACCATACCTGGGGTAATATAAAAAATATTGTGTTTTAATAAAAAACTAATGTTTTATTATGTGATGTTAATTTTGGAGAAACATAAAAAGTAATATAAATAATAATTATGGGAAAAGTAAACAAATAGAGTTCATGAATTATACAACGCAAAATTGTGAAATTAGACAAAATTAGACAAACATGTGAAATTGTGCCAAGGTCAGCTCCAGTGACAAGCAGAACAGTTATTTTTAGAAGCGTGACAAGCAAATTATGTAACATAACAACATACGATGTTACGTCAGTTCATACGTCACGCTGGAATGTTAGGAGTGTTCTGACCACCTCACATATTGGCGGAGTAATACAAACAAGAACAATAAGATTTGGTCACGTAACCCGCGACCACTTCAGAAAATAGTGCAGTTCATCTCGCCCCAGTATAAAATTACTCCATGAGCCGGCCAGTCACAAATATAAGTTTTGAAACAAAAAATACAGGCACCCATAACAGCTAAATATGTAAAAGTACAACCAATACATTATTAATTAAATGAAGTGAAAGTTGCGTTTTAATTAACAATTTTGATAAGAGTGGTGAATAAAAAGTGAAAAGAAAATACGAGATGAAGCCAATTATGTAAGGAGGCTGGACTATGTGGACAAAATTCGATGAGTAACAAAATGGGGTTTGAACAAAATTTTAATAAGGACTAAACCAAAAATTACCATTATAATGTTATTTTAAAAGAAAATGAGATCTCTAAGGGTATGGGGTATTTGTGGGTTAATTAATTAAATAATCTAATTGTCAGTTATATTAATAAAAGAAAAAATGTAATAATCATGCTAGAGTGATGGTTCAGGAATGAACCGATAACGTTTGCTTTGTGTTTGAAGGGAGAATTCAATGTATGATTGTGATGAAGGTAATAAAAGGTAATAGATTTTTTGGGAACAAATAATTAATTTATTTACTAAATAATCCTATTCTGCTTTCCTGTTCGCCGGAAAAGAACCCTGGTAAGTTACAAAATTTCGCAGTTGGCAGTACACAAAATGGCGTCTGCAATTCAAAAGTAAACATGCCTATTTGCTAGTACGTAAGGTAAACAATAATAAATATAAATAAAGAAAGTAAAACATCACAATTGCCGCTTCCGAACTGTGACATTTGTATAATAAATTTTATATAAATATAGGCCTACTTGGAGAGCAGAATGGCTGTTTGAAATAAATAATGTATAAATAAGGTATGTATGAGGTTATGAGAAGTAACGTAAAGTGGTGCGTAAATAGAATACATTGTATATGATAAGTATATGTTATATATGTTAGTATTTTGATATAAAAGTGATAATTTTACCATAAAAAAATGGAAAATAAAGAAATCAATCTAGAAAACACTCTTACAGAGTCAATGATAATGAGTAAAGTAGAAGCACAGTCTACTCCAACGACAACTAGAACAAAAGAGTTGTCGATGGATGATGTGTTTAACTTAATAAGAACAATGTCTGAGAATATAAATAGTAATCTAAGTGAATTGAAAGAACAAAATAAAGAACAAAAAAGTGAAATTAAAGAAGGCAAGAGTAATTTCAACATAAATTTGACGAACAAAAAAGTGATTCCAATGTTAAATATGAGAAAATAAATGCTAAATTTGAGATGCAAAGTAATGAGATAAAGTTGATGAGAGATGAAATTAAACAACAGAGTTTTGATTTTAATAAGCATATTAATGAAATTGATACACGTTGTACTAATATTAAAGACCAGATATTAGAATCAGTAAACCATAAGTTCGATGAACAAATCAATGAATTAACGAAAGATATTGAAAGTAAAATAAATAATGTAAACGAACAAATGACAGATCAAATTAAAATTCAAGTTACAGAGTGTAGAGATAGAAAGTAAGTGTATTGGTAAGATTAATGAAAATAATAATGACATAAAAAATAAGATAGTGGAGGTAGAGAATGTATGTAAACAATCAATACAAGAGAGTGTGGGGTTTATGAGTAACATTACCTTCATTACGAAAGTAAATATGATAATAAAATTAGCATAATAGTACAAGATATAGTAGAAATTAAAGATGAATTATATGTGGCAGTGAGCCAAAATTTAAATAATGTTGCGGAGCGAATATTATATACTCGCGAAGCAAAAGATGATATTGAACTTGAACAATTTTGTTGTGATAACCGGAGAGTACACCCGATGCAGTTCTTGAGTAGGGTAAGGGAATTTAACCGGTTTAATAGCAGTAGTTGGGACGTAAAGTTATTAAAGATTCTAAAGTGTTTTAAGGGCAGTTCTGAAATATGGGCTGAAGTACGTAGAACAGAGTGGGGTAGTTATGAGAATTTCGAGGCAGCGTTCCGAAATAAATATTGGTCTGGAGAGGACCAGGAAATCTTACGTAGTAGAATCATGGGAACAGGGAATTTTGGGGGACATAACAACAACATAACCATATACGTAATGAAGATATTTAACGAGGCGAAATTGTAACGGGGCAAAAGGGAAGGGTTTTCATTTTATTAAAAATTTATAATATTATATTTTCCCTCTGCACGGTCAGTCCCTATGTGAAGTAAAATTGTCGCCAAAGGAACAATGAAGTGAGATTGGGAACAGCGAGTTGGCAATGGAATGCGATGCCTAGTCTAAATACACGGCGGTAATTAGGCATTGAGGCACGTACAAAGACGCGCAACATGACCATGCGCGCGTGGACGACGCAGATCAGACTACAAAGGGACGCCACGAAAAATGGCGAGAGACGAAGACTTTTGTTCCATGCGGTTCGTTGCTGACGGATACTCTTAGAGGCCACGCCTTCCACTGCCTCACTATTTTCGCCAGTCAGCATCGTCAACGCCAGTGCCCAATGCCAAACCATGCTGCCTAAACAGTGACGAAAAGCTTAGTAATCGCAGTGGCCGTGTGTGTGCCCGGAAACAGTCAGATAAGGTGGGGATTTAATTACCCGCCGTTTCATCAGTCGGCGAAAAAGAACTAAGTGCAGCGGACGCCAGTCGTGGTGTGCGTCGCCGGCCAGGCAAAGTTTTATATATTATTAAAAATGGGAAAATAGTTAAAAGTGAGTCGACTAAGAAACCTTTCCCCGGCCGGGTGAACACATAGGCGTGAGCCTAAACTTTAGTGTAATATCTTCAAAATTTTATAATGTGAACGAATAACAAAACACGGAGTTATACCAAGAGTATGAGTTCAGTTAACAGTGACTAAAACGAATCAAAGTACTCAAAATTAACAGTGGGAAACATTCGGACAAAAGTGAACAAAATTTCTCGAGATCAACAAGTGACTTGCAGGGACGCCGATACCATGTAACCGTATATTACACAATTTAATTATGAGAATGTAAATAAAAAAAAAGCGCTAAATTAAATATAGTATGTGTGTGAATGAGAGAATGTGCAGATACTGGACTGTCTTATCTATAGATATAAGAAAGAAATATTTAAGCTAACTAGAGTAGGAAAGTTATATTAAATATCCGATGTAACATTAACATCAGTATTTGTTTAAAGAAAAGATAAAGAGTAGAAATTTGAAAAGAGAGAATAAAGAAATGTATTAAAAAGAATAAATCCATTACTTTATTTCACTTGATATATGTGTGTTAGAATAATCATTTCAAGTACCTAATTTTATTTTCTGTGCTGGTAAATTCGCTGTACAAAATAGGGTTACACCACTAGACGATCTGGCCAGAGAGTGACAAATAGAAGGTAAGTGGGAGTTTAAGATCATTTGTAATTAATTAAAATTATATACAAAATTACAATTGGTGCCGTGACTGCAGGATGTAATGTAATAAAAAGTTATATTACACCGTCCTATTTTGACAGTACAGAGAATGAAATACGGTTATGAAAGCAAAATTTTATTTACGTAATTATGGTATAAGGTTTATTTTATGTATGTTGTAGTATAATGTTTTGAAGGGAATATTAACCAATTGTAGTTATAACGTAAGTAAAAAATAAGCTATAAATCAGTTAAAAATGTCTGAGCATACAGAACCAAGCAATGTAACAGACGTAGATATGAGTGATAGTGACCTTGAACCACAGTCACTGAATGAAAGTGAGATGCGGACAGCTGATCCGAGCGCTGTTACAGAAACAGCTGTTGGCGGTAACGTAATAATTCATTCTACCGCAATCGCTACGCAAATGCAATTAAGCGAAGCAGCTGTTGATTCTGGGATTCAATTAACCCCAGTTTTAACAAATAAAAATAAACAATCCAATGAAATGGATATAATGAGTTTTTTACGAAAGATGGACAGTAAATTTGAAAGTCGTTTTAATTCTAGTGACGACAAAATAAATAAACGTTTTGATGCCAATGACGAAAAGTTTGATAAAATAAATTGTCGTTTCGATGTTAATGATGCCAAATTTGACCAATTGAGTAATGACCTTAAAGAACAGAGAATAAAATGTGAACAACAAAATATTAAAAATGATATTAATTTTAAAGAACTTAAAGAACAAAATATTAAGTTTAAAGTTATTCAAAGTTTAAAGTTATTTAAAGTAAAGAGCAGAATATAAGTTTAAAGTTTGATTTTATGAGTACTGAATTATGTAAACGTATTGATGAACGTTTCCAGACAGATATAAAACGAATAAAAGATGATGATAATGTTACAAGAAATACCGGTAAGTGTAGTGGGAATATAATTGATGAAGTAACTGAAAACAAGGTGAGTACCGATAATTATAATGATGTGTTAACAAGTGATAACAATGATGTTGAAAATGATGATGTAATTGAAAATAGGGTAACAAAAAATGATACAGTAGACAATAGTAGTAATATTGAAAATAGAAAGTCAGTTGATGTTAATAATGAAGGAGTAATGATTAGTATTGATGAGTTGGAGAAAGAAGGGAGAGATAATTTAATGGGTGAACAGGGGGCAAATTTTTATGGGGTTAAATGTGAAACAGAGTTTTCACAAGTTGTTTATGGGGATAAAAGATCCTCACTAGGACATTTGGGTGACGATGGGTCGGCAAATGGTCATATAAGTTTTTTGTGTTTATCTGGTAGGGCCAGATGGTGTTTAATGAATTTTGTGGTATTGCCCTCTGTGTGGAATGAGAATGTGAAATGTAGTGAGAAGTATTGTGATGAAAGTAATTATGAGAGAGAGAAAGAGTTAGAGTGTTTCAAGTTAAACAGAAGTTATAAAGAGTTGATGGAGAGTTTGAATATTAATATTATGGTAAATACTGTAGACATACCTTGTGCAGTAGTAAACAATGATTATATTGATGATAAATATTGTAACGCAACAGAAATGCTAGCATTCATGTTACATAAAAACAAGGTTCACAGAATAATAAACAAGTCAATATCTAACCCCATGATAGAACAAAGATCAAATAATTACATTTATAATCATAGATAAAGGTAAATAAGGATGCAAGGTAATATTAACAAGAATAACTGAACCTGTAAGTTAGACAATAGTTTATGATATATGTTTAGTGAAAAGCAGCAAAAAATGAAACAATAATTTACTAATAGCAAATAAGAATTTTGAGTTAAGAGGTATTATTTTGTGACAACAAATGTTATGATAAAGTTTATGTGATGTTATACCAAATATGTGTTGAGTTAATGAAAGATAATGAAACAAGATATATTATTCAATGACTGTTGTAGAATGAAGTGTGAAGCAGCTAATTAACGTTAATAGATTTGAATTTTCTTATATGTTATCCATATGTCAAGATAAGATTGTTATTAGATATGGAAAAAATAATTGTTTATATAAGAGTTAATAGTTAAGATTTGATTATATGTATGAATTTATGTAAAAGGGGCTATAGATGTGTACCAGTTATAAACACAGGTAGATCCGTTTACAATAAAAGGCCTAACAGCCAAAACCACTATATAACCACTCATAACATAAAGGTTAGGTACATCAATTAATAATAATTAATGAATACGATTTGAAGAGCTAGAAAAAACATTAAATTAATAATGATATATAATAAAATTTATACAAATTATGATAATACCATGATATCGATTAATAACATATAATATCGAAAGTGGATTAAATATAAAAAAGGAAAAAAACAGGCTTATATCAAAAAACCAGCAGAATATGTGTAGAAAATAATAAACCAACTATTGGTAAAGTTACATTCCGATAGGATAACAAATTGATAAGGAATAGACAAAAAATATATGAAATAAACACTATATTCAAAACATGTGGAAGGAAGAAGTCATGTGTTGCTAGGGACGACAAAAAAAAGGAAGTTGTTGATTTAACAATAATGGCTTTGATGAACTGAATGTGATGAGATTAAAAACCCAAGTATTATCTATTTAATCGGAATATTCTAAATTATCAGACACTATTATAAAACACAAAATCCTAATGACAATATTAATGAATCACCAGTACAGTTTAACCAAATAATACTACAGAATGAAATCAGAATAGAGAATAAATAACTGGATTATACAAGGAAGGACTTGAACTGTCCCATATCCGAAAGGAATTGGCGATACATTAAAACAAATAGAAAGAGTCAAAAGTATCACAAATAATAATATACACTACACCAGAATTTATAACCTTTCAAAAAACACGGAACAACACTAATTGCTTCAACCGAGAGAAGAACGTATTTGGATCCTGTCGTTCCAGAAGAAGCATCCATCGGGCTGTAAACCAATCCTGAAAGCTGTAATTCCGAAGTGGACAGGAGAAGAATTCCATTTTATTAAACCGAAGAAAGAAAATCGTACGGCATAATTGTCCAGAACAGTAAATTTATCAATCAACCGCTTACACGATTTGCTTCGTTCTAGTCTGGTAAATTATTATTATATTAATCATACTAACTACACAACACTTCAAATTTGTAAATCTTGCATTCGTATCTATGTATTTTTAATCTTCCCCACAGTTACAAAACCTTCACACCCTGAATTAAATTAATTACAAATTAAAACACACTATATAACTAATTTAAATAAAGGATCAGAATAATCAACAATCGATTCATACAATCTATAGCCCAAGCATATGTTAATTAGAACATATATTATTCAATGTTAAAGAGGTAAACAAATAAAGAACCTTTATATATTGGCAAAATCTTGTTATTTGGAGTATGGTTTAATGAGCTGGGAATATAAAAGTAACTGAATAAGTATAGAATAATTGGTTAACATAAACATTGGATTAACCTATAAGTTTCGTTGAGCCGATACTACAGCGCTAATAGCGGAATTATCTGACACCAAAGAGAGAGCGTAAAAATACAAAATTAGACAGAATTCTCTTCAAGGTATAATAGGGTTGAACAGAATTATAAAATAACTCATTAATTATTTAAGTTGCAGGTACACAAACACTGATAGTTTTTAGAGAGCTAAGTTAATATTAATTAATTACTTCAATACATCCCACAACTCCAAATATCTCTGAGATTTACGTAATTAAAATAATTCGAAACAAATTGACAAACCCAACAGTGGGGTTTTAAGGAGAGGAAATCCATTCCTGTACAATATATACCAGTAGGAAGAATTAGTGCACTTGTAGCGGAGGAATATGATGAGGAAATAGTTTACCTGGGTGTAACAACAAATACTTACGGAGACTGGACAAAAATAAATAATAGTGACAGGTTTTATGACATAATAAAAGGGAAGATGAATGACAGAGGTAATGGTTTATTATAATAATAATAATAAATGGAGGGTAAATAAAATTGAAAAATGTTATGTGAAACTAAGACTAATTTTTGACTATGGGGGTTGAATATAAACTCAGTGTACGGACATTCTGAACATTTTAGTTTATGGTTATGACCCTGCTGAATTTGGAAATGAAGTGTGATAAATTGAATAATAATGACAAAAGTTTGTAAATATATTTTTAGTGAAATTAGCGGTGTGTATTGTAAAATGTTAGGTAAACAATGTGTGTATGTAGTAGAAATTGTGATAATAATAATAATAATATTTTGCAGTCTAAACAAATAACAAATAATTTGGAAGAGGATAACAAATGAATTGTAATTATTGTAATTGGTGAAAATAATTAAAATATTGTGTTTTCAATAATCAATTTAATTAAAATAATTGGAGGTGTTTAAATATTTTTTGATTGATTTGAATGTTATATAATTGAATTTTTCTAATAAGTTTAAATTATTTTATGAGATGTGAATTTGACAATAATTAATCAATAATGAATGTTTAATTGTTTAGTATGGAATAACATTGTTGTTAAAATTGTTTCAGAAGGTACAGGGTGTTTGGTGTTTGTATTTGTGTATTTAGGACAGTGTATGAGTGATATACTGTAAGTATAAATTTTCTAATACAATATGTGTAAAGTAAAACTTGTATAATTTTGAAATGTGTTTTTAGTAAGGTCATTCACCTTGCTAATAAAATCAGCTGATCAGCTGTAAAATGTCACTTAAAAAATGTTTGTAAATTTCCAAGGTAACTAATGTTTGAATATAATGATTTTAATGTGTTAAAAGATTTTGATTTAAATGTGGGAAGTAATTTGATATAGTTAAGAATTTTAAATGACGTGTAAGAAATAAAAAAAGGTAGATTTTGGGTGATTAATATTTTGTTAGGACATGTAGATCAGTCCATGTTGAATTAAAAGGGGTACTAGAGATGAATAATATTGTTGTGAATTAATGTAATGTAGAATTTGAGATGTAATGGTGACACAAGTAGCTAAGGGGAAAATATGTAGAGTAATTGATTGATATATTGAGTTAATAAATAAGCGGAGATATTTTGTTGTAGTTGAAAGTGATGTATTGGGAGAGTCATTAGAGTTGATGGGAATTTTGTAAAGGGGGTGGTGTAGTTGGAGTCCGCAACAAAAGTGGTTGGTACGGGAAGGGACCGATTAATGCCGGAAAGGGTTGCCTAGGAATGAAGTCCAGGAACCAGATAAGGGAATGAGCTTTTGGGGGGGGGACACACATCCTGAGTACAAAGGGGTGTAGAGAGTATATTTTTTTTATATAAGGGTAGAATGATGCGATACGAGTTGAGTAGTAAGTTGGGTTTAGAGAGTGTTTGATAGATGTTTTTGGTAGAGATGGGTGTGTTAGTTAAAGCTGTTAGTGAGATTAAAGTCAGAGGGGGAAGATTATAAATATATAAATGCCAAGTTGATGCAATCAAGTTATTGTGAATGATTAAGTCACCCAAACTAATGAAGATGGAGAATGTTAAAGAAAGAGAGTCATAGTAAAAAAAAAATAATAATAAAAAAAAAATAAAAAAAATATATATATAAAATTAATGCAAACAAGTGATAAACTTTAATAGAATTTGAGAATAAAGTAAAGTTGTAAAATGTGTAATTTTGAGTAATTTAAATGTCAATTTTATTGTTAATTATAATAATACTATGTTAATTTTAAAGGTCACATTTTATTATGTTGTTGTGTTTGAAGATACAAATTTTAAACATGTTTAATGTATTTTATGATGTAGCATATGTATAACCTATGTAGGTCAAGGTTGTTGACTTGATCCAGTTTGATCAGCTGATGGTTGATGTTATAAACTAGACCAGTTTTGGCAATTGCTTGACGCAAGTTTTGTTGTTCAATTGATTTAAATAATTTTAAATTTTCTGAAAAAAAAATTATTTATTTTTTTTTTTTTTCTCGTCTGACATATAGATGATGTTTGAGTTTATGTGTATTACTAGTGTTTTTTATTGAATGGTACTGTTTAGTATGCATGTATAATCAAATGTTAGGATAAATGAGTTTGATTTAACGACAAATATTTTTGAATTTGAAAAATGTATCAACAAGTATATGTATGCGCCCAGTGTTGCTGAAGGCGACCCAGTGTGCATGATAAGGGGGAACATATCGGTTGAGGATCTGGCATGGACTAAGGCCAGGGATTTGGAGTTTGGGGTGGCATGTTGAAAGGTTAGGTGCGCTGTGGTGCGTGTCTGTTCGATTTTATGGTGTTGGGATCTCGTATAGAGAAGTCCAGTAATCTCGTTCAGGTGCAGCCATAGTCGCCGAGCCAGGGGGGTAGTTTACCCATGATATGTTAGAACTAATGGGGGGTTGTTGGCACCATATCCTCACCGATCCTCTTAGGGGTTTAGCAATGAGATTTCTTCCGTTTCGACAGAAGATCTCTCATTGGGGGGGGGTATTGTAACGGGGCAAAAGGGAAGGGTTTTCATTTTATTAAAAATTTATAATATTATATTTTCCCTCTGCACGGTCAGTCCCTATGTGAAGTAAAATTGTCGCCAAAGGAACAATGAAGTGAGATTGGGAACGGCGAGTTGGCAATGGAATGCGATGCCTAGTCTAAACACACGGCGTTAATTAGGCATTGAGGCACTTACAAAGACGCGCAACATGACCATGCGTGCGTGGATGACGCAGATCAGACTCCAAAGGGACGCCACGAAAAATGGCGAGAGACGAAGACTTTTGTTCCATGCGGTTCGTTGCTGACGGATACTCTTAGAGGCCACGCCTTCCACTGCCTCACTATTTTCGCCAGTCAGCATCGTCAACGCCAGTGCCCAATGCCAAACCATGCTGCCTAAACGGTGACGAAAAGCTTAGTAATCGCAGTGGCCGTGTGTGTGCCCGGAAACAGTCAGATAAGGTGGGGATTTAATTACCCGCCATTTCATCAGTCGGCGAAAAAGAACTAAGTGCAGCGGACGCCAGTCGTGGTGTGCGTCGCCGGCCAGGCAAAGTTTTATATATTATTAAAAATGGGAAAATAGTTAAAAGTGAGTTGACTAAGAAACCTTTCCCCGGCCGGGTGAACACATAGGCGTGAGCCTAAACTTTAGTGAAATATCTTCAAAATTTTATAATGTGAACGAATAACAAAACACGGAGTTATACCAAGAGTATGAGTTCAGTTAACAGTGACTAAAACGAGTCAAAGTACTCAAAATTAACAGTGGGAAACATTCGGACAAAAGTGAACAAAATTTCTCGAGATCAACAAGTGACTTGCAGGGACGCCGATACAATGTAACCGTATATTACACAATTTAATTATGAGAATTTAAATTAAAAAAAAAGCGCTAAATTAAATATGGTATGGGTGTGAATGAGAGAATGTGCAGATACTGGACTGTCTTATCTATAGATATAAGAAAGAAATATTTAAGCTAACTAGAGTAGGAAAGTTATATTAAATATCCGATGTAACATTAGCATCAGTATTTGTTTAAAGAAAAGATAAAGAGTAGAAATTTGAAAGGAGAGAATAAAGAAATGTATTAAAAAGAATAAATCCATTACTTTATTTCACTTGATATATGTGTGTTAGAATAATCATTTCAAGTACCTAATTTCATTTTCTGTGCTGGTAAATTCGCTGTACGAAATAGGGTTACACCACTAGACGATCTGGCCAGAGAGTGACAAATAGAAGGTAAGTGGGAGTTTAAGATCATTTGTAATTAATTAAAATTATATAAAAAATTACAAAATATTTAGAACCGCCATTGCCGTTTCGATCGTTTGTCAGACATATTAGTAAACACCTGCCTAGGGAAGTACAAATTACATTAATGACAAGAGAGGTAGCGGACATAAATGAGTTGGAAAATATATTAGACGTATTTCAGAACATTAGAGACCGTGAAGTAGGTAGGCGTCCTAACCAATCAGGTATGAATAGTAGCATTCATTATATGCTATAAAGAGGGTCATCACAGGGGCACGCATACAATAAACAAGAAAATCATAGTCGAGACGGGGGATGGAAATGTACGGGATGCTCGGGAGAGAATTACTTTGGTAGAGATTTTTGTTTCAGGTGTAGGAAACCAAGGCCGAATCAGCGGGGCGGAAATACGTTGTCGCATAACAACATACAACAGCGGGCTGGAGATGACCGCGGGGGAACATCGAGGAACAATGGAATTCATAACCAGCATGAGAAGGGGTACCGGCAGAGCAGTACCACCGCCAGAACGGAAAACTGAGGCCGACAATGGAAGCAAGGACCCCACCATTGTCCACAGGGAACAACGGGGTCCAGGTAACTGACGAATATCATAATAATGTGATACAAATGGATATGATGAAGGAGTTGTTGGAAGAAGATGACACGAAAGTTGTGGAAACCAAAACCGGATTGACAGAGGTAATCGTCACCATAGAAGGTAAGAATTATAAAACATTAATCGATACAGGAAGTGAGATATCAGTAGTTTCTGAAAATGTAATGGGAGAATTAAAAGAAATAAATAAAAACATTACCATCATTGCCAGTTGCGGGTGTAACAGTAGTGGGGGTAACCGGAGTACGGAGTAAAAGAGTTACTAGACAAGTACAATTGAATATATTCATTAATGAAACTGAATTTGAGAATACCTTTCTAGTAGTTAAGGGACTGAGTTTAGATGTAATCTTATGAAATGATTTTTTGGAGAGAAGTGGGGCAGTAATAGATTTTAATAAACGGATAGTAGAATTTAATGGGGGGAGTGAACCAGTCAGGGTTAATTTTAAGAGGGTGTTAGATGAGATTAGAGTTATGGGAGTAAAAATGATACAAAAGTGGGTAGGCGATGGAGATATAGAAACCAAAGTGAATATATGTCGAGAGAGTGAGGTTGTAGAGAGTGTTGAGGGAGAGATGCATGTGAGTGATGAGAGAGTATGGGAAAATAGGGCGTATATATTTTTTAATGAGGGTGGAGTTGTAGGGAGTCCCCAACAACAGGAGTTGTGGGCAGTTGTGGAGCGTTTTAGAGATGTGTTTGCGGAGTTGCCTGGGAAAGCCAGGAACTATGTATGTGAGCTGAAGGTTCAGGAACACTCACCCTACATGCAGAGGAGTTATCCAGTGCCGTTTTCGAAGAGGAGAGCTGTGCAAGAGGAGTTGGATAGAATGATGGAGGGAGACATTATTGAGAGATCGATATCGCCTTACTCGAACCCATTAGTGGTAGTAATAAAGAAGGATGGAAAGGTAAGATTATGTTTAGATGCTAGAAAAATTAATCAGATTATAATACCTGACCGGGAGTCACCGGAACCTATAAATGAGATTTTTCAGAAATTTAGTGGAGTCAAGTACATGACATCTTTGGATTTGACAGCAGGATACTGGCAGGTGCCGCTAGCAACAGAGAGTCGGAGATATACTGCATTTCTCTTCAATTGTAAGAATTATCAGTTCAAGCGTTTGCCATTTGGACTTAATATGAGTGTAGCAAGCTTTATAAAATGTTTAGATATGATATTACAACCTAAGGACTTAGATTTTTTGACAGTATACGTTGATGACTTATTAATAGCGTCAAGAACATTCTCGGAACATTTAGAACATATTGATTATGTATTAGATAAATTGCAAAATGGGGGTCTAACAGTTAATTGGGAGAAGTCAAAGTTTCTACAAACTGAAATACATTTTTTAGGCTTTATTATTATTCCAGAGGGAATTCTAGCTAACCCTGATAAAGTAGAAGCTATTATGCGCTTTTCAGAACCGAAGAATATTAAACAGCTACAAAGTTTTTTGGGTCTGTGTAACTTCTATAGAAAATTCCAGAAAAATTATGCACAGACGACATCAAGGTTAAGTGCCGTACTACAGAAAAATAAACAATGGAAATGGGGGGAGAAGGAAAGGGATGCATTCGAGGAGATAAAGAAAAAATTTTCAAATATGATTATGATGAATCACCCTGATTTCTTGAAAACCTTTTATTTACAGTCTGACGCCAGTAATGTCGCCCTGGGAGCAGAGTTGTATCAGGAGGATAGCAAAAAAGAGCACCACACGATAGCTTTCCCCAGCAGATCCCTTTTGTCAGCTGAAAAAATTATACAACTATGGAAAAGGAGTTGGTGAGTATCGTGTTTGCTGTAGGGAAGTTTCGCACATACATCTTGGGGAACAAGACAGTCATCAGGACGGATCACAAAGCACTATCATTTTTGAACTCCTGCAGATTAACCCATAGCCGTCTAACCAGGTGGGTACTAACCTTACAGGAATACAGTTTTTCATGGGAGTATATTAAGGGGACAGACAATAAAGTACCAGACACTCTTTCCAGGGTAGATATCGTAGAAAATAAAACAGGGAGGGATCTTAAGGAAATAGAAATTTTTCGATTAACAAGGGAAGATAGAATTTTTGGTGAGGAATTAAGGGTTATTAAGAGCATGCAAAGATCTGAAAATAAGTCAGGTAAAATAATTGCTAGCTTAGAAGCGGATGTAGAGGGGTATGAATATAATGCACGTTTCCAAATATATCAGGGAATTCTGTTCAAAAAGGTAGAAGGGGTGAACATGATTGGAGATTAGTTGTACCAGAAGGGTTGATAGATAGAATTATTTGGGATTGCCATATAAGGTATGGGCATTTTGGGGCGAAAAAGTGTACGAATGTTTTAAAAGAGTCATGTGTTTTTAAGAACATGGAGAGGCGAGTACGAAGGTTGTTACGGGTATGTGATTTGTGTCAGAGGTCTAACGTAGTGAATTATAGGATAGAAGGGGAGTTGAATTATATTAAGGTGGAGAGACCGTTTGATTTAGTTGCTGTAGATTTGTATGGGCCATTGCCCAAGGGTAGGGGTGGAGTAATGTATGTTTTTGTTGTTTTAGACACTTTTTCTAAGTTTGTTAGGTTATATAGTGTAAAGAGAGCGACGAACAGGGTGCTGAGTGAAAACATTACAAGAGATTATATGGTAAATGTAGGTAAGCCGAAGGTAATTTTGTCCGATCATGGACCCCAATTTATAAGCGGTAGGTGGAGACAAACTCTTGGATGGGAAGGCATCATACCCAAGCACACGGCAGTATACCATCCACAGTCAAACCAGGCAGAACGGGTGATGAGAGAGATTGGTAGGATATTTCGGGCGTATTGTCATGCTAAGCATACAGAATGGCCATTTGTACTATATCATTTTCTTGATAATTTAATTGAACTGATTTTAAGGTTACTGTTCACTGTTTACTGTCTAGAGTTTCTTCGGGCGCCATCTTGTATTTATTAATTACAAGAAACAGAACAAAAAAATTTGTACTTACCATTTTTTCTCGGGTTCTTTTCGGCGAACAGGAGATCAGAATTGGTTGTTCAAAATAAAGAAAACTTTATATTGTTTCCTATGATTTAAAATTTATTGGTATTTCAATTTTATCAAACAAATTATTCTTTTCTCCCTCTGTTACATTTCGTTCCGTAGTAATTCAAGTAAAATATAGACATAAAATGGATCCTTATTAAGTTGAATATAATTTGTTCAGCAATAGTCAAAATAAAACAGGAAATATAAATACAAAATAATTCGCTTAATACTTAACATAACTAACACAACGGAAACCAGCGCTTTCACTCACACACAGATACATATCTACCCCAGGATTCTAAGAGCTCTCTATTAATCGTGAAAATCTTTAAATGTGAATATTACAATTTTGAATATTTAAATCATAATTGAAAATTTTGTTTTCATTCTTGTAGACTACTTAGCTGAGTTTGAGTCCAGACGACGTCGCATTTCTCCACACACACATTTTACATTAATGAATAATTTGTTTTACATCTCCGAAACTGTCATTGTATCAAGAAAACTGTTCATTTACATTATTTACGCATACATTTCGATTTTATATCACATTTTTCTGTACTGCGGGCCCGCAATTTACGTTCCGGAACTTTGTACTTCTCACTCGCGCGAGTGTTGAATTTAGACTGGGCTAGGCCAACGGCACTATTTTATAACGTCGCTGTTGTTGTATGTCCAATTCTCATTGTTTTTAAGTTTGTATTACTACGCCAACTGCATTCCACCGTTAGGCTAGGCTCTGACGTAACATCGCCTGATGCTCAATTACATAACTTGTTTACGCTGTTTTTGTGTGTCATTGGTTGACCTTGGCACAGTTCTGCGGTTGTTTACTCGTTTTATAAAATATTACTGAATAATTTTCACGTATAATGTCACCAGCAGTGCTACCACTGTCGCTAACAATAAATTTACCTTTGTTTACGTTTGTCCCTATCATAGTAAAAAAATGTTATTTGTTTTATTAAAAAAACACAAACTTCCTTATTACCCCAAAAATAGGCCCAAAATGTCCCATTACAATACCCCCTCAATGAGATATTTTATGCCGAAGCATAAAAAATCTCATTGACACATTCATACTTGCTAAAGGGATCAGCCAGGATATGTCGCCACAACCCCCTGTATGGTTTACAAAAAAAAAAAATTATAATTAACTCACCCTTGGTCCGGTGACTGTGACCGCACCTGAATGACAATACTGGACTTCTCTATCGAGATCCCAACACCGTAGAGTCAGACAGATACTCAACGCCCCTGCTCTGACGTGCTGGCCAGCTCAGGTCCGCCGCCACAGCATCACCAAACACTGAAACAACAAATCAAATATCAACTAGTGGCCTTATACAACACCATATCCCCAACTGATCTGTTTCCCCCTAGCGGTGCTGGTTTGCGCTAAGAAGCACTGGTTTTGTTTTTTCACTTACTTCTAACATATATATAACAACAACATGATACCCATTTTAAAATTCCATAATCTCATTCTATCTACTTTCTCTTGTTAACGTTTATCCCAAAATTCAAAATTATTGCCCTTGATTCCCATCAGAATTTAAGTAAACATTCCCCATTACCATATCACATTTCTCTCATCCCCAATTTGCATTTAAAATATTTAAATTCATAAAATTCTCTTACACTAACAAACACAATATAACATAAGAAAACATAGTACATTCATAATTCACATTATTATTATTATCTTCAAATAAACAATTTGTATTTAAAATGTTACACACTTAACATCATTAAATTTGCATATAAAATCATAAAATTACCTTTTAATCTCAATCGACTTTTATTAATTCTCTTTCTAAAAAAAAATTATATATATATAATTCAAGAACCGGACTGTAGCAGAAAGTGATTGAAATATATATATATATATATATATATTTTTTTTCATGACATTGCAATTATTATTCCATTTCATTCATTTGGGTGATTCTCAGTTGTTCATCATAATTCACTGTATCAATTTGGCATTTACTCATAATCTTACCCCTTTTATGACTCTAACGCTCCCTTGCAAAATCTTTAACTAGTATGACACCCCTCTATCAAAATCTACTAACCCTTTTCTACCTCTAACTACTTACTACTTTAACTCAATTCGCCACCTTCTCTCAATATATAAAAAAAATACTCTCTAACCCTTTGTACTTAGGATACGTGTCCCCCCCCAAAACTCATTTCCCTTATCTGGTTCCTGGATTCTACCTAAAGCAACCCCTTTCCAATAAAATCGTTCCTATCCCATCCCAACTTATCATTATGTTGCGGACTCCCACATTACACTACCCCCTACTACAAAATTGCCATCCCCAAAATCTCAATCTCATTACCTTACTACAACTACAACAAATTAACATAATCAATTATAAACAACAATATATCAATCAATATTCTACATAAATTCTCCATATCTACTGTGTCTCCACTTATACTAAAATTCTCTATTACATGTATTTCCTCTCTCATTCTCTTTAATACCCCAATATTTTTCAACTTGGACTGACTCAAATATTTTACTCAAACAATTACTATCACCCAACTTCTATCTTTTGCAACTCATTGAAAATTTTAACTATCACAACTTTATTTCATTTTATTTTAAAATCTATAAACACATTGAAAACATATTATTATTTTTATAATCCTTATTCCTAACAAACTACATGCAATTAACACAATAAGACATAATAAACACAATATAGGAAGTATGTAGTGCATCTATTTTTCAAAGCAAAACAAAATTATTTAGTAGCGAGTCTTCGTTATTAAAATACAACAAATTTCTAATTCGTTACCCCCCTGGATAACCTCCCTGCCACACACAGTATGACCCCCCTGGACTGTGGCGTCCAGTTGCGTCCACAAGGACTGAGGTTTTGGAGGAATTTGACATCTCCGTGTCCTTGCTTCTGCGTTACATTTGAAAGGTTTAGATATCAACATATCTTTGTTATATAATTATGCGCCCTTAATGCGGGTCTACCACCTGGCTTTGCTGTTCCTTCTCGAACAGAGTGGCAGCCGCTGTTCCATAGTTCCGGGATTTCCCCTAATGTCACCCCCCATTAATTTTTAATATAGACCAATTTCAAGTCAGCTATGGTCAAGGGACTTGATATGACCATAGCTGACCGCTAGCCAAAACCACGATTAGTGGTGGTAAGGCAGTAATCGCCCAAAAAGTCGGGGAAATCATCTCTTCCTTCAGGCATGTATTCATCATCATTAATTTGCACGGCACGGCAATTTATCAAGTTACAAATTAAATTGTACAAAAGGGTGTGCCATGCATTTTCGCCATGTTGGCCTCCGATGGAGGTAACACTCTCTGTTACCCCCAACACTTTCCGCTATCTACTGGGGCACATGCCACCCCAGCAATAGCAACTTAATAACTAATTAATTAAAATGGAAAACTAAACTTTCTACCGTTGCAGTTCCACACTCCACTGTTCTATCACTTCATTGAGCACCAATCTACCCCCCAAAATTATCCCCACATCTTGTATTGATAACAAGTTTTTATTTTACTACACATCTTTTCAAAACGTTCCCATACTCACTGATACTAAAACTTGACAATTATATTTGGTCACTTAATTCTAAAATTTATTTAAATTTAAAATTATGCACATCCAAAATTACTTTGGTACTTTTTTTTTTCCCAAAAATTCTATTTACATTGAAGGCTGACTCTATCGGAACTTTCATTACGTCTAGGAAGGTCGCAGTCGCCTGAAATGGGGGTGTTTTGCGATGAAGTGTATAAAAATTCCAGACCAGATCTACTTTGTGCAGTTACTTCCCCTTTATACCCAACTCTACTCCCTTTACTTGACACTCATCATTTCTTCAGACCCGTCGTCTGTTCTGGAATTTCCCATACTTCTCCGCAAAACTCTTCGTTTCGGGCTTAAGCAAAACTATTGTCAATGGCTCAACTTGGATTTTGCCATTAACACTAAAAATATTTAAATTTGTATGCACTGCCCTATATTTAGGTGTAGCCTCCTTTATGTACAACACTCTAAGGCAGTGCAGGCACGTGACAGGTACATCAAGATGGTTGCACCTAGAGTGTATTAATGATAATAATGCGTCACGTACCTTTTGGGGTCCCCCTCCCCGTTCAAATGTGTAGTTAAATTTTCTAGTTTATACCAATTTTGGTGGAGCCGGACCATCGTTGTTTTCACCGCCCGAAGGAAGATCCGCCAACTATGGCCCGCCTCCAAGTTCCGAATTCCACGGCCAGGACTGGTAAGATCGTGACCGCCCGAAAATGGGGGAGGATCCCTTCTGTAAACATACAACAATATTTGAAATCTTATTTATAAACATAATTAAAGTGACCGATATAATTTTAAATTCGTCGCATTATGAGTACCTACTATTTCCTGCGTCGCTGGGTTCCTCAGCACATACGCATTCTGCATTTTTATTTCTACAATTTCATAGGGTCCTTCATACAACAAGAAAAACTTCTTTATTTCTCTATCTTGAGCACTGGACAAATCGTGCCTTTTTACTAACACTAATTGACCTACCTCATACTTGGTCCATTTACCCTTGGCATCATGTTTCTGTTTTCTTCGCTCTCCTCTCGTGAGTAAGTTCTCGTTTGCCAATCTAATTTTCATGTTCCTGTCCAAAACCTGACCTTCTGGTGGGTATTTGAAAAGTTGTTCCAATATCCTGGGCGGCCTTGTTCCCCTAATCAACTCATGCGGCGTAAATCCCGTGGACTCATGGGTGGTACAATTCAGCCACTCCTCTACTTTCTTCACGTAGAATGGCCATTCTGTGTGTTTGGCGTGACAGTACGCCCGAAATATCCTGCCAATCTCTCTCATCACCCGTTCTGCTTGGTTCGACTGAGGATGGTACACTGCCGTATGCTTGGGTATGATGCCTTCCCATCCAAGCGTCTGCCGCCACTTGCCACTTATAAACTGTGGACCGTGGTCAGATAATATAATTTTCGGTTTTCCAACATTAAGCATGTAGTCTTTTACTATTTTCTCACTGAGTACTTTACTCGTCGCTCTCTTAATGCTATATAACTTTACAAATTTTGAAAAAGTGTCTAGAACTACAAATACATATAACACACCACCCCTACCTCTGGGTAATGGTCCATACAAATCAACCGCAACTAGATCGAAAGGTTTATCTACTTTTATGTAATTCATCTCCCCTTCTACTTTATAATTCACTACTTTCGATTTCTGACATAAATCACACACTCTTAACACTCTCCTAACTCTCTTCTCCATATTCTTAAATATACATGACTCTTTCAAAACATTAGCACACTTTCTCGCCCCAAAATGACCATATCTTCTATGACAATCCCAAACAATTTTATCTATCAACCCCTCGGGTATAACTAACCTCCAATCACGCTCCCCACCATCTAGTTTTTTAAACAAAATACCTTGATAGACTTGAAATCGCTCATTATATTCAGATCCCTCTACCTCTGTTTCTAAACTAACAATTACTTTACCCAGTTTACCATCAGATTTTTGCATGTTTTTAATATCACTTAATTCCTCACCAAAAATTCTATCTTCTCTAGTTAATCTAAAAATTTCTATTTCTTTAAGGTCCCTACCAGTTTTATTGTCTATAACATCTACTCTAGAAAGTGTATCCGGTACCTTATTATCTGACCCCTTTATATACTCTCATGAAAAGTTATATTCTTGTAAGGCTAATACCCACCTGGTTAATCTGCTATGTGTCAGCTTACATGAATTAAGGAATGACAATGCCTTGTGGTCCGTCCGGATTATCGTGGTATTGCCTAGGATGTAGGTCTGGAATTTACCCACGGCGAACACAATACTTAGAAGTTCTTTTTCTGTCGTCGTATAATTTTTCTCAGCCGACAACAGCGATCTACTGGCGAAGGCGATCGTTAGGTGTTCCTTGTTGCAACCCTCCTGGTAGAGCTCCGCCCCTAGCGCTACATTGCTGGCGTCGGTCTGTAAATAAAAAGTTTTATTAAAATCGGGATGATTCATCATGATCATGTGACTAAACTTTCTCTTAATTTCATTAAACGCATTTCGTTCCGTATCGCCCCATCTCCACTGTTTATTTTTCTGCAGCACAGCGCTCAGTTTGGATGTTGTGTGTGCGTAGTTCTCCTGAAATTTCCTGTAAAAATTGCATAGGCCTAAAAAACTTTGTAATTGCTTAATGTTTTTAGGTTCGGGGAATCGCATTATGGCTTCTACTTTGTCAGGATTGGCTAATATCCCTTCCTGTGTAATAATAAATCCTAAGAAATGTATTTCTGTCTGCAGAAACTTAGACTTGTCCCAATTCACTGTTAAACCCCCTCTTTGTAGCTTATCTAATACATATTCTATGTGTTCTAAATGTTCAGTGAATGTTCTAGAAGCTATCAAGATATCATCGACATATACGGTTAAAAAATCTAAATCCTTCGGTTGTAAAATATTATCTAAACATTTAATAAAACTGGCAACACTGGTGTTTAATCCAAAAGGTAAGCGTTTGAACTGGTAATTCTTACCGTTGAAAAGAAAAGCTGTGTATTTTCTGCTCTCTGTTGCTAATGGCACCTGCCAGTATCCAGCTGTCAGGTCTAATGACGTCATGTATCTGACTCTGCTGAACTTCTGTAAAATCTCATTTATGGGTTCCGGAGATTCCCTGTCAGGTATAATAATTTGATTAATTTTCCGAGCATCTAAACATAACCTTACCTTGCCATCCTTTTTGATCACTACTACCAAAGGGTTTGAGTAGGGTGATACTGAGCGTTCAATTATGCCTCCCTGCATCATCCGGTCTAGTTCCTCCTGTACGGCCCTCCTCTTCGAAAACGGCACCGGGTAGCTCCTCTGCATGTATGGTGCGTGGTCCCGAACTTTCAGCTCGCAGATGTAGTCCTTCGCTTTCCCTGGTGATTCATCAAACACCTCTCTGAACCGCTCCACAACTGCCCACAGCTCCTCTCGCTGAGTATTTCCTACAACTGTATCTTCATTAAAAAATTTGTCGGCTCTATCTGCCCACACACTCTCATTACGCTCATGCATTTCTCCCTCCTCATTCTCTAGGCTATCACTCTCTAAACATATATTTATTTTGGTCTCTATCTCTCTATCGCTTATCTGCTTATGTAACATTTTTATTCCCGTGACTTTAGCTTCATTTACTACTTTCTTAAACTCTATTCTGACTGGTTTATTCCCCTTTTCAAATGTTACTATTTGTTTATTGAAATCTATTACTGCTCCGTTTCTTTCCAAAAAATCATTTCCCAATATTACATCTAGACTCAACCCTTTAACTACCAGGAAAGTGTTTTCAAATTCAACTTCATTTATAAAAATATTTAATTGTACTTGTCTGGTTATTCTCTTACTTCTCACCCCAGTTACCCCCACTACTGTAACCCCCGCAACTGGTAATGACGGTATATTCTTATTTATCTCTTAATTCACCCATAACATTTTCAGAAATTACTGAGATCTCGCTACAGGTATCAATTAAAGTTTTATAATTCTTACCTTCAATGTTAATTGTCACCTCAGTCAATCCTGCTCTGCGTTCCATCACCTTGTTCTCCTCTTCTTCTAACAGTTCTTTCGCCATGTCCATCTTGATAACGTTGTTCGCGTATTCGTTGATTACTTGGACCCGGTTCTCCGTTGACAATGGTTGGGCCCGCTTCTCCATTGTCTTCCTTAGTTTTCCGTGGACGGGCCTGCTACCGCCGGACGATTTCCTCCTCTACCTCTATTATAATGTCCTCCTCCTCTGGGCGCTCCTCTATAAAATTCTCCTCCCTTCGACTGTTGATTTGGTGGTGGGTTCATTCTCTCGTTCCTGGCGCACTCCCTGTTTCGATGACATCTAAAACAATTGGTTCGATTAGCATAATTGTCAGTTTCACAGTCTCTACACCTCCAGCTCTCGCCCCTATTATCAAAACTTCCTCCCCTCGCTCCCCGGTGAAAATTGTGTATTCCCCTTGGTTGATTATGATTCCCATTTATATGTGATACTGGTGTGTTTATCCGCCTACTCATATCCCGTTCTCTTATATTCTGAAATATGTCTAAGATTTTCTCTAATTCCGTGATTTCTACAATCTCTCGAGTCATTAATGTAATTTGTATTTCTCTCGGTAAGTGCTTGCTTATGTGACGGACAAATGACCCAAATGGTAACGGTGGCTCTAAATATTTTGCCTCATTATATAGTCGCATTACGTACATAGTTACGTTACCCCCTTGGGTCCCAAAATTACCTGGTCCCATAATTTTACTCCGTAATATCTCTTGTTCCTCCTCCGACCAATATTTCTCTCTAAAAGCCGTTTCAAAACACTGATAATTTACCCAGTCTACTTTATGCACCTCCGCCCATACCGCGGAATTCCCTTTAAAACACTTCATGATTTTTAACAATTGTACCTCCCAACTACTTCTACAAAACTGATTAAATTCTCTGACTCTATTCAAAAACTGCATAGGGTGTACCCCCCTGTTTTCGCAATTAAATAACTCCAAATCAATATCGCTATTCACATCTTTAGCAATGACTCTGTGTTCAGTAACCCTATTAAGTTTTTCATTTATAGCTATATTCAATTCATCTTTAACATTAACTATACTCTGCTCAATTGACACAAATTTATTATTATTTACATATTCAAATTGTTTATTACTTGTATCTATAGTATTTACTGTATTTTGTATAGCTTGTATCTCTGTTTTGCAGTTACTTTCTATTTCATTGATTTTGACATTAGTACTATTTTCATATGTTTCAATCTTATCAACTACACAATTCAATTTGTACTCATTACTAACATTACATTCATCTATTTTACGATCACAATTTTCGGTTACTTTTTGTATTTGTTCATTGGTTTTTTCTACCACACTACTCTCTATTTCGTCAATTTTATTATTCATACTATCTAATGAGTGACTCAACGTTTCATTTAATTCATATTTTAATTTGTTACAGTTACTCTCACAGTTGATGTGTACTTTATTAATTTCAGTTCTAAGTTCATCAAAACGATGGTCAAATTTTTTGTCACTAGAGTTAAAACGACTCTCAAATTTTTTGTCAATTGCATCAAACTTGTCATTCTGTATATCTAATTTCTCATTTACATTACTTTTAAATTCTTGCATCTTGTTTTTCTGTTCATCAAATTTGCTATCAAATTTATTCAACAATAACTGCATCATACTCATCATATCACTATTATTCTCTTTCTTAACTGAGGTCGGCGTCGATTGACTCGTTACGCCTTCCATTATTCTCGATTCAGTCTCGCTTAAATTGCTATTTATTTGACTTTCAGTTTGACTATCAGTGAAACTGACTTCATTGTTACTATTTTCATTAGTATTCATCATTTTTATTTAATTCTTACTTATTTATAATACACATCTATCAATCATATTATAACCTTACTACTTATGTTTACACATTTTTTAGTTACCTTAAACAACCATTCTGTTCTCCCAAGTAGGCCTATATTTATATAAAAAAAAATTATTTTTTATATAAATGTCCCTAAGTTCGGAAGCCAATTGTACTATATCATTTTCTTGATAATTTAATTGAACTGATTTTAAGGTTACTACTGTTCACTGTTTACTGTCTAGAGTTTCTTCGGGCGCCATCTTGTATTTATTAATTACAAGAAACAGAACAAAAAAATTTGTACTTACCATTTTTTCTCGGGTTCTTTTCGGCGAACAGGAGATCAGAATTGGTTGTTCAAAATAAAGAAAACTTTATATTGTTTCCCATGATTTAAAATTTATTGGTATTTCAATTTTATCAAACAAATTATTCTTTTCTCCCTCTGTTACATTTCGTTCCGTAGTAATTCAAGTAAAATATAGACATAAAATGGATCATTATTAAGTTGAATATAATTTGTTCAGCAATAGTCAAAATAAAACAGGAAATATAAATACAAAATAATTCGCTTAATACTTAACATAACTAACACAATGGAAACCAGCGCTTTCACTCACACACAGATACATATCTACCCCAGGATTCTAAGAGCTCTCTATTAATCGTGAAAATCTTTAAATGTGAATATTACAATTTTGAATATTTAAATCATAATTGAAAATTTTGTTTTCATTCTTGTAGACTACTTAGCTGAGTTTGAGTCCAGACGACGTCGCATTTCTCCACACACACATTTTACGTTAATGAATAATTTGTTTTACATCTCCGAAACTGTCATTGTATCAAGAAAACTGTTCATTTACATTATTTACGCATACATTTCGATTTTATATCACATTTTTCTGTACTGCGGGCCCGCAATTTACGTTGCAGAACTTTGTACTTCTCACTCGCGCGAGTGTTGAATTTAGACTGGGCTAGGCCAACGGCACTATTTTATAACGTCGCTGTTGTTGTATGTCCAATTCTCATTGTTTTTAAGTTTGTATTACTACGCCAACTGCATTCCACCGTTAGGCTAGGCTCTGACGTAACATCGCCTGATGCTCAATTACATAACTTGTTTACGCTGTTTTTGTGTGTCATTGGTTGACCTTGGCACAGTTCTGCGGTTGTTTACTCGTTTTATAAAATATTACTGAATAATTTTCATGTATAATGTCACCAGCAGTGCTACCACTGTCGCTAACAATAAATTTACCTTTGTTTACGTTTGTCCCTATCATAGTAAAAAAATGTTATTTGTTTTATTAAAAAAATACAAACTTCCTTATTACCCCAAAAATAGGCCCAAAATGTCCCGTTACACATTCTACGTTAAGAAAGTAGAAGAATGGTTGAATAGTACCACCCACGAATCGGCCGGGTTTACGCCGTATGAATTAATAAAGGGAACAAGGCCACCTAGAATATTGGAACAACTTTTTGAGTATCCACCAGAAAATCAAACTATAGATGTGAATATGAAGATCCGACTAGCGAATGAAAATTTACTAACTAAAGGGGAAAGGAAAAAGCAGAGGCATGATGCCAAAGGTAAATGGACTAAATACGAGGTAGGACAATTAGTACTGGTAAGGAGACACGATTTGTCTAGCGCACAAGATAAAGAGATAAAGAAGTTTTTCTATTATATGAGGGACCATATGAAATTGTAGCAGTAAAGATGAATAATGCGTACGTGTTACGAAACCAAGCAACGCAGGAGATAGTAGGTACACAAAATGCAACGAATTTGAAGTTGTATCGGTCACAATAAGCAATTGCATTTTAATATATTATTTTATGTTTTCAGAAGGGGGACCATGGTTGGAGGTAACCTCAACATTGGGTGAAAGCAACGATGGTCCGACTCCACAAATTGGTGCAAGTAGAAATTTAATTTTGTTGTTGAACGGGGAGGGGGACCCCTAAAGTTCGTGGAAAAAAAAAGTTCATGTGAATAACAAGTGCAACTCATTAGGAGCTACCTCATTTCCGAGTAGAATAGTCAGTAATAAGTAACTATTCTACTCGGGAATGAAGTACCCATAAAAAATAATTTTAAATTGCGGTCAAATTTATTTGTGAAGAAGTAAAATTTAAGGTGACCAAATTGGCAGTTTAGCAGTATACTATTATAGGAAAATATGTTATGTGTACCTAGTTTAACTCCAAGCGAGATAGTAGTTTGGATATTAGAAATAGAGAACAGCAGAACAGTGTCTGGTAATGTTGAAAAAGAAAATGATGTGATCATGAATAGATCAAATGTTAAGTGTAATATCAAATTGTAACGGTACAGTAGGTCCGTAAAGGAATTTGTGGGTACATGAAAATATAATTTTATTGTAATTCAAATGTAATCAAATATGTGAGGATAAAAGTTTCCCAATATACTACAACGCAATAAGTAATGGAAGAGTTGCCTCAAGGTCAACTGGCCTACGTGACGAACGACAGCAAGTCAGACGCAGCAACAACCGGACACTCCTAAAAACATCATCAAAAATATAAAAACGTAATCGTTGAGCTGTAAAACAAAGCTGTCATCGCCAGAGAACAATAGATTTGGTGACGTATTAACCCTTCCACTAGTGGAATATATGCCATATTGTCTTCCCAGTTACCTAGCAGTACTTGTGCGAGCTGCACGCTAATTAACTTGCTGGCCAGCAAACATAGAACTTGCTCAAAAATGTAATTAAGGTGTAAAAGTGAAACCATTTGAAAATAACAGTTTAAAATGTAAAGTAAAATCAATGGAAACAGCAGAAACAGAAGGACTTTCAATAATTCGGCAATCACCGGTGGAACACTGAGGGACGTCTGACTAAATCGGCTATCATCTAAATTCAGGGAAGTAGAAAACTTCAAGATTTAAATCCAATACTCTATAATTTTTGAGCTCAAATTAAACAAAAAATGTACCATTTTCAGTAGTGTGTGTGTGGGTGAGAATGGATGCGTGTATACCGGTATATGCATAGAACAAGATCACGAAGGATTGGTTTAGGTTACGTGATACAGAAAACGTAACTATGAGAAAGAGCAAACTGCAGTAGATTTTAAAACCATTTTATATTAACTTAAACATAAAAATATATTATGTAATTGAGGCACATGTAATTCTCATGCAGCGAAAGTGATTCGCGGCAATTTTGCTTATTGTGCTTGGTAAAGAAACAAGCAGCCATTTTGTTTTTTATTTGTTTGTATTTCCAAAAATGTTTAAAATTAAATTACCAGTTTTCAATAGGAATATTAGCGTTTATTATTTGCAATAACCATTCAGCCTCTGCTTCGCTTAAAAGAACCTGGACCCTAATGGAAAATGTTATGTTGGCAACAGCGCCACATGGTGAATCCAAACGTAGACAAAATATGAGAGTAACGAGATTTTAAAGGTAAGTCACTGTGTAAAAATAATATCTCATAATTTGTTAGTTAACAAAATGGAAGTGAATTAATTCCAAGGACATAGTAAAGCTGTGATGAAAATACAGAACTGCTTAATGGACAGTGAAAATTAAATGATAATGTTGGTAAAATTTGTTTCAACATATAATGGTTTTTACTTTTTGTCAATTGTAGTAGCAAAGTAATCGTAAACGAATTGTATGTCTTTTTTATAGAGTCCCTACTTTCGGGCGGTCCCGGCCTTACCAGCCCAGACCGTGGTTTTGGAAGACAATCAGCTGTGGGCAGAATTATTGTAACCTGACAATAGCTGGTTGTCTGTGAAATTGATATAACTTAGATATTAACAGGTGGTTTTATATCTGGGGAATCTACATCACTATGGAACAGCGGCTATCATCGAAGGTGGTGATAGTGCCGTATTAAGGGTGTATGAATCATTATAGTAGGATTACTGTTGTCCTCGGACATCAGTAATGCCGAATTTTTATATAACGCTGAAGCAAGAATGGTGTAGGCAGCGTCTACACCCTCATTATAATGCAGTTCTTGGGGATGCAAATGGGCGCTACAGTCCACCATCAATAAACAATAGAGTGTGGGGAAAGGGAGCTGGCTGTTACAAGCCAGGGGCATAAACAATAGAGTGTTTATGCAACCAGGTAAATGCCTTGCACGATTTATCTGTGAGCCTATTTACCTAATTGTAACTGGGATATAGGGGGGATATTAGAATTTGATGTGGAAGGAGGTTATTAAACTGTTAGTAATGAGTTATTGAATATTAGATTGAATGATGTCAATGATGTAAAATATGTAGGTGATTTTATAATGTACTTAAATGATTGTGTGTTGATTTGAGATATTTTGATGGAGATGGTTAACAAAGTTGAGAAAGATATAAATAAATAATTTGTTATTATGTAGTTGATTTAAATGTGTTTAAGAGAATTTTAATAATGAATTTAAATATTTTTAGATGTAATTTGGGGATGAGAGATATTGGTAATGATGTAAGGGGAGGTGTTTATTTAAATTCTGATTGGAATCAGGGAAATATTTTGAATTTGGAAGAAGAGTTAACAAGAGAGAGTATACAGAATGATGTTAAGGAAGTTTACAAATGTATCATGTTATTTTAAGTGTTCATATTATACATGTGTGTTAAGAATTAAGAAAAACCAGTGCTTCTTAACGCAAACCAGCACAGCTAAGGGGAGACAGATCAGTTAGGGATATGGTATTATACAAGGCCACTATTTGATATTTTTGATTTGTTGTTTCAGAGTCTAGTGATGCTGTGGCGGCGGTCCTGAGCTGGCCAGCGCGTCAGAGCAGGAGCGTCAAGTGCCTGACTGGCCTTGCGGTGTTGGGATCTTGAGAGAGAAGTCCAGTAAGGTCATTCAGGTGCGGTCACGGTCACTGGACCAAGGGTAAGTTAAATTTTTTTTATGTAAACTGTAGAGGGGGTTGTGGCGACATATCCTGACTGATCCCTTTAGGAAGTATGAGTGTGTCAATGAGAGTTTTTATGCTTCGGCATAAAACCTCTCATTGAGGGGGTATTGTAACGGGACATTTAGGCCTACCTGGGGTAATATAAAAAATATTGTGTTTTAATAAAAAACTAATGTTTTATTATGTGATGTTAATTTTGTGGAAACATAAAAAGTAATATAAATATTAATTATGGGAAAAGTAAACAAATAGAGTTCATGAATTATACAACGCAATAGACAAACATGCGAAATTGTGCCAAGGTCAGCTCCAGTGACAAGCAGAACAGTTATTTTTAGAAGCGTGACAAGCAAATTATGTAACATAACAACATACGATGTTACGTCAGATCATACGTCACGCTGGAATGTTAGGAGTGTTCTGACCACCTCACATATTGGCGGAAAAATACAAACAAGAACAATAAGATTTGGTCACGTAACCCGCGACCACTTCAGAAAATAGTGCAGTTCATCTCGCCCCAGTATAAAATTACTCCGTGAGCTGGCCGGTCACAAATATAAGTTTCGAAACAAAAAATACGGGCACCCGTAACAGCTAAATATGTAAAAGTACAACCGATACATTATTAATTAAATGAAGTGAAAGTTGCGTTTTAATTAACAATTTCGATAAGAGTGGTGAATAAAAAGTGAAAAGAAAATACGAGATGAAGCCAATTACGTAAGGAGGCTGGAGTATATGGACAAAATACAGATGAGTAACAAAATGGGGTTTGAACGAAATTTTAATAAGGGCTAAACCAAAAATTACCATTATAATGTTATTTTAAAAGAAAATGAGATCTCTAAGGGTATGGGGTATTTGTGTGTGCGTGAGCGGGTGAAAAGTATGCTAATATAGAAGTGCTGGTTTGTGGGTTAATTAATTAAATAATCTAATTGTCAGTTATATTTACGTTTATTAATAAAAGAAAAAATGTAATAATCATGCTAGAGTGATGGTTCAGGAATGAATCGATAACGTTTGCTTTGTGTTTGAAGGGAGAATTCAATGTATGATTCTGATGAAGGTAATAAAAGGTAATAGATTTTTTGGGAACAAATAATTAATTTATTTACTAAATAATCCTATTCTGCTTTCCTGTTCGCCGGAAAAGAACCCTGGTAAGTTATAAAATTTTGCAGTTGGCAGTACACAAAATGGCGTCTGCAATTCAAAAGTAAACATGCCTATTTGCTAGTACGTAAGGTAAACAATAATAAATATAAATAAAGAAAGCAAAACATCACAAAGTGTGGAACAGATTATCAGAGGTAGCATAACTAACAGGAGTATGAAAAACCACAACATACATTGAAAATAATAAAGAAAACACTTAGTAAATAGTGTAGTGTTCTCTGTACTCGTGTAAGCCTCAAAATACTGGTTAATAAAGAAAACTGTACTTCACAAAATTGGCAGTAAAGCGTTGAATAATGAAATATTTTGGACATGTCATAAGCAAAGATGCGCTAGAAAAACTATTAGTGCAAAGTAAAGTTTGAAGGTGCAAGGGACAGGAAAATCATCTAGCATGATTGATTGACATGATATCAAAAAGTAAAAAACATCTCTGCACAGTGCATGAGGATGATCGAAGACAGGAACATATGGATAACCATATCACAGTCAAAAACTGTTTAAAGATTTACGAAGTCATGATGCTCAATACAGACAACCGATAGAAATGTCGTCATCCAAAAGAAAATTAGGGCGTATAGCATCATGGTAAAGGACTAAGAAAAACCAACAGCAACAAATTTTTAAAATTATCATTATCATCATCTTTGATCCAAATAATATGCCGTAATTGGCCTGTTCCAAGACCATCTCCTCCTTGGTCTGCCGATGTCTCTCCTTCCAGTTGGTTAGTGTGCTAAGATTGCTATGAGCAGTCCAGATCACGTCAGGAGTCCACATCTTGTGGACATGGGTTTAGCATGCCTGAAGTACCCAAACTAGATTCTCTCACTTTGCTTCAATTTGAGTTGGGTGAATATTCCTATCTGCTCTCTCTTTACTGACGCTCGATTGTTTGTCCCTGACATTATTAGAGTATTTGAGGGTTAGGATGCCTATCCTTTTGTTCCTACTTTCCTTCTTGGTATCCCATAAGAAACTAAGAGCAGACTGGGTTCTAATCTGTGATGGAAGCAGGTCTAGGAGAAGAGAACTCCTGATTTCATTATTACTGTCATCCAGATTGGGGGTTGTACAGCAGTTTAGTAACCTGTCGTAAGAGATTAATATTACTTTCTAGACTCATTGTTTGTTTGTTTTTTTCATAAAAATTGGAAATTGAGTTTATAGTGTTTTGCATTTTAATAGTGTTGTTAAAGTTTTTTTTTTAGTGTTTTCATAGTCTTTTTTTATGATGGTGATAGTTGATGTGCTCACCTTTTAGAAATAATTCTTTAATTGTCTCATATAACTTCAATAATTGTTACAAACCGCTTTTTTCTCTTGCTTTTATTTATTCGTTATGAGTAAAATATATGCTCACTAACTTTGGTTATTAATTTTATGTTAGTATCATGCTACAATAATACGTTTCAGATATTTGGTTGTGATTGATTTTTCTTGTTGCAGGTTCAAAATTGTCATCAGAAGTACTGGACACTGTGCTAGTTCATGTAGAGTGTTTACATCGTCTGACGGCAGGCTGGAACCATGATGAATACTTGGTTGCTGGACAGCTGTATCATGGAACTCGACCAGTTGGCCATCCTGTTCTGTCCAAGACACAGTGTGCATCCCAAGGTCTCTATCACAGAGTTCCTTTTGATTGTTGGTATGTCTGTTCTTATGACCATTTGATTAGATCAAGTGAACCTGTATAATACTTTATGCAAATAGACATTCCTCAGAAAGTGGAATTACAAGTTGCAGTGAAGTTTTTGTATGTTATCTTGAACAGTTTTCATGTAAGTTAAACCTTTCATTTTTGTGGTATTTCCTACACATTGTAATATTGTACAAGCAATAATAAGAAGGCCCCGATACTACTTCACTTACCTTATCAGAAGATTCTAAAAAACCAAAAGCCCTTGAGTCGCCACCAACATTTTGAAAGGCTGAATGTGGAAACCACATCATCATCTCCATGAAAACAATTTAAAAATAAAAAACTTTCCCTTATCAGAAGTTCCAAATTCGTGAGACGAATTTGTTGAGCACAAGTTAGGTTAAGGTGAGGTGACGTTGAAATAATTAACTCCTATTCATATTGTTATTCTAATAATTTTGTTTATTGGTATGATTTGAAGTGTATTTGTAGACCATCATTAATATTAAATTTAGTTGCACCCCATAAATATTCAAATTTACAACCCCTTGTTAACTATCTGATTGTATGTAGCCTATTGTTACATATGAAGTAATCTCTCTCTCTCTGTCTCTCTCTCTCTCTCTGTCTCTCTCTCTCTCTCTCTCTCTCTCTCTCCCCCTCTCTCTCTCCCTCTCCCTCTCCCTCTCCCTCTCCTTCTCTTCCTCTTGCACACTCCACGTGGCCGGTATTTCGCACTTCTGCATTCTTAGTACAGCCGAGTCACTGTACTTTTAACGTGTCCACTGTCCGACTGCTTGTAAAACTTTTAAACGTTTGAGTACATTTTATTCGAGGCACTACTGACAATGTTGCACTCCGCTACAGTTTTTACCAAGGCACGGCCTTCTTGAGTCACTGCCACTGCCATCTGTACTATTTGGCATTAAAATTGTGACTGTCTGAGACTATGCTTAGCGTCCTATCCCACTCCTATACCAGTCCCTGTGCTATACCAGTTTGATGCGGCTCTCCTGTGAGAAAATCGGCTTGTATGAGATGATGCAACACACTTTGTGCGTGAGAACTGACTTTTAAACACATACGCCTGCCAAATAATTACGCACTTCCCGGGCCCAAGTCACATATATGAAATTCCACTCGGTCTGATATTGTTTCACAACCACGAAAATCTGTTTTTGCATTACGCTTAATAAAGTCCGCCATTACAACATTTTGTTTTATTCTATATTATATCTTCTCTGGAACCAAACATGGCTGAGATATTCAAATAATTTTTATTTAAAGTATAATAAAATCACCTTTTTGATAATGTAACATTATAGATGATTTAAAAAATGTATTTACATAATATTTTGTTGATGGTTTTCTTCGTATTTTATTTTTATTTTTAATCTGATTCTTCAGACGTTTCCAGGAAAATTGCTCACTGGGGAAAGCAAAAGATAGTTTAGAAATTTGTTTTGTTTATTTTTAAAGGTAGTTTTGGTCTCAGATATCCATTAAAGGGATTATTGGCGGTATAAAATTTGCTGAAAATTTTTGATGCTTTTTTTTGAGCAGTTGTAACAGACATAATAGTATACTTTCAAAACCACTACAGATAAAAGTAAAGTTGTGGACTTTGAAATATAGTATCCCATTCAATTGAACATAGTATGGAAGAATTTAGCAGGTTGTAATTTTCACTATGTACAAAAAGTATACATCAATAAAATCTATTACCCAAATGGCAAGGCCTATTCAAATTCCTTTTCAAATGATGTGACATTATGAGAAGGATTGTAATTGTTAAAGTGCAACGGGACAGAATTGGGTAATAGGTTTTAATTTAATTGCAAGTGCAACGCACAAGAGTTACCCACACCAGGCCTCAATTATAACAATAGAAATTCCTTGTCGGGGCACCTAGTTGCACATTTGGTCGGTATGCCCTGCAATAAGCACTGTTTCCTGATGCTCTGGAATGTGTCAAAGCGCGCCCATGCTGGCCCGAGCATGTGAATCATCACGTACTCGGCTCACTGGGTACTTAGAGTGAATATACTATACATCGTGTGAACTTATTACTGTGTGACGTGATTCCCTTTTTAGCCAATTACGAAGCAAGTTGTTGTGGATGAGAACGGTTTGGCCATCTTGAAAGCATCGTTCTGGCGTCTGTCGTCTAACAATCACCCAACCGGCCGGTTGAACGTAAAAGGCTCGTGAGCCGAAAACCTTTTAAAAATTTTCAAAATGTATTAAAAGTATAATTCAAAGTGATATAAACTGGAAAGAAACGTACAACACAAAAGTTAACAACTAAATTTGACTAATTCGATGGTGTGACAAAAAATGTAGTGAACAGTTTGAACGGACTAAAACATACGGAGTGCGACACGTGGTCAGCAGGACTATCCACAGCCAAGTAACAGTATAATATAAAATAATCATCATTCGAATCTTATCAAAGCGCTTAATTAAATATGGTATGTGTGTGAATGAGAGAATCTGCAGATGCTGGGTTGCCTTTGTTATAAGTTAAGTAATTATTTGTGTTCAGCATAGTAAAAGAGAAGATTAAATTTTATCTGTACTTGTTAAATGAGGAGATGGCCGCAGTATTGAAATTTGTTTGGAATTAAATTCTGAAGGAAATAATTCAAGAAAAGAGAATACTAAAAAATATGTTTAATAAAATCTGAATGAGTTAAAAATGAGCATAGTTATTGAACTGCATAACCCGAAATCACGTTTGTATATCACGAGTTCGTGTGACGAACCCTGCACGACACAAGGCAAGCAAGATGAGTTTGTAGTAATTATTGTGTGAAAAGTAAAATGTAATATTACATTGGCCCCCGAACTTGGACTGTTTTATAAAATCAATTGTATGTATTTTATGTAAACCACACCTACTCATGGATACAAGCATGATTTGAGAGGTTGAGCAGTAATACGTATAAATTACGTACATAAAATGATGTTAGGTTAAGTGAGTGGTAGAAAAATAAGTAAGTGTGAGTTTTTGTTAGTATACGAAAATTACATAAAATAGAAATGGAAAATAATGAAAATAAAGTCAGTATGATTGACGTAACTGTCACGGGGGAGGTAGAAATGAATTTAGACCCTAATACGGTCAAAGAAAGCATTGTAAACGAATCATATGATATAAATGATTCAGGAATGGAGACAACTCCAAGCCAAATAGGCGAGAATAATTTAACACGATCTGTAATAATTAGTGAGGCGGGAGCAAATTCCACTCCCGTAGCAACTAAAATAAGAGAAAAAGAGTTGTCAATAAATGACTTATTTAATCTTATCAATAAACGTTTCGATGTTAACTGTATTAAATTTGAAGTTGAAAATATCAAATTTGATGTTATAAATAGTCGTTTTGATGAAATGAATACACAAAATGTTAAATTTCAAGTTAATATGAATAAACGTCTGAATGAGATTGACGAACGGTTAATGACATTTAAGGAACAAGTGATAGAGTCAGTAGAGGAACAGATTAAAAGTAAAGTAACTCAGATAGTAAATAAGAAGGTAAGTAACAGTGGTAGTAATATGACGAAAAATAGTGAAGAAATAATTAATGACAAGGTAAGTGGTAATTATGGTAGTGAGTCTAATATTGAAGTAAAAAATGAGAATAACAATGATATAGTTAAAAATGTGGTGCTAGAGAGTAAGGTGGTTAATATTGAAAGTGATAATGAAGATTTTGTTGGAGTAGAATTTAATAACGAAGTGTTAGCGAGTGCTGATGAAATTGTGAGAGAGTGTGAAGAGAGGTTAGGTGGGCAAAGGGCAGATTTTCCCCGAGTATATGGTGAAACAGAGTTTTCACAAATGTTTTATGAGGACAGAGTTTCCTCCAGAAGTTGTGTGGAAGACAAGGTGTCTTCAAATAGTCCCTTAATTTTTGTGGAGTTCTTGGAAGAGCCAAGAAGTGTAGCAAGTTTGTTGTGCCCTTTGTATGGAGTGAAGTAGGTCAGTGGTGTTGTGACCGCTGTTATGAGGAGAAATATGTTGAGAGAGATAGAATGATAGAGGTATTTAAGTTAAATAGAGGTTATGAGGGGTTAGTTAAGAGATTAGAATTTGAGGGAATAAAATATATGAAATGCTTACCTTGTGAAATAGATATTGATGATTATTTTGATGATACCATTGTAGATGATGAACACTTACCTTGTATTGTTATGGATATAGTAGAAGAATATGATAAAATAACTTACCTGATGTTGAACAAAAATACTAAGCGTGACTGGACCAAAAATACCAGAGTAAACTGGTTTTATGAGTTAATAGGGGAGAATAATCTGGTGCATTATTCTTGTGATAGAGGGGATAAATTAATATTCAAGGGTCATTATAATAATAATTATAACGTAAGGAGTGTAATTAAAGATGATAATTGTTATGTAAAAGTAAGACTAATTTACGATGATGGGGGTTAGAAACAGTGAATGAACATTTTACTATTTTAGTTTATGGTGATGACCTGGCTAACTTATGAAATGAGGTGTGGTAAACAGAAAAATAATGACAACAAATTGTAAATAAATTTATAGTGAAATTAATTGTGTTTGTGTTATAAAATGTCTTTTATGTAAACAATGTGTGTATGTAGTAGAAATTGATTTAATAATAATATTTTATCAGACTAAATAAATAATGAGAGTTTGTAATTGTTTTGGAGTAAGGTAATTAAAACAACTTGTGTTTTAAATAATTGATTGAATTAAATAATTTGAGATGAATTAATTGATTAATTTAAAATGTTGTATAAAGAGATTTTGATAATGAATTTAAATGATTTTATATGATTTAAACTTGATAATAAATAGTAAATGAATAAATGTAAAATGTGTGTAGTTGTGGAGTCATATGGTTGTTATATAATGTATCAGAAAGTACATATGGGTATTATATATTTGTTGTAATGAATGTTTATAATTTTGTGTCTATGACGGGAATCATGTGTTTATCCAATCGAGTGATGTAATTTAAGTATGAAGTTTATAATGCAAATTTAAATAAAGTAAAATGTTTAATGTTTGAATAATAAATTTTAAATGTGTTTAAGAGGTTTTAAATAAGGTGATTAAATTAATTTGAGGTATTAAGTGATTACCTGTATGCGGTCCGCCGTGTGACTTCTCAAACTTGATTACGTTACGCGTTTCAAGGCGTATGCCTCATCATCAGACGTTTAAAAACCAAAAACACACATATCACACAAAACTGCGTTTGTCAAAAAAAAAAATTGCAGAAACAAGCATATTATGTGCACGTGATGTAGGGTGCGCACCCGTTCAAGTATTGTCTGCTACTGATTGGAATTCGTTGAGCAGTCTCAAAGCAGTATCATACAGGCGGTTAGATACAAAGATCAATTGTTATTCAGAACACAATCACGACTGCTATCATTATTATATGCATTATAAATTTCCAGCTCCTCCAAGGCATTCATAAATCGGCCCTTGTTGCATATATGCAAAGGCATTAGATTGGACTTAAAATCTGTATAATTGTGATTGTGTTGGGTCAGATGACAAGTGTAATTAGATTTTATATCATTATAATTATGTGTCTTTTTTGGTAAGTGTTCACGGAAGTGTTTGTAAAAACCTCTTCCGGTCTGACCTATATAGAAGCTGTTACCAGGCAAAAATGGTATTTAAATTCCAAAACACTAAAATAGTGACTTGGATACCATTACGAAACATGAATGTTAATTTGAGGTAGTTATGAGTTTTCTAGTGTAGTTCTCAATGGTTAACTTAATGTAAAATGTTGTAAAAGATAGAGTTTGGATGATAATTATTTCAATAAGGCATTTAAGTCAGTCAGAGTTAACTTTATTGGGTGTTAGAGAAAATAGGATTTCTGGAATAAAAATAATACAGAAACGGGGTAGTAATAGGGACATAGTAGCAAGAGTGATTGTATGTAGAGAAAGTGAGAGTAATGTAATTGGAGAGTAAATAGAGGGTACATATATTTTGTAATGAGGGTGGAAGTGTAAGGAGTCATCAACGACAGGCATTATGGCGGGAGGTAAATAGTTTTAAATGGGGTTTGGCGGAGTTACCTGGGAAAGGGCCAGGAACTAATAAGGGAATGAGTATACGGGAAGGGAACACACATCCTAGGTACAAAGAGGGTATATAATTGGAGAATGATTTAAGTGGAGGTAGAGAATTAGTGGAGGTAAATATTTTTGAGAGATCGGTGTCATCCTATATAAATCCATAAGCGGTTGTTAGAGGAAGAAGTGGGGTAAGGTTATATTTAAATGCCCATTCGATAAATTAGATCATTGTGGATAACTGAGGATCACCCAAACCAATTGATGATGAAAATGATCAATAGAAATTCATAATTGAAATGTAATAATAAAATGTAACAAGGCT